>JAQFVV010012710.1:587834-732453 GCA_028023455.1 Epiperipatus broadwayi
TATATATACAACATTATTTCTTATTTTATATCTAATATACGTATGTGTATATACATAATTTACACGCACAGAAAATATAACATGAGCCGATCAAAATTATCGGCTCAATATATTTATAAAGTTGAATTAAAAACAATATTTTCTTTAAGATAGATATTTAATTAACCAGAATAAATATTGAATTGCCAAAAATTTGAAGAACAATAAATATATATTTTTTGTAATGGGTTTTTACCTGGTATGATAATAGGTTGTCTAGGCCATCAGAGTGAGTAAGAATGTTTATCTAGAATTTCTGCAAGTATCTACCCATTTATACCCTGATGTCATTACTGGGAGATGAGGAAAACAAACAAGTGTCAAACTAGATACATATTTACATCCTGTACTTACAATCTTTCATTTCCTTTATTTTCCGGTTTCAAACTTAGTAGAATTTGCTACGTTATTTAGTTCAGGGTATATCTAACATCACTTAATATGTGGGTATGTGTAAACATATGTAGATATATGAAGATAGAAGTTAATGTGTGAGATTATATGAAAATATGTAAGAATATATGACGATATGTGAGTTTAATCTCTTATACATCCTGTACTTACAATCTTTCATTTCCTTTATTTTCCGGTTTTAAACTTAGTAGAATTTGCAACGTTATTTAGTTCAGGGTATATCTAACATCACTTAATATGTGGGTATGTGTAAACATGTGTAGATATATGAAGATAGAAGTTAATGTGTGAGATTATATGAAAATGTGTAAGAATATATGACGATATGTGAGTTTAAACTCTTATATAAATTCAACAAGTATATTTATAATAAGCAACAATTTAATAACAAAATTCATCACAAATATAAACAATTTAATTTAACATCTATGGATACTTCTTGATTATAGTTTATTTTTATTATTATTCCAATCCCTTGTTCAAGATACAAAGAATAAGGATTTGATGTCCATATTAACACAAATAAAATTTATTTCATCACTTACGATTATTTAAATCATTTTTGTTGCTAAATTATTATATTGAAATTATAATTTGTTTTTATTTTCATTAATTGATAGATTATTTCATATCAATCATTTATTGATATGGGATTCCCCCCCTCCCCGTTATATAATGTAATATGATAAAGATAGGAAAGACCGATTATAATAGATATAGTTAGTCAGGAATACTGAAAATATTTAACTAGAATATTAGTATTAAGAAACAAAAAAACAGAAGTAAAGGTTATAATTGTTCAGATGCAAAAAATAACTATGTATTAAGGTAAAATCTTATTTTTTCCCTGATGATGATTGATGATCGGGCTTATAAATAAGCAATTTTTCATCAGAACCTATATTTTATTTAAATTTACAATATGGTAATAATATTTATCCCTTTTATTATGTATTAACAACTTATGTTTCTTCTTTTTATTTGTATTAAAGAAAAGAGATAAACGAAGATATTTACATGAAATAGATAATTAAATAAAATTTATGTCGTCAACTTAAAAGTAATTTGAAAGTTCATAAGGAAAATATCCTAGTAAATGATTATAATTATCCCCATTAATCCATGCTGGGTATACATGGTAAAATTTGAGGGTTCTAGAACATCCTTTCTGTCACTTATAATTTCTCTCTTTACAAATCCTGCTTTGAAGTAGAAAGTTACCTGATTCACTTATTAATAGTAAATTTGTTTCACAGAATAGATGCTAAATGCTAGGTCGATTTCATTTCAGTTTTGATAATTATAGCTTCAGGGGTGATGACTTTGTTTCTCTGATGTCACTTTGCATTTAACAATGCATAATTGTCTGTATTGTTATATATATATATATATATATATATATATATATATATATAAATTGAATTAAGAACAATATTTTTCTTTCACTATTAGATATCCTTAATTAAAATTAATTCGGTCTATGGCTTAGAATTGGAAATGCTTTGAAAATGTCGAATAATTCGAATTTAATTTTGGAAGTCTCACTTTCGATTCCTTAGTTAGCTAGATTTGAATCTATATCTCTTTTATTCTTTTTCTGAAAATCCAAACAGTGATTTCTATTAATATTTAATCTTCGTTGTGACTGGAGGGAGACATTTTTATCTGAATTCAGAAAACAATCTCGTTGGTTTATATATTTTCCTATTAACAAATCAAGGATGTTCTATAGGAGGTAATTTTTGATCATTTTGAATAGCAAATTCGTGATTAAGATTTAGGTTAATTATTTACATCATTACTAGTGATTATATATATATATATATCTTTTTTTTAAATAATTTTTTATTTCTTGCTTGCCTTTAATCTATCTGATCATATTTCCCTGTATTGTTATAGTGTGCAGGAGTTACATAACAATTAATGAGATAATTTAACAAATATTAGTTTTCGTGTGTGCGATTTATAGTTTAATTGAAATCTATATTTATCCTATGATAAAATTAAGGTTTAAATGTATACAACAACTATTGGCTTCTCAGATATAGTACTTCATTGTCATTAATGTAGCAGTTGACAATATTATTATATTGGATCTTGAATTCGAATTAGTTAAAAAGGGTGTGTAAATGATATTATATTATCACACTTGGTATATACATTTATATATCTAATTGCGGGTTAATCGGATTTTATATTAATTTGAAATTTAATAATTTCAGCAGTAAAAAACAATAAAACATAAATATATTTATTATAAAATTTTTATTTGCTAGGAAAAATTGAATTTGAATATTGAAATTTACTTGCAATTAAATATTATATAAAATAGCTGATAATAAACTCGTTAAATGCTTCATGTTGAAAGTCTAAATAGTAAAAATAAAATTTCAAAAACGTAACATTTTGTTTTGGCAAGTATAGAAAAAAGGTTAGTGACAATGAATATCTCCATGATGTATATTATTATAAGAAATATTTATCACACTTCAAAAGTTGAAATAATAATTAGTACAATAATTTAAAATAAATAAGTAGAAAAATAGATGATAATAATAAGCAAAATCAAAATGATAGATCAGAAACTACTATTAAAAATGAAAGTGAAACTGAAATGCAAGGTGAGACAAATAGAGAAGAAAATGAGAGTGCTATTTGAGAAAACCTAGAAATAAAAAAGGACATTAGAATATCGGGGAGACCCCAAAATTTACTAAAACCCCAAATAAACTAAAGGAAAGAAACGAAAATGTTAATGATGTACCACTAAATCAAATGATGTTGATGATACAGCAAATGATGGATAATATGAAAGCGGATCTACAGCAAATGATGGATAATATGACAATCGATTTATCAAAAAAAATAGATAATCTAAAAATTGAAATTAAAGTTGAAGTATCTCAAGTGCAGACATATATTAACAACAACTTGAAAAGGTTATTGAAGAAAAAGAACTAAATGTCAGAAAAGATTTGTCGAATTTAAAGGAAAAAATGAAACTAAAATAGATATAAGATATATGGAAATGAAAAAAATATATCACAATTTTGAATGTGAAATTCATCAAAATCAAAAGGAATACCAAAAGAATATCAGTGAATGAATAGAAAATATTTACAAATAGATCACTAATAAAAAAGAGCAGGATACTACAATAAATACTCATAAAAATAAATTTCAGTCAATAAAAAACGATTATTAGTGCCTCAATCTAAAAGAAAACTCGATGGAAACCGAAATAAAGCAAAATAAAAATAGTATTGAAATTTTACTTGAAAAACATGTTAACATATTAAATCAAATAGAAAACATTAATACTTCAGTAAATCAAACAATTAAAAATTTAGAAAGCCAATACAATAGAAAATTAGATAAAGTGCAAGATAAACAAATTCAAAAATCTCAAAATGTTAAACTTTTGGAATATAAAATCAAATTACCACCGAAAAATTGAATCGTAATTTGGAAACTGTTAATAGAATGATGAAAAAAAAAAGATTGGAGATCAATATGAAACGGTAATGAGATCGAATGTATGCATCAAGCACCCAATAATAATGAAAATATCTTTTACCCAAGGAAAGAAGTTATAAATACTCACACTACCCAATCATCTATAAATGTCCAAAATGAATCTAGTTATATTTAGAACCATACCCTCCAAAACAATACAATAAATCAATTCATTAAATTAAAAAAAATCAAAACCTCAGAATCTGAATATAACCATAAACTCAAAGAATCAAAAGAAAAAACAATTCAATTATTTTCATTTTTTTTTCAAAAAGCCATATTTTGTTCATGAAATAATTCACTTATCAAGGAAAAGATCAAATAACGATATATAATATAACAATAAAAATAACACAAAACAGAACACAAATAATAAAACAAAAAATAAGCTCAAAATTGGAGGTGGAACATGCATTAGAACATCATATTCTAGGAATCCAAAAGATATTATGTTTCATAAATTATGTAACATCTATGAAGGCCCATTCACCTTTATTACATGTGTGAATACAAAGGCTTGATAAGCTTATAATAGAAATGGATTTATAGGATTATAATCACAAGAAATGTAAATGAAACCATGAGGAAAAAGAATAATCCCATTTTATGGCATTATAACATATATATATATTGAAGCAGTCAAATCTGTTGCACATGTTTTGCTTCACTGTCTGGCGATATTTGGAACCTTCAAACAGAGAGTCGAACTCGGTTTTGTACTAGTAAATCACTAGGGAGTGCAGGTACACATATGCACATGGTTATTTTCCCCATCTTGTTAGTTAAACATTATTTTTATTAAATAATACTGATTTAATTCTTAAATATTTAAAATTTCCATCACTGTAAATGGCCGTGTATGTGTGTGTATGAGTTACAGATAAATGGTATAATTATATTTTATTAAAAATATTTCATTTTGTGTTTTTTTTTATTATATATATATGTTTTTATTCATGTATTAGTTTATTTTTGTTGATGCAATACCGGAGAAAGTTTGAAAGAGTAATTAAAATCTGTCAGTTACCAAACAAAAGAACGTGCCCTGTTTAAATTTAAAATGTCATTTGTCAAGATTTATTTTAAAAGATCCTCCACTAATGGGAAATATATCTCTTGAATCTATTTCCTACTCGAAAAAGATTGAAACAATACTCTCTTGAACTTATCTCATCGTCATCTTTTAAAAATATATAACGGTTGACCGTTAAAGCACATCCGGGGCTCGCCAGAGGCGAGCAAATAGAAAAGTTCTAAAAGGTTTCAGTGGCATATAAATACAGCTCGAATTTCAATGTTAAACACTCTGCATTTTATTTTCAGAACCTGTGTCACCCAAAAATTTAAAATATGGCTCGTGAGTAGAAAGAGAAATTTGCTTTCCTGATCTTTCCAAGATCAGCTCCATACCGCTATACTCCCATGCGATCGCCACTTAAAGACTGTTTAAATGAACTCTTAAACTAACTCAGAAAGGATGCCAACCAATATTTTTCCAAAAACCTGCCTTGCTGAGTTTATTTTTCAAATTATCTTCCGATTTGCATATACAGCTGCCAAGTTTTCAACAACCGAAGGTAATCCTCTGCCGCAAATATGAACTTTAAATATCCATCTATGTGCTTTTAAATATCTTTAAAATGTAACTTTAAAATCTCCAGCTATGTACTTTTTATTTTATTTAAAATGCAACTTTAAAACTTCCATCTATGTATTTTTTTATATTACTTAAAATGTAATCTGCCTATTTCATAATCAGCGATGTAATGCCGATTATTAAAAATTTCCTAAAATAATGACTTTCTCTAATGCACAAATCTATACATTTTATTTTCTAAACGTACTTGCTGGGTTTCACTCTTGCTATCCTATTATTTTAAATGCGGAAAAATTTTCACTTTATTTTTTTTGATTAGATATATTATTTAATATGCTAATAATTCAATCTGGCGAACTAATCTCATCTTAAGTTTCTATTCCGCCATTATGGAATCTTAAATAATTAAACATAAGCTTTCTTACTTACCCAAAAGTTCACCCGATTGAATAACTTTACTGAATTGTTCTATGTGTTTCATGGCATACTATTCATTGCCATATTTAAAGATATCAATTTACTATTATCTTAATGCTATTGATTTAGTGAATTTTAATATTGAATAAACTTAATGACCTACCTTTGCTTTTTGTTTTAACACATGGTCAATCTTTTGCTTATCATGCCATCTAACATGGTGATTTTAATTTAATTTCTCTTCATGTCAAGCACATGAATATTTGTTTAATGATGGGAATTACAGATTCTCCCTCTGTATGTTTGACTTTCTAACCGATATTTCAGGTCAACTATGTACCATTAAGGATGTTTTAAACTGTATCATGCCATTACGCCATATTTTATTCTTTACAAGGGCCCTAGTACATCAGCACCATTACAGACCTGATAAATATTAGCACTGCTTACCCTTGATAATGTTATAACATATCTTGCTTTGTCAAACTACCCTTTGTTACCAGATTATTTCGTAAGGCACATTTCTTAATGGAGTTTGGAAGCACCGACTCGCAGGTTGTGTCAGGTTGTCGCTAGGCTCTATATGGGATAACATTCAGAAAACTCCAAAACCATCAAATCTCTAACAAACATTTCTTCAGATGCCATCTGTCACAAGTGCAGATGAATTTTATGTTCTTGTAGTTGATGAAGCTTCTCATCCTTTCTGGAGTTATCATTCGGTTAGCACCACAGTTATTCAGATTTTACATTTCCTATTATTAGTCTATAAGTCGTAATGATATGATTTTATAAACCATCACAAGCTCTCATCTATTTATAATTTACAGGTTAGAAATGTCATGTCTTAAAACTTATTTAAGCTATCCGCCCTCTCATTAAACGATTTTTAGATGCGCTGAGAAATAACTTTCAGTGAATCCTACCAAAATCTAATAATGTAACCAAATGCGAAAATAAATGTGTTCTTAAATCATCAGTGTAAGTCGTTAAAGACTGTATACAATTTGTAATTTATATATATATTTTAAATTTGCCGTTATGATAAACGGTAATAAAACCAACTTACATTTATTTGAATTTCATCAGATCATTTGTCTTTATTAATTAGATCATGGCATTCAGAATAAAAGCCTAGTAAATTTGATATCTTTCATTAGCATATTAAACCGCATCATTTTGATTTAATTATTGATTTGTTAATATTTGTACTTGGTATTTGCGTATTCGTTAATCATTAATCTAAGCTCCAATGTGTCATTTATGGAATGCGCAAATTACTACCGATAATTAAGTGAAACCCAGATAGTATTAAATATGTGTAAATAGATAATGTATTTCTCGTATATTCTATATTTGTTTATCCAAAATGCTAACCAATTATTATTATTATAAATAAATTAACAATTTAATAAATTATTCTTCGGTCATATTTTGGTCCTTTCATGCGTGCACCTCTGTGATTATATTGTGTCATATATGTTAGAGTCCACTTGCCTTTAAGCTAGTCTATAATGTAAATCATCTTATAAAAGGGGGGAGGGGTTATAGGTTAGGTTAATCATTTACATGTAGATGTCTTGTTTCTCTGCTGATGCTCTGGGATAGGAATTAAGAGAATTTCATTTGCTATCATCAGAAATGTTGTTCGTAATGTTATAGATTTGGAAATTAGGCAATAGGGCAGAGTTCATGATTATTTCTGACTTATGTATCTTGCATATGATTGGATTTGAGGTACAATTCTGACCGGTACAACAATATATATATATATAATAAACCAATTTAATTGAAAATAAAAATCTACAGGGTATGAATTTAAACCCATGTAATAAATAATTAGGATTATGATTTACATTGAATGATAGAAATGTAAAAGGGGGGGAGGCATACATTATAAAACTTATTTCAGAAAATATATTTGGAAAATAAAATTTTAGAAATAAATTACTGTATAATATTATTTTTAGAATCAATTATGAATCATACTATTATTATTAGAAATGGAGACTGATTACTTGAACAAGTTGCTTCATTTACAAACGTCTGACAACTATCTTGTTTAACTAATTACCGAATGAAATCCATTAAGTCTCAAAAAAAGAGCAGGATAGATACTCTTAAACAGACCTATACTTAAAATAGTTCACAAGTTATCTAAAAGTAAACTTAGCCGCATATCTAATCAGATCTTCCACTATAAAAGTTTTTAATCTATCTTTATATCAGTAATAAATACAACCATAAATAACTTGTACCTTATATTTACCAATTATATGAATTAAAGACATATTTTGTGAAAATACTCCTGACAGCAGAATCCTATTACTATATGATGGGTTAATTATTAATCATAAATTTTGAGTCAATATATTCTAGCAAAAGTAAAATATATTGTTTTAGGGAAAAGTAATTAAAAATAAACCAAAACAACCTAAATAAAAATCATAAAACTACCAAAAAAAATCAAAGTCTTTGTTCAATAAATAGTAAAAAATAAGGAATTAAAGACATCATTAATCTTTAACATCTTTTTTACTGGGGGGGGGATCCCTCCAATATCCTTTATACACACTTTTTACCTAATTCGAATTCAACAGTTAATATAATAACATTCTCTAGCAACATCTATGAAACACTAAACACAACACATGATCACTATGAAACACATACATCCCTTTGGTTAAATTGTCTTGTTAATTGTGATGTAATTCCAACACACTTCAACAGTATAAGAGAAATAAGATCAGAAAGACTAAACACAAGCAAGAAGTGAAAGATTATTTAAAGGAAATAAATAAATAAAATTGTTATTGTTATAAAAATATATATATAAAATACATATTTTGCGGGTTCACCTGTGTTAAAAATTTTTAATATTAATATACTGACGTTTCGACTTGGTCACACAAGCCATCCACAGAGTTATAAAAGGTAGAAAGACGGTTGTAGAGGTGCTACAATCACTGATTTGAATAAAACGTTAAAATTCCACCAATAGCAAAAATGTTAAATTTAGGAATGTTTTTTAAAAAAATTTTTCCAAATAGGAGGAAGTTTGCATGTATCATCTCGCTTATTGATACAATCTGGCCTTTTAAGTATCGCAATGGCTTCTCTAATTTTGCACTGGTAGAGATTATCACATCTGGATATGATCCTGGTACTAGAAAAATCAATTTTATAGATTCAGGTCATAAAATTGATTTTTCTAGTACCAGGATCATATTCAGATGTGATAATCTCTACCAGTGCAAAATTAGAGAAGCCATTGAGATACTTAAAAGGCCAGATTGCATCAAAAAGCGAGATGATACATGCAAACGTCCTCCTATTTGAAAAGATTTTTTTAAAAAACATTCCTAAATTTAACATTTTTGCTATTGGTGGAATTTTAACGTTTTATTCAAATCAGTGATTGTAGCGCCTCTACAACCATCTTTCTACCTTTTATAACTCTGTGGATGGCTTGTGTGACCAAGTCGAAACGTCAGTATATTAATATTAAAAGTTTTTAACACTGATGAACCCGCAAAATATGTATCCCGTGCAAATCTTCGTTTTAACATATATATATAATCACCAGTAATTACTTAAACAATTAACCTAAATGATAATCATGAATTTGCTATTCAAAGTCATCAAAAATTACCATCTATAGAATATTCTAATTTTGGTAATAGGAAATATAAAAACCAAAGAGCTTCTCCAAACTCAGATTGGCTAACAACCTGCCAAAGTTTAAGCAGAGAAATCAAACTTGCAATTCGAATAGAAATAAAAGTCACCATTAAGATGAAATATTAATAGAAATAACTCTTTGGATATTCAGGAAAGAAATAAAAGACATACAAATTCTAATCTAGCCTGAGGAATTAAAAAGTGAAATCTCCCAAATTAAATTCGAATTATTCAATATTTTCTAAGTGTTTCAATTTCTAAATCATAGATCGAATTAACTTTAATTAAGGATATATAATAGTAAAAAAAAATATTGTTCTTAATTCAATCAAGATATTCTAGTAAATGTATATATAAGTAAGAATACAAACAACCATGCATTGTTAATTGCAAAGTGACATTGGGAAAAGAAAATGATCAACCATGAAGCTACAATTGTCAAAACTGAAATCGATCTAGCGTTTACCATCTATGCTGCAAAACATCAAATTTACTATTAATAAATGAATCAGATAACCTTACACTTCAAAGCTGGAATTCTAAGGAGGGATATTATATGTGACAGAATGGATGTCCTAGAACAATGGATTAATGATAATGATTATAATAATTTACTAGAACCTTTTCCTTATAAATTTTCAAATTACTTTTAGGTTGATGACATACATTTTATTTACTTATATATTTCATGTAAATGTCTTCTTTATCTTATTTTCTTTAATGTGAATAAGGGGAGAGGGGCATAAGTTGTCAAAACGTAATAGAAAGAGTAAATGTTATTACAATTATTGGAATATAAAATAAAATATAGATTCTGATGAGAAATTGCTTGTTTATAAGTGCGATCATCATGAGGAAAAGTAAGATTTTACGCTAATACATGTTTATTTCCAATATCTATACAGTTACACCATTACTTATGTATTTTGTTTCTTAATACTAACATTTTAGTTAAATGTTTTCCGTGTACCCGACTAACTATTTCTATTATAATTGGTCTTTTCTATCTTTATTATAATTACATTACGTAAGAGAATATTAATATGAAGTAATCTAACAAATTAATGAAAACAAAAATAAATTATAATTTTAATATAATAATTTAACAAGTAAGAATAATTTAAATAATCATAAGTGATGAAATAAATTTCATTTGTGTTAATATGGACATCAAAAGCTTATTCTTTGCAGGGAAAAAGGGATTGAAATAATAATAAAAACAAACTATAATCAACGGGTATTTATAGCTAGTAAATTAAATAGTTTATATTTTGAGATAAATTTCATGACGAAATTGTTGCTTATTGTAAATATACTTGTTAACACTATCTGTCTATCTATCTATCTATCTATTTATCTATCTATCTATCTATCTATCTATCTATCTATCTATCTATCTATCTATCTATCTATCTATCTATCTATCTATCTATCTATCTATCTATCTATCTGTCTGTCTGTCTCTCCGTCTGTCTGTCCATCCATCTATCTGTCTGTCTGTCTGTCTGTCTGTCTGTCTATCTATCTATCTATCTATCTATCTATCTATCTATCTATCTATCTATCTATCTATCTATCTATCTATCTATCTATCTATCTATCTATCTATCTATCTATCTATCTATCTATCTATCTATCTATCTATCTATCTATCTATCTATCTATCTATCTATCTATCTATCTATCTATCTATCTATCTATCTATCTATCTATCTATCTATCTATCTATCTATCTATCTATCTATCTATCTATCTATCTATCTATCTATCTATCTATATATATATATATACAAGTGTTGTATTTTTCTATATTCACTCTTCAATTGCCATACATTTTACATACCTTCATATGTTCTTATACATTTCCATTATAACGGTCTGGGAGAATAAGGGTCTGACATATCTGCCATACAAGGGCATCACCAGGCTGTTGAAATCTGGAAAATTTATATAGTAGGCAGATATTTAAGTTAACATCCAATTTTATTTTATTATAGACCATTAGCCCCAGTCACTAGCTTGTGGAGCAGCAGAGATAATGTATACTTTATTTTTAACGAAAGAAAAATAATAAAAAATAAGAATAAGCCACTTCCAGATTAACAATACACAGAAACATTTATTTTGCACATATATAAAATTTAGAATTATTTTAGTATAATGTTTACTTTAGAATTTAATTTACATTTTACACTTTTTATTTTAGAAGTTCGCACAGATGAATTTATTAATATTTTATTAAAGTGTCAAGTATGGATAGACTACATAGATTGCACCCTAAAAAGAAAATATTCTATATACCTTATTTAACCCTAGGCCAAAAGTTTGCAGTCAAACTAATATCAATCTATCTGATATATCAATGTATTCAATGCAGCATGAATACAATAGCACAATACTATACTGTCAGGAATGCACATCTGAACAGCATGGTTATAGAGAAGAAATTCTCTCATTCAGTACAGGGATGTTACATCTGTCTGGCAAGAAGAACAATAAAAAAAGAAAACTACATAGGAAGGGTTTGCAGTCCTTTTTGCTGTCTTACTATCCCATTCCATAGGCTAAATGGGTGATCCAAGGAGCAAGGAAGATGTCTGCTTCCGATGGTCAGTAAGAAATGGGACTTAATTTGCCCAAGTGTGGCATATTATGTGATCCTGCATGTAGCAGATCTTCATGCTACATTTACTAATTACACCAATACATCCAATCTATTGATGTAATTTAACTGTGAAATAAATAACCTAAGATTTACCCTCCCTTAAACTAACATAACTTTATGAATCTATGCAGCCATTCATGCCTGACTTAAATTTAACATGATTTAATTAAAAGTTTAGCTTAACAGAAAAAAAATCATAATAAACACTTAAAAGAATGGAAAAAATAAATTAATGGAAATGATTTAAAAAAAATACATTCAATAAAAATTATTAATAAATGATTTGGTTTGGTCAGATAGGAATTTCTATTTAAATACTGGAAAAGTTTTAGAATTAAAGTTCACTAGTTATAGTTTCTACTGTTTTAAAAAGTCCGTACTTTTAGTTGCTTGTAATTTGGAAGTTGTTAATTCCCACAACATTCTGAGGAGATCAGTATGCAGTTAACCATTGGTCCTTTACTGTAGCTGGTATAGTTCTTTGACAGATTTTATTGCTGGGCCCTGATGTCCTAAGGTCCACAATATGGGAAAATGATATTTCATTTCTTTTTTTATAACAACTGAAGGGATTGAAAGGGCATCTTTCAATCCCTTCTCCAACTCTCTCAGACTTAACACATATAGCACATGTTTTATTTTATTTCCAATTTTTTTCTTTTTATATTAAATTTGAGGATTAAATCAACATTACATCATGATGATGATCCTTTCGCTGAGGTCCATTTTCTGAGGGAGTTCTTTTATTGGCTATTCTGTTCCTATTGTTTTTTTCCTATCTAACCTTTACTTATAAATTTTGAGATGCCAAGGGCTAGTTTACTTTAACTAATTGAAAATAATCATTTCCATTTTACACAATAGCATTAATTAAATTATATACATTCTTAAAGATATATTTTTATCTTTAAATCTTTAAGTTTTTTTCTGAAAATTTAGTTTTAAAATACTTTTTTTTCTTTAATAAAGTTTTCTTTTAATAATTTTCCATCTGTGTGTGATTTTATATATATACAAGTTTAGATGACTTTTAATTTTCAATTTTTAAAAACAAATTTTTATTTGCGAACTTTTTATTATTAATTTTATTTATTAGAATGTAACAGCATGGGTGCATTACATATCAGTAAACTTGCATAAAAAATAAACAAAAAAATATTTTACTTAGGGTTAATAATTATGGTACATGATTAACAAAAATTTACAAAGACATGCGGTTAGTAATTTTACAGAAAAACTATATACAAAAATAATGTTGACTATCATTTTCCTATGAACCATCTATGTTTATGCCTCCTCCCCCAAGAGTTCCCTTTTCTCTACATTTCATTTTTAACACTTGGCTGACAAACAAATTATTTATTTAAAGAGGTTGCATACATTTTAAGAATTGAGTTTATACATGTATATTTGCAGCACAATTATTTATTCCACCAACTTATTTATGATTAATTGAAATTCTTAAATAGGGTTACACTAAAGTAGATTCCGAAAAGACACTCATCATGAGGTGCCACATTTACAATCATAAACTTATGTGGCTGTGTGCGCATATACACTTCAAAGCACATATATAAAAAAACTATACTTGCAACCTTTTGATTTTTTCTTTTTTTTTAATAAAACCAATTACAATTTAAAATTATTAATATATTTTCTTACTCATGTTTAACATATGTGCTATTTCTTTCTGGCAGTGCTTTTATAAGATTTAAAGTATACAACTTTATGTAATTAGATAAAAATATTTCATTTTGAAAAAAAAAATTAATCAAGATACTCATGATTTATTATACATCGGCCCATGTTGGGAGTTCAATTATAACGGTCAGGGAGAATAAGGGTCTTATGCATCTTCCATACAAGGGCTCCACCAGGCTATTGGAACCTGGAAAATGTATATAGTAGGCAGATACTTAATTTAAAATCCAATTTTATTTTATTATAGACTGTTAGCCCCAGTCACAAGCTCACAGAGCACCAGAGATAATGTATACTTTATTTTTAAAGAAAGATAATAAAAAATAAAAATAAGCCACTGCTAGACTAACAATACACAGAAACATTTATTTTGCACATATATAAAATTTAAAATTATTTTAGAATTTTACTTTAGAATTTAATTTACATTTTACACTTTTTATTTTAGAAGTTCACACAGATTAATTTATTAATATTTTATTAAAGTGTCGAATATGGATAGACTACATAGATTGCACTTGAAAATGAAAATATTCTATATCTCTTATTTAACCCTAGGCCAAAAGTTTGCATTCAAACTAACATCAATCTATCTGATATATCGATGTATTCAATGCAGCATAAATATGACAGCACAATACCATACTGTCAGGAATGGACATCTGAACAGCATGGTATCTGTCTGGCAAGAAGAACAATAAAAAAACCTCCATAGGAAGGAATTGCGGTCTTTTTTGCCATCTTACTATCTTCTTCCATAGGCTAAATGGGTGATCCAAGGAGAGGGAATATGTCTGCTTCCAATGGTCAGTAAAAAATGGGACTTTTTTTCCCATGTCCAGTGTATCATATGATCCTGCATGTAGCAGATCTTCATGCTACATTTACTAATTACACCAATACATCCAATCCATTGACCCAATTTATCTGTGAAACAAATAACCTATGATTTACCCTCCCTTAAACTAACATAACTTTATGAATCTATGCAGCCATTCATGCCCGACATAAAATTTAGCATGATTTAATTAAAAGTTTAGCTTAATGGAAAAAATTATAATAAACACTTAAAAGAATGGAAAAAATAAATTAATGGAAATGATTTAAAAAAAATACATTCAATAAAAATTATTAATAAATGATTTGGTTTGGTCAGATATAAATTTCTATTTAAATACTGGAAAAGTTTTAGAATTAAAGTTCAGTAGTTAGAGTTTTTACTGTTTTAAAAAGTCCATACTTTCTAGTTTTAATTAAAGTCCAGTAGTTAGAGTTTTTACTGTTTTAAAAAGTCCATACTTTCTAGTTGCTTGTAATTTGGAAGGTGTTAATTTCCATGATGTCATGAGATTGGTATGCAGTTAGCTGTTGGTCTATCACTGTAGCTGGTATAGTTCTTTGTCAGATTTTATTGCTGGGCCCTGATGTCCTGGGGTCTGCAATATGGAAAAACAATATTTCATTTCTTTTTTTAGAACAACCGAAGGGATTGAAAGCATGTCTTTTCAATCCCTTCTCCTCCAACTCTTCCAGACTTAACACATATAGTACACCTCTTATTTTATTTCCATTTTTTTCTTTTTATATTAAATTTGCAGATTAACTCAACATTATGACATGATGATCCATTCACTGAGGTTCATTCCCTGAGGGATTTCTTTTATTGGCTATTCTGTTACTATTGTTTTTTCTCTCCTATCTGACCTTTAATTATACATTTTGAGATGCCCAAGGGCTAGTTTATTTTAATTAATTGAAAATAATCATTTCCATTTTACTCAATAGCATTAATTAAATTATATACATTCTTAAAGATATATTTTTATCTTTAAATCTTTTAAATTTTTTTTTGAAAATGTAGTTTTAAAATACTTTTTTTTTTTTTAATAAAGTTTTCTTTTAATAAAAATTTTCCATCTGTGCGATTTTATATATATATATATATATATATATATATATATATATATATATATATATATATATATATATATATATAAAAAAATATATATATATACGAGTTTAGATGACTTTTAATTTTCAATTTTAAAACAAATTTTTATTTGCGAACTTTTTATTTAAATTTTAAATTAATGTAATGGCATATTATATACCATTACACCATATAATCTTATATATTCTCAACTACTCTCATACATTACACATGTTTACACATATTTACATATTAAGTGATATTGATATAACCTGAACTTATATATGACCATGCAAATTCTGAGTTTGAAATCTGTGAATAACAGAAACAAAAGATGGTATGATCGAGGTGAGTGTATGTCATAGTTTGACACTTATTTGGGTTTTAATCACTTTTTCCCCAGAAATCAGATCAAAGGGTATGTGCATAGATACTTGCAGAAATTCTAGATAGAATCTCTTACTCACTGTGATGACGTACCTAACTATTATTATATCAGGTAAAAATACGTTTCATTACAACATATATATATATATATCCTTCATTGAATTAAAATAACGGAAAAGGTTGCATTAATTAAATGACATGTTCAAAAGCAAAAAAAACAAACATTAGTGAAACAATGTTATTGCTATTATTATGGTTAATATTTCTTAATAAAAGCAATAAAAATATAAATAAAAATTTTAGAGCATGCAATAACACATGTAATTTCAATGTATATATTTTTAGAAATTATATATTTTTTTAGGATCTTCATCTCAACGATCTGCATTGAATATTCATAGTATATTTGCTTGTTTACTAATGTTATCCACATTTTCATTTTTATTAAGTTTTTAAAACAACTCAAAAAAATAAATTTCCTGTAAGGTAAGATAATCATTTCTAACAAAATATTTTTAAGTTTTGTGTGTTTGTGTATATAATATAAAAGTATAATATTCTATCTATCTATCTATCTATCTATCTATCTATCTATCTATCTATCTATCTATCTATCTATCTATCTATCTATCTATCTATCTATCTATCTATCTATCAATCTATCTATCTATCTATCTATCTATCTATCTATCTATCTATCTATCTATCTATCTATCTATCTATCTATCTATCTATCTATCTATCTATCTATCTATCTATCCATCCATCCATCCATCCATCCATCCATCCATCCATCCATCCATCCATCCATCCATCCATCCATCCATCCATCCATCCATCCATCCATCCATCCATCCATCCATCCATCTATCCATCTATCCATCTATCCATCTATCTATCTATCTATCTATCTATCTATCTATCTATCTATCTATCTATCTATCTATCTATCTATCTATCTATCTATCTATCTATCTATCTATCTATCTATCTATCTATCTATCTATCTATCTATCTATCTATCTATCTATCTATCTATCTATCTATCTATCTATCTATCTATCTATCTATCTATCTATCTATCTATCTATCTATCTATCTATCTATCTATCTATCTATCTATCTATCTATCTATCTATCTATCTATCTATCTATCTATCTATCTATCTATCTATCTATCTATCTATCTATCTATCTATCTATCTATCTATCTATCTATCTATCTATCTATCTATCTATCTATCTATCTATCTATCTATCTATCTATCTATCTATCTATCTATCTATCTATCTATCTATCTATCTATCTATCTATCTATCTATCTATCTATCTATCTATCTATCTATCTATCTATCTATCTATCTATCTATCTATCTATCTATCTATCTATCTATCTATCTATCTATCTATCTATCTATCTATCTATCTATCTATCTATCTATCTATCTATCTATCTATCTATCTATCTATCTATCTATCTATCTATCTATCTATCTATCTATCTATCTATCTATCTATCTATCTATTCTCAATTCAAAATTGAATCATTACAAAAATTAAATTTGGAAAATCACTTATTACTCTTTCATAATGTACGAACTGATTTTTATCAGTTTTTAACACCTTGGGTACGAGTGTAATCACAAATATATGACCCAAGACATGTAAATATGTATGATTCACAAGATGCATATTTCATGCTGAAATAGTACTGCAATATCTTACACCTATATTTATTATTGTTTAATACATATAGATATCAAATTACTGCAGTTTAATTAATAAGAGCCAAACTTGCTGCCAAGCAACTTTTACACAAACCACTTAATGGAAGTTTATTAATAATATGTATTAATCACTAAAAAGACTAGATATTATCCTCTTAATGAATAATATTTATGTGAGGTAGGGACTGTTTCTATTTGCTTTTAATACCTTTTTGAGAGATGTAATTGTAAACATATGACCGAAGGCATATGAAAAAGATGTATCATTTTCAAAATGCACAATTCATTTGAAGCAACACACATCAGTTAAAAACAGATGAAACCAGTCTCTATCTTTGAATGAGAGCCATATAGTGAAAATTTACACTGCAGAAACATTATTTATTTTGTAATAACTGAAACACATAGGCTTATTATATACCTGTGTCTATATATGTAATATATAGGGTATATGAGCACAGACTTTCACACACTCCACCACTTTTCACACTATCTCATAACACTGATACACTTGAACACATATATGTTGAAAAGCCAAATAATTACCAATGTACTTATTTCATGGTAAATCAGCAATGATCTGATGGCCCAGATTACAATCTCTACACATATGTGCTATAAGTGCTCAGATATATATTAAGATAGCCAATTCTCATACTTTAATGGACAGCCTTCAATCTACTCCACACTCCAACTCTTCAACCATCCATCCAATTGAAAATCTGATGATGAAATGCTCAAAGGCCACTCTGAGGCCGAGATTCTTGTCACACCCATGTTGGCCTCAGGGTGGCCTTTGTGTATTTCATCATTAGATTTTTAATTGGATTGACAGTTGAAGAGTTGGAGTGTAGAGTAGATTGAAGCCTGTCCATTAAAGTATGAGAATTGGCTATCTTAATATATATCCAAGCACTTATAGCATATATGTGTAGATGTGTAGAGATGGTAATCTGGACCAACTGATGATTGCTGGTTTAGCATGAAATAAGTATATTAAACCACTAAGCATCACATGATCATATTTTCTATACTAGCACATTAATTGTTGATAAACAGAGCAATACTCTCCATACAGTATTGCCACCTGTGCTAAACAGAGTAATCAATGGATGCCAGAAGGCTTGTGCAATACTGTATGGAGAGTTTTGCTCTGTTTATCAACAATTAATGTGCTAGTATAGAAAATATGATCATGTGATGCTTAGTGGTTTAACACCAATCCTGCCTAATAGGATAGTGGTGGCTATGGTTGTAAAAGAGCCAAAGACACCAAAATGTATGGGTGCTGAACTGAGTTCAGACCCATATGACTATATAAGCTATTGAGCTTAGATTGAAAATATTTTTTTGTGTTTTCAATTTCATTCTCATAGTTTTGTAGTTAAGTAGAGATAAAAGGTGGTTGCTAGAGGGTTGCATTAGATCCTAAGATCTAGATGCAGTGCTCTCAGATCCAAAGCTCCTCACTGACGAAGGCCACAAGCCAGAAACTAGTCTGGGGATATTGGATGAGTAGGCATTAGATAGGGATTTTATGCACAAGCCTTCTGGAATCCATTGATTACTCTGTTTAGCACAGGTGGCAATACTGTATGGAGAGTTTTGCTCTGTTTATCAACAATTAATGTGCTAGTATAGAAAATATGATCATGTGATGCTTAGTGGTTTAACACCAATCCTGCCTAATAGGATAGTGGTGGCTATGGTTGTAAAAGAGCCAAAGACACCAAAATGCATGGGTGCTGAACTGAGTTCAGACCCATATGACTATATAAGCTATTGAGCTTAGATTGAAAATGTGTTTTCAATTTCATTCTCATAGTTTTGTAGTTAAGTAGAGATAAAAGGTGGTTGCTAGAGGGTTGCATTAGATCCTAAGATCTAGATGCAGTGCTCTCAGATCCAAAGCTCCTCACTGACGAAGGCCACAAGTACTAGTCTGGGGATATTGGATGAGTAGGCATTAGATAGGGATTTTATGCACAAGCCTTCTGGCATCCATTGATTACTCTGTTTAGCACAGGTGGCAATACTGTATGGAGAGATTTGCTCTGTTTATTTAAATAAGTATATTGGTGATTATTTAGCTTTTCAACTTATATGTGTTCAAGTGTATCAGTGTTATGAGATAGTGTGGAGAGTAGTGGGGCCTATGAAAGTCTGTGCTCATATACCATATATATTACATATATAGACATAGGTATATAATAAGCCTGTGTGTTTCAGTTATTACATAGTAGAGATGTCTGCCCATCTCTTGTATATATATTAAATGGATTTTGTCCTGTACATAAGAGGTCAGATTGATCTTAGGGTCAACATGGGTGTGACAAGAATCTCGGCCTCAGGGTCGCCTTTGAGCATTCCATCATCAGATTTTCAATTGGATGGACGGTTGAAGAGTTGGAGTGTGTAGTGGATTGGAGCCTGTCCATTAAAGTATAAAGATTGTCTATCTTAATATATATCTGAGCACTTATAGTATATATGTGTGGGAGATGATAATCTGGACCGACTGATGATTACTGGTTTAGCATGAAATACATATATTGGTGATTGTTTATCTTTTCAGCATATATGTGCTTGAGTGTATCAGTGTTATTAGATAGAGTGGAGAGTGGTGGGTCGTGTGAAAGTCTGTGCTCGTATACCCTATATATTACATATATAGACAAAGGTATGTAATAACCCTGTGTTTCAGTTATTAAAAAATATAGTAATAATCTTATCATTAATTCCGAATAATATAATTTGAAACATTTGGTTGATGCGAACTACCATAACATGTACTTTTTTTAATACAAGGAATAAATAAGAAATACTTATCCTATACTACTAATATTTAATATTAAGACACAGAGAAAAATTGGATTAATCACTATGGAATTATAAGAGTAAATAATCTCAGGGATCCTATTGCAGCTTTTGTGGAGGATACTGTCATGTACTTGTTGTACTAAATAAACAAATAGATAAATGAATGAGTGAATGATATTTTGGCCGACTATAGGAGGCAAATAGTTCTCTTGTAGCGAATGCTTCCTACTATAAAATAACAACGCTCATCAAAATTACAGAAAAGGATATTTATTATAATAGCTATGTGCTTAGTTAAAATATTTAAAATTTTGAATAGTCATAGCCTTTTACCCAGGACATCAGTCGAGATGGAGAAGGGACAAGAGGACTCTTTTGTCTTTACACTCTCCCACGGGGAAACATTCATAAGTAATTAACTGTAATTGCGCCTCGAAATAAACTAGACGTTTAACATCGAAATAACTCAATAGTGTACAGTCTAAAATGGCATAGATAATCTTCAGAAATGTCAAGCAATCTTCATTTTTATATTATACAATCTTTTATCTTAGAAGATAAACAGTTGAAATAATTCTTAATGCAAAAATAATATTAGTAGCTGCAAATGTTTAATGATCTGTTATCTTGATTTCACTTAGAAATCAAAATTATATGCATGACTATTTTATTTCTGTAAACATTGGAATATTCTGTATAGCATTAACTCAAAGAAAATAATCAATGTTGCGCACCCAAGACAATATCATACACAAAAAAATAAACAGAAACTAGATTTGTTTTAAATAAGTGATAAATAAGCTTATTTACAATTACTAATATAAAAATAAAATTTACACAAAAAGTTTGGACTTATTGCCAAGATAGCTCTGATAAAATATTCTTTTGACTGTAAGCACTCAATCAACATCTTTTGGCCCTACAAACAGACTAACCAAAGTTTTGAAAAACCAATGATTTTACACAAATGAATTTATTAAACAATGTTACTCAAAATTGAGAGTTAACAATAGCTAACTCTAATACACTTTAATTTCACTAAATGATCACCCTAAACAATTTTGGGTATTAAAAATTTAAATGTTTTAATTTGATTAACAACACCCCAGTAACATTTTTATATATAAATTTATTGATTTTTCAAAATGATAATCATTGGAAACTTGTATTAATGGGCGGGCTTACTAATAATTTACATTATCAGCTAAATAAACTTAAATCAGTTGCTGGCATAACAAGTTTAATGTCAGATTAAAATAAATAATCTCATATAGCTCTGTATTCTATAATACTAACTAAATTAATGAAAGAAAAGTATGGATCACTCATCAGAAGTCCTGTACACACATACTATTAATAAATTACTGTCCACATAATATTAATAATACCGAAATATTTAAAGTAAATGAGTTACACATCCGTCAGTGACAAATTCTAGGTGAATATAACAATTATATAAAAAATATGGATTGCACTTAATGGCCATATGCTTACAAATAAATATTTAAACTATTATTTCTTGTTGGTTTACTTGTGGTTGTTAATAACATCATACCAACATAATGCAGACATTGTTACACCTCTTATTATTGAAATAACCAAGTGCAACCTGAAGAAATTAAATCCTTCAAAACTAGCTTATCACTGTCATCACACCTCTAGAGCATAAAAAAACCTCACCTACTATGATGGAAAAATAGATTTAAGCACATCATGAGTGATAGCCAAAGCATAAGCTTTGCAGAGCACCAAAATATCAATAAGAATGGTGACTTCCAAATACCTATATCTGAGGGAAAAGTGGATGCCTACTCTTTGTCACAGTGCACCAGGAAAATGTGGAAAGACACACTAAGTAATATAATTCTGTATAGGGATGCAGGTACCTTTAAAAGTGATAATAATCATGAGAGAAAAACACTATCAACTCATGGGAAAGCATATAATAATAATGGGGGAACTTGTCCACTCCATCAAGCACAATAATAGACATGAATAAGTAGGGCCTAATATTATGAGGCCAAGCAATACTATAAACTAAATGATGACAAGATAGAAACTTAACACTGTAACTGACTAAAGTCATATTCAAATTTTAAGTATAATAAATGATAAACAACCAACAATCTGAAATTAAGTCAAAACGACTATGAAATATCAACAAAGAAAAATAATAGCATATAAAACTTTGGCACAAAGTAACAATACACATATGTATGGAATATCAAATTATTAAAAATAAGTGGACATGACTGATAACATAAATAAAAATGTGAGAATAATAATTCCCAAGTGCATGAAAACATTCGTGGTTATGTCTACTATTGCATTTATGCAAAATATCAGAACTTCTGATAAATACTGTTGCTATTTTACTAATAAGTGAATGAAATACCATACATTTTAAAATAATTATTGTGAGAAATGAATATCTCTGCTGACTCAAAACATAATGTAGTTTAGTTTGTACAGAAAATACCAAAACATATAATAAAATCTTTACCTGACAATGCATAGAATATCTACACATTCTGATATTCCCATTAAAAATTAAAATACATAAATGAATAACATAGCAAAATACAATAGAAATATTGCATAATATATATTGTAATGACATATATATTGTAACGACATATCTAGTGCGAATATATATATATATACGTTTAACAATATTTTAATTTTAGCGTTTAGTTTTTTACTTTTATTTGTGAACTTTTAAGTTTTTATTTTAAATAAATGTAACGACATATTTATATATCGTTACATATCAGTAAACTTCCTCAAAAAAAAAAAACATTAAAAAAAAAAAAAAAGACTTTACTTAGTGTTAGTAATTACATTACACAAATTGAATATATATGAAAATTTCAAAAGGACAAAACTTTTTTTTTACAAGACAAAACAGTAATTACACACAAATATAATGATTAAAAAAAAATGTTGACTGTTGATTCCCCATTACCAGCTAAATTTCTGCCCCCTCCCTTCCAAGTTTCATTTCTCCTACCTTTAACTATTACTTAGGCAAGTTGAACGATTAGATTTTAATTTAACAAGACTTTTTTTTTTTTAAAAAAAAATATGATTTAGATTTATTATTACGTTTTATTTATTAGTTTTTATTCCTCGAATTTATCTTTACATATGCGCAATTTTTCTTACTGGCAGTACCTTTAAGACCAAAAATTCAAACTGTAACTCCACGTCAATACAACAAATATATTTATACTAATTTCAAAAAATATTACGAGCATGATTCACTTTTTCAAAAGTATTAGTGGTTTATTAAACATCTGGCTATAGCTTTACGTTAGTACAAAAATGTACTTATTTCAGAAAAAAACAACAAATGTTATTTGCATGATTCACTTTTAAAATTCTCAGGGCACTCGTGATTTATTAAAGATAGAAAATTTCATCATCATCAATTCCCCTTCTCAGGGTCAATCTCTGAGGTAAGGCCACACTTGGGACACCAATTATAATGATCAAAATGTTAGTGAAGATCTAATCTAACCGCAAAAACAATATCTGCAACTACCAGGGCGCCATCTAGGCATTTGAGCCTAGAAAAAATTATAAAGTAGGCAGATACGTAAGTCAAAAAAAAAATAATTTTTTTTTTATATTTTGCTTCCAGTCATTAGCCCATGTCACTAGCTCAGTGGAATAGCAGAGATTAAATAATATAATATCTTATCTAATTATATTTCAATATTAAAAAAAAAATAAATAAAATAAGCCACTGCCAGTAATTAACATACAAACATTTATTTATGCACATATATATATAGATTTAAAATTATTTTAGTATTAGTTTTACATTTTAACATTTAACATTATTTTTAACTTTGATTTTTGACTTTAATTTACATTTAATTACTATTATATTCTAATTTTACATTTTAATTAAGTTCGCACAGATAAATTTATGAAAGCTTGTTTATAATGTTGAATATAGATCGGTTACATAGATTTCACGGTCAAAAATATTTCAAAGTAAACATAAACGATCAAAATACAAAATTATTGATTACTGACAATTGCGGAGGGAAATTTATACATAACCCATTAGTATTCACCATAAGATACTTGCATTGTCACCAATAACTTAAAAGACATCCGAATAAATACATTTTAGATACTCACCATAAGGTATCATTATTTATCGAATGTCTATATATTTTGATCAAATATGAAAACCCAAAACATACTTAACCGATAACCAATCCATGCAAGCGTCTATAAACAACTTAAATTTAATGCATTTTTATTTAGGGTCAAGTATAAATAGACTACATAGATTTGCATTTGAAAATAAAATATTCTACCCTATTTAACCTTAGGCTAAAATTCGCAGTCAAACTGGTATCAATTCATCTGATACATCGATGTGTTCAATGTAATACGGAATACGGCAGCACCAAAAAGATTAAGAGAAGATATTGACTCTCATTAGATAGGAATATTACTTCTATCTAACGAGAAGAACAATAAAAAAAAAAACTCCATAGAAAGGAACTGCGCTCTGCATCTTATAATTCCTTCCATAGGCAAAATGGGAGAGTGTGGCATATGAAGCGATTCTGCCAGTAGCGAATCTCCGACTACATCTACTAGCTACATCAATATATCCAATCCATTGACCCAATCTAACAACAACACAAATAACCTAAGATTACCCTCCCCTAATATAACTTTACAAATCTATACAGCCATTCATGCCCGACTTAAGTTTAACATTTATATAATTAATTTAACGAAAAACAAAAAAATCATGATAAAAACTTAAAGAATAAAAAATAAATAAATGGAAATGATTTTACATAAATAAGAAAAAAAATACATCAAATGACACTATTAATAAATTAAGTTGGTCAGATAGGATAATATTGCAATCATTTAACTCTGGAAAGTTTAATTTAATGTTCATTATTTATAAAGTTCTTACGGTTTAAAACAGTTCCTCTTTATCCGTTGCTTGCCATGAACATGAATTCCCACGCCGTCCTAAGATTGATATTCTGTTGACATTTATTTATCCATCCGAGGTTTTTGTTTTAACTGATCCTCAATGTAGAAAAACGATAGTTCATTTCTCTTTCTTTCCTAGCAAAACTGAAGGGATTGAATCGTAAGTCTGTTTCAATCCCTTCTTCACTTCCCACTACCACATATCTCTCACATCGTAATTAATCATTCACTAACTAATAATTTCCAAACTTGTCCTTTATATTACTTTGAAAGATTGACTTAACATTACGTCATCGATGTGTTGATCCTTTTCATTGAGGTCCGATTTCCCAATGGATTTATTTTATTTGCTAAACGTTTCTCTTGTTTTTCTATCTGACCGATGTTTTTACATTTAAATGCCCAAGGCTGGTTTACATTTGACTAATTAAATTTATCATTTCCATTTCTGATTAATTAACCTGTTTTCCAAATCAAAGATATATTTAAAGATAAATTTAAAGATATAATTTTATCTCCAAATCTTTTTAAAATTTAGTTTTAAAATACTTTTCTTTAATAAAGTTTTATTTTAATAATTTTTCATTATCTCTAGCCAATTTAATATCCAGGTTTAAGATGATATTTAATTTCAATTTTAATTCTTAAAGAAACTTTTAAATGCCAACTTTTTAATTACTTTCATGTTTAATAAATATATAAAAAAAACAAATGTAACCAACGTCTGTGCTCGTTACAATATATATATATATAACATAACCAAACACAAAACCTTAGTTCATAGGCAAGCTTTCTCCACACTGGGCCATGTGTTAAGCATGTGAAGTATTCCTTCAACTCGTAAATGGTTCTGCTAACCTTCAAGTATCTCAAGTCAAACATATTATTACTTTCTTTAAAACATGGCAAAATATTTTCAAAGCAATATATAATAGTTCTTATAATTAACTTAGTTCTAAATTGAAAAGCATCTTAAATAATAATAAAGGATGATGTTGAAATGCAATAATTTATTCAACTGATTTTATTTTGGAATCATGCAGGTTTGTTTAATTAAATAATGTAGCTTTATTTTTATTCTCTTCATGACACACATTTTAAACATTTTAAAGTTATCTATCATATAATAATGACAACATTTCTAGGTTTCAACTTTAATAATTTCCTTAATATATTTTATAAAGCATTAGTTAGCAATGAATAATTCAGTATGTCAAAACATCTATAGAAATATTCCTGCTAACCTCTCTGGTACATATTGACAAATATTTTACTGACATCTTTTAATAGCTAATTATACCTTTGAAACATTTAAATTGCTACTAGCTGAGGTGTTTTAATTATTCTGATGTATCTTTTCTTTGCTCAATTAATGCAATGTTAATTTCAAGTTTTCCACAATATTAAACTTTAATAACTTCAGCATGGAAATTATTAAAAGAAAAGTAAAATTCCTCCAATATATATTTCTTTTCTATATACTAAGAATTATTCTTAAATCTTAATTTAAGCAAGCATTTTAAAGTCATTCTTTAAAAACAGTTCTGGTAATAATTAATAAATTTTGTTATTAAGGCAGAGACAAAATTAAAATAACTACATTTTCAAACTTAACTATAAGCCTAAAAGTCTGTGCCTCTCAATTTACTCTTAATTTTCTAATTGTGTAAGATAAATTTGAACCGATGAAAATGTTCTGCATTTCAAAGTTATATTTAATAAATTGACTGAAACTAAACATAAAATCCTTTTGTAGCATTATATGACTGTTAAGAAAGCTTAAATTGAGATTTAACAACAAGAACTAAGGTATCTTGTAGTTTAGCAGTAGTGCACCATAGACTTAAAGATAATCATGTTCAAAATTTTAACCTTTTTTAAAAAATAATAATAGTTCATAAAAATTCCATACTTTAAAGTTTTGACTTACTAGAGAGAGAGAAAGAGAGAAAATGTTGAGAAAGTTTGAGCCAGATTAAGTTAAAACAACAAAAACATCTATTTTATAGTTATTTTTTATTACCTCTTTTTTTAGCTGTCAATTTCTCATTGATCAACAATAAACAAAGTCTGTTATTTTAACATTTTTTTTTTAAAACATAACTTTAAGATAAGTCAATCATTAAATGACATCATTTTAATCGAGATATTTTCAAAATTACATGTCATTTAATGAACTTAATTTGAAATAAACTTAAAGTTTCTTATCAAAAAAATATTATAATAAAAAAATTAAACATCATTTATCTAAACTAATTGAATTTCTTTATGATATTTATTTATTAAAGTTTGCATTATTAAATATGTTATCTATTAGGTTTATTTTTAACTAATATAATTATATTTCTTTTGATGTGTTTGAATAACTCAACATAAAATTATTTTTGTTAAATATAGAACATGTTTCATCCACACATGCATACATACACACACACATAAATGAAGGAAATGACACTTCAAACTTTAAACCTAATTTATTAATTACTTCTTAAATAACTATCTGCAATTTATTTACAACTACAAAACCAACATTTAAATATATTAGATATTAAAAATAACTTTAAAACTTTTAAGCTAAATTATAATAAACCAGAAATTTAACTCTTATTTCATCATTTAAAAATTACAGAAGCTAACTTTCAAATTAACTTTATATTCTCTACTCTCTATTCTCTCCTAAAAAATTAACTACTATAATATTAAATTACTATTTTCTAACACACATATCGGTATAATACTATTATTTTAATAATAACTGGAATTTATTAAAAAAGAAATATAAACTATTATACTTATAATAAATATAGCACATATATACATTGCATACAGGTTGTACTAAAGTGTTATATACAGCAAAATTAGTGTTCCTTTCACTCTTTCATTTATTAGTTAACTATTTATTTTTATAAAAAACCATGTAAATATAGAAAATCCTATTATGCTAAGGTAGGCAATGGGGACAATGTGTGGAACCACTTGGTGACATATATATGTATATATATATATATATATTGTTACCGCCGGCCTATTTTAGCTTTTTTTTTTATCCGTACGTTCCTAAAAGAGATCGAGAGCTCCGAAACAAACATGACATAGCGTAAAGCTTTATTTATTTTCTTATATCGGTAATTATTCACTATCAATACAAGGGGCGCCAGACACGATGATTTAATTATTATTTAACTTCTCGCATCACCTTACGTCATGTCAAAACGATTTCGAAGTCTAATCCCGCCCACAAGCTCCAACTCCTAGCATGGACCAATAGGGTCACTCAGGGCCACGATGTAATTGTTTCAGCAATTACTCCTTACGTAAAAGACGCACTGTACACTAATGGGAAGGAAGTTTTATTTATTAACTGAGTGATCCTAGTACTGGACTTAACTATTGGTTGTTGGCGACCAATACGACTGTTCGTTCATCCCTCCCAAACAATTAGACTTCTTAGATCATCCCCCCTATGAATTACTTTCAATATTAGCATTAAACATTTATTTATATTTTATTATAGGCCCGCCCAATTCTTAACCTATCTTAACTAAGAGTAAATAAATAAACATCGTGACTTACGGCACGATGTTGGTAAAAGACATTTTAAAAAGAAACAAATGGTTAAGTAAACAAATATAAATCTAAATTAGTGTAATTAAATGATAACTTTATTGATGATCAAAAGAAGAAATAAAATAAGAATTTAATTGTACGAAAAGATTTGAGAAATGCTCGACTTGTTTAAATACTGAACAAATTTATTAAATATAAAAAAAGCAATATTAATTCAAATTTTATTAGCACACGCACACACACGCATTCACGCACTCGCACAGAAAGAAATATATTATACATACTACAATATGGAATACAAATTTCATTTTATATCTTAAAAGTAATTGCGATGGCTTATTAGATAATAATTAAGGTCAAAGTTCATGTTTTGGAAAAGTCCTAAGATTAAATTTGATTTTATGAATGTTGAGGTTACACAAAGATAAGTTACAATAATAGGTTAAATGTTACGGAATCTTTTATGATTTAATTTACGCAAGTGTAAGTTAGTTAACTATGAGATTGCCTTTAAGAGTTTACGAATGGAGTGAATGAAACATAAAGTAAAATAAATTGTTACCTAGGATTTGGATTTCGACTTCCGCTGCTTCGAATGAAATGAGGATTTGAACGTGGGATATGGCATCTTCATAATGAAGTATTCGTTTTATTCAAAGTTGAGCATAGCGTGGTCTGGACGATTCTGGTATTTCTCGGAACATTATTATTTGATCGGAGCATTAATTTCACATGGAGATGTCGTTAAATATTCATAGCTTCGGAGATATTTGGTGGCGGAGCGTCGATCAATCACTGACGGGTTTCCTAGCCCATCATGATAATCGACGCTCTCAGTATTAATTTCACAACGATCATCTTGAATATGGATACGGCGAAACGAAAGAATATTATTTTATATCAAGCTATATCAAGTAGACTATATTGAATATATCAAGCAAGCACGTTAAGCGAAAAACATATTAAGCAACAATATCAAGCCAACCATTGAATAGATTTTTCGTGATATTTATATGAGATGGATCTTATCTTAGGATCCAATCTCCCCCAGAGTTCCATATTTTTAGAGTTGTCGTTCGGGTCCGCGTCCGATGTAAATGTTCACTCAATCCTTGTGCTTAAGGCAATTTTAGGTCTAGGCAATCTCATGTTGCAATCTCAGTTAACAAACTTCTATTCATTCACACTTTGAGTGCATACGTGTGTGCGTGTCTTACCAGAACAATACAATTTACATTAACTTAGAAGTCGAGCATTTAATCTTTTCTCAAAATCATTTCTATAAGTTTTACTTTTACTATAATTATAATTCTAAAAGAAACCCTTTTTTAAATACCCCGTGGCGTATACAAGTGGAAATTATCTATTAATATTTATAATGGCATATTATTTTTCATTTTACTATATTTTTAGAGAATGTTATTTTAATAAATTATGTTAAAGTCTTAAACTATTTAATTAGACATATTAATATTTTATTTTACAAGTGTATTTTAGAAAGTATGGAAAGAAAACTATATCTATTTTTTATCCTAAGTTGTAAGAAAAATAAAATAGAGTATTTTACATTGCTTGAGTGTGTGTGTGTTTACATATACCGACTTTGTCTCGGTATATATCCCCGCGATCCGTCCAAAAAAAATTAAAATGTGAGGTTTGGCATTTCAATTTTTTTTTTTTTCATATCAATTCATTTATTATTATTTTTCTCTTTACCCCGCTCTTCATGACTTTTAACCGTCTACTCTGGCCGACTATCCTATGGTTCGACTTTCCCTCACATAAAGAAAACGAAGTGGCAGGTTATGTGGTCAGGCTCGGATTCGATATCTACGAACTCAGCTCGGCGTGCCATAATTGGTATATCTTGCCCAATCTGGTACAGGCACCCTGGGTGGAAGGTTGGCATGGGGATGGACATTTCCGAGGTCCCGCGATGCAAGGCTACGAATATATAGGCATTTCCTTACGGCCTATCTAATGGAAGGCAGGGGGATGGACCTTTCCGAAGTCCCCTCTGCAAAAACGACGACAAATACGAGGTAGCGAATAATCTAGAACCCTAAGTATTCAAAACATCCGAGCTCTGTACCTCCTAGCACAATGGTAAATAGAGAGGGAAGGAACAATAATAGTGCACTTCTCGTGATCCGGCTTTTCCTTTTTCTCTAGTTGGTCTCCGTGTCTTTTCCCCGTGTGTTTTTGATTAATACATTTTAGTTGAAGGCGGGCGACGTTCTTTGATCTAACTGGCTTTCAGGAATCTTTAAAATGGCTTTCAGAATTGCTGCTTTATATAAAGCGGCTTTCACAATACTGATTTATTTAAATGGATGGTTTTCTTCCGTTAGTTACTGCTTTAGTTGAACAGATGGTTTATTGACCCCCCTTCCCCCCTTGTTTGTGTATAATGCGATGCGACATGTATGTCCCTTCCGGTCCGAAGTCGTTTTCCTACAGTAATAGTGGTTTATTAATCGCAATCCGGTGATCATATTCCTGGGGGCAAATCCGTGTCCTTCAGCGTGTGTTTTTTTTTTCTCTTTCACTTGTGTTTATTAGTATCGATCTGGTGGTAGTTTTCTCCTTTCTAGTTCTTGTCTTGGCCTCTCTATCGGCCTTCCCCGTCCTTCTGCTCGCTCGAACTTTGCTATGGCGTCTCCCATCTCGTGGATGCCCTTGTCATCCCGGCTTATCATCATCCGCCTGATGTCTGTCGGCATGTTATGTCTGATGATCGAGACGATCTGCTCTTCTGTCATGTGATATGCTGGCAGCTGTTGGAGGCCTGCCACCTGCCTGTAGTAGAATTGGGTTATTGTCTCGCTCGGTTTGGACCCGTACTTCTCGTTGGTGATGTGGAAGTAGATCCCCTCTTGTCTGGTGGCGTTCCAAAAGCTCCGTAGTATCTCCTCTCGATACTCTACGAATGATCTAGGTTTAAATTCAATCGTCCGCCACCAATCCCTAGCTGGCCCTTGCAAGTACGTGCTGGCAATATTGATTTTGTCTGGCTCTGGCTTAGAGGGTTCAGAAAACAGGTTCCGTGCGCTCTCTACGTGGTCCATCGGACTCTCGTTTTCACCTGCTCTGAGGGTTTCAATTTTTATTTGTCTTTCGGCCCATGACCGGCTTGGTTCCCACGCATTTATTCCCCGTTCGACTCTCTTCTCCAACTCCTCCAGACGTTTGGCCATGATTTCTCCCGGTATGTTCTGTTGTGGCTCGATTCCCTCTATCTTTCTATCTATCGCGTCCACCTTTTGTATGATGCCTTCCAGTCCTGCCTTCGCTGTTTTTACTTCAATCCTTGCCTCTTCTATCTCGGCCTTAGCTGTGCCGATCTCTATTTTCATCGAGGTGATTTCATTTTTTACTTCGGCGATCTTTATTTCCTCTTTGCTCTGCTCCTCCTCTGACTCTCCGGTGTCTCCCTTCACTATTTTTCGTATCTCCCTAATGAGTTCCTCTCTATCCTCCTTTCTCTCTCTCCTTCTTTCTTCCCTATCCTCCCTCATCTCTTTCATCATCTGGCTCATCATTCTTATTAGTATTTTTATATCTGATTCGGCCTCCTCTTTCACCTCTGTCTTCTTGAATGTTATAGGGCTTTCCCCCGTCTCCTCCCACGCGATATCGTTATTGTTGTCCATTTGGTGAAAGATTCTTTTATTCTTTATTTATATCTGCTCTATTATAACTTTTTGCTACCGTTTACAGGAATGTGATTATTTTACTTTTATTTTATTTATTTATGATAACAGCGACTGATCGACGTCCGCTCCTCTATCTCCCGCTATGTTTTTTTTTTTTTATTTATTTATTTCTCTCCGGCTCCCAATGTTTTATTTAAAAGGTTTGCGATGTTATGAATCGCTGCGTTTTGTTCCGTTTATTTATATTCGTCCAAAGCTTTTGTTTACATGAAAAAAGTTTTGCGTCTTTTCCGAGGTTCGGCCGCTTTTGCTAATATCTTGATTTGCTTCTCTAACACATTATTTGCATTAACTTCACGTTTGGAAGCGTCATTTGTATTAGCCTCACGTTGGAAGCGCCAATTGTTACCGTCAGCCTATTTTAGCTTTTTTATCCGTACGTTCCTAAAAGAGATCGAGAGCTCCGAAACAAACATGACATAGCGTAAAGCTTTATTTATTTTCTTATATCGGTAATTATTCACTATCAATACAAGGGGGCGCCAGACACGATGATTTAATTATTATTTAACTTCTCGCATCACCTTACGTCATGTCAAAACGATTTCGAAGTCTAATCCCGCCCACAAGCTCCAACTCCTAGCATGGACCAATAGGGTCACTCAGGGCCACGATGTAATTGTTTCAGCAATTACTCCTTACGTAAAAGACGCACTGTACACTAATGGGAAGGAAGTTTTATTTATTAACTGAGTGATCCTAGTACTGGACTTAACTATTGGTTGTTGGCGACCAATACGACTGTTCGTTCATCCCTCCCAAACAATTAGACTTCTTAGATCATCCCCCCTATGAATTACTTTCAATATTAGCATTAAACATTTATTTATATTTTATTATAGGCCCGCCCAATTCTTAACCTATCTTAACTAAGAGTAAATAAATAAACATCGTGACTTACGGCACGATGTTGGTAAAAGACATTTTAAAAAGAAACAATGGTTAAGTAAACAAATATAAATCTAAATTAGTGTAATTAAATGATAACTTTATTGATGATCAAAAGAAGAAATAAAATAAGAATTTAATTGTACGAAAAGATTTGAGAAATGCTCGACTTGTTTATATACTGAACAAATTTATTGAATATAAAAAAAGCAATATTAATTCACATTTTATTAGCACACGCACACACACGCATTCACGCACTCGCACAAAAAGAAATATATTATACATACTACAATATGGAATACAAATTTCATTTTATATCTTAAAAGTAATTGCGATGGCTTATTAGATAATAATTAAGGTCAAAGTTCATGTTTTGGAAAAGTCCTAAGATTAAATTTGATTTTATGAATGTTGAGGTTACACAAAGATAAGTTACAATAATAGGTTAAATGTTACGGAATCTTTTATGATTTAATTTACGCAAGTGTAAGTTAGTTAACTATGAGATTGCCTTTAAGAGTTTACGAATGGAGTGAATGAAACATAAAGTAAAATAAATTGTTACCTAGGATTTGGATTTCGACTTCCGCTGCTTCGAATGAAATGAGGATTTGAACGTGGGATATGGCATCTTCATAATGAAGTATTCGTTTTATTCAAAGTTGAGCATAGCGTGGTCTGGACGATTCTGGTATTTCTCGGAACATTATTATTTGATCGGAGCATTAATTTCAAATGGAGATGTCGTTAAATATTCATAGCTTCGGAGATATTTGGTGGCGGAGCGTCGATCAATCACTGACGGGTTTCCTAGCCCATCATGATAATCGACGCTCTCAGTATTAATTTCACAATGATCATCTTGAATATGGATACGGCGAAACGAAAGAATATTATTTTATATCAAGCTATATCAAGTAGACTATATTGAATATATCAAGCAAGCACGTTAAGCGAAAAACATATTAAGCAACAATATCAAGCCAACCTTTGAATAGATTTTTCGTGATATTTATATGAGATGGATCTTATCTTAGGATCCAATCTCCCCCCAGAGTTCCATATTTTTAGAGTTGTCGTTCGGGTCCGCGTCCGATGTAAATGTTCACTCAATCCTTGTGCTTAAGGCAATTTTAGGTCTTGGCAATCTCATGTTGCAATCTCAGTTAACAAACTTCTATTCATTCACACTTTGAGTGCATACGTGTGTGCGTGTCTTACCAGAACAATACAATTTACATTAACTTAGAAGTCGAGCATTTAATCTTTTCTCAAAATCATTTCTATAAGTTTTACTTTTACTATAATTATAATTCTAAAAGAAACCCTTTTTTAAATACCCCGTGGCGTATACAAGTGGAAATTATCTATTAATATTTATAATGGCATATTATATTTCATTTTTAGAGAATATTATTTTAGTAAATTATGTTAAAGTCTTAAACTATTTAATTAGACATATTAATATTTTATTTTACAAGTGTATTTTAGAAAGTATGGAAAGAAAACTATATCTATTTTTTATCCTAAGTTGTAAGAAAAATAAAATAGAGTATTTTACATTGCTTGAGTGTGTGTGTGTTTACATATACCGACTTTGTCTCGGTATAATATATATATATCTATTCAAGACCTGATAACATGATATTTAAGATATCAAGATATATCATTATAAAATATATTTTTCTTTTTTACCCAATCTTATATGTAACTTTTTACAATCTATTGAACTAGTAATTTTGAAAATGTAGTATATGAATATATGCAATAAAAATATTGATGGACACTATAAACATGAAATCAATTCAATGAGTAAGAAGTCATCAATATGCCACCTACGTTATTTTTTACTTTATTGTGTATTTGGTCACATGATAAATTATTTGTCTTATCTTTACTGGACACATTTTAAGGACAAATATTCTGCTTAAATGCTTTTAAAGTGATGGATGTTATCCCATCTTATGAACACCATGACTATTTAAACACTATTAAAACAATCTAATTGTTGACAATGACTGAATGTATAAGATACCTGCATTATTTAGTAAAATCTATTCACAATAAATCATGATAAACAAGGCTGCATTATAAGGAACTTTATTCTTTATTAATGACTCCTCCCATATGTAAATGCATAATAACAATGCATGTGCACCAAGAATATAAAATCATTTAAAGTGATAAAAATAATAAGGGTTTATGAATTGAAAATTTAAAAGAAGTTCATGTACTGGATATGGCAGTATTGGCTATGATCTTTTAAGTTTTGAACTCAAGATGCTGAAATTTTACCACTGTACTAAACTATGAAAAGCAGGATTGAAATGATGTTAAATATTTAATTCGTCATCTCTCTTAATTCTTTAGATGCTTAACAACTCCATTTATACATTAATTAACCTTTATGATTAGACTTTATGAAATAATATAATACCTTGTATATTGTAAACATTAATATCAAATAAATTATATTAATGATATTTAATTTGAATGGCATTTTACTATATATATGGAATATCATCACTTAAAAGCAATTAAAAGTAATTTTAAAACTCGAAACACATTTTCTGAAAGATTGGTTAATTTTCTTCATTATGTGACAATGTATACAATAACAGAAATATGACAGATGGTGCATTATGGATTTAATATCAATTTAACTACTTCCAATAGTGTTACTGACATTAGTGAAAAAATTAAAAGATTGAAGTGGAGTTGGGATGGACATACTGCTAGAAAAGATGATAATAGATAAATAGTTGAAATCTTAATCTGGATCCATGAAATTATAAAAGATCTAGAAAGAGACATCCTATGAGATGGATTGATGAAATAAGGAAGTGTTTTGGGATGATGTAGAAAAGAGAGACTAGATATCAAAGAAGAATCGAACTTGAGGAAATCTTCATCCTGCAATGAATCAATTATGATTGAAAATATTATGATATATGTGGATGTCTGTGTGTGTGGTTTTATAAATAATGTATATTTTTTAATATTACAAAATTTTATATATATATTGTATTTCTTTTTATCTTTTTCAGATTACAACCAATGGATATTAAAGAATATTTGTCTACAAATATTTTGTTATTTAGCTGTGAAAAATAAATAATGTTATATATAATAACCATGAAATATATAGTTATTGGTGTTGTTATTATTTTGTACATATACAAATGAAAACAGACTAAGAAAAATTTAAGTAAAATTTATTTTTCATAAAATATTAGCATCTGCGTACATAATATTATACTGCTGGAAGGGTGCTACCAAATAATTTTTCACACATTATCTTGTCATGGGCCATAATATTGGTATAAAATACTCTCAATTAACAACGGTGGTATTGAATAGAGTTAATTTTTAGGATGAAATTTATCAGATAAATCGCACATAAAGAATACATTTAAAAAATAAAAAGATAATCAAATTTAAAGTTAACTATAATTTAATCTATTAAAAGACTAGCAAATTAACAGCATAACAATATGACCTTTGAAAATCATATACACACATTTATTTACCTACGTACACAGCCTCGAGAATATGCGTGTAAAATGCGATAGTAGGGACCTCTACAGCTTGTGGTTAAACATCTGTAGAGGTCCCTACTATCGCATTTTACACGCATATTCTAGAGGTTACAGCCTCTGTAGGTAAATATTACTTACGTAATCAATGTGCGTTTAATAAATTTATAAATACACACATATAATAAAAAGTAAATTATTGGAAGTTATTTTACACATCTATAGCTCTAAGTTAAAAAAAAGTCTACTTATCTAACATTTTATTTAATATCCATTATGTTTTTCTACAGTTAAGGCTTGGCAAGATGGAATTGTTTTATATCAAAATTAATGTACTTTCATGGATAATTTATCGATACAACAAAAATGAATATATTAGTAGCAGAAACAGCCATTTGTAAAGATTTAAACAAAAAGATAAGATGATAAAAAATATATAATAGCAATAATAATAAAAATAGCAACAACGACACAACTATCACCACCAACAATTGCAATAATATTAATAACAATAAATTTGAATATATCAAGATTAACACTCCAACATTGGGCTTTAGATAAATGAAATATTCTTAATACAAAGAGTGAAGAGAAAGACCGACCGATTATTTCTCTAACATAAGAGAAATGCCAATTGATATAGAATAGAATATATTGAATAGCATCAATTAGATACGACGAAGTATTTCAGAAAAAAAATTCTGAAGAAATTAAAATACAATATATTTGCATATCAAAATAAAATAAAAATGGTCAGCATATGGATGTATTTGGGTATCACAGATTAGTTTGCATCATCATTGTAGAACTCATTTGTGGTGTAATTTTTTGTTATCTCTCATTTATTTGTTTACATTCTTCTTTCTTTCATGATGAATAGCCATACTTGCTTACAAAAAAGCATTTTTAATAATAAAAACAAGAAGAAAAGGGAAAAAGGACAATCAGAAGAAGTAGAAGAAGAAAGACGAAAAGAAGGAAGGAAGGGGAGGCATAAGAGAAGAGTAATAAAGAGATCATGCCAATAAGAATCATGAAGATGCCAATGACTATATAATCTATCTAAGACACACAAAAGCTGCCCAAAATGAAAAGTATTATTTTATTCATTTTATGTTTGCATGTTTTTATCTTCTATTGAAAAACTATTTTTTTTTTAAAATTAATATTTTAGTTATCGAATGTTTTGTATTCTGTTTAATGTATTCCTAATGAAAACAATGAACAATGCAATTATTTAGAATTCTTTTGAAATAATCTTTATAATGTAAAGTGTATTTTCTTACCCATAAACTATGCTCAATTTTTCCATTAATCAGTATTTTAGGAAGTTTTGTGTTGTTTCTCTGCTCAACTGTATGTCGATGTGATTTTACAATAGCAAATAATACATTCAGAAAACTGAAAAATCCATTAATTGATCTCATAAATAAACCATTTGTATTTTTAAATTTTTATAAACTATTCTTAAATGAAATTTTTCTAATGACATAATGTTAATTTTCTACAGTGTCGAAGGTTCATTTCCATATAGTAAAATAGATAAAATACAGCTCTTATCTTCATTATAAGTCATTATAAATCAACTGCAGGGTGAAGGACTCCACATTTAATCCAATTTCTTTGATTTCCAGCCTCTCTTCTCCAAATCACTCTACACACTTCCTTATTTCATCCATCCACCACTCATTTGATCTCTTTCTGCATCTTTTACCATCTCTTGGAATTCAGTTTATGATTTTAAAAGTCCATATATTATCATCTCTTCTAACAATAAGTCACACTGAACTCCAATTCAGTCTCTTCTTTCAAAATGTCAGTAATACCAGTTTGTTCCCTTATCCATGTATTTTGTTTTCGATCTCTTCTTGTTACTCTTAACATGCATGCATATTTTCATACTTCTTTGAGTGGTCTGAAGTCTTGATATTGCTCTTCTGTTTAAGTGTCCAACTCTCAGATTTATAAGTAAGAACTGGTAAAATACATTTATTAAAAACGTTCTGTTTTAAATACATAGGCATATTTCCTTTTAATATTAATTTATTTTTACCAAAAACACTATTAGTTTAATTCTATGATCAATTTTATCCATTATGTTTACATTTGTAGTAATAATCTGACCAAGATCTTTGTAGTTGTTAACTTTTTCTAACTTATGATTTTCAATCTTTATTTTCATTTTTGAAGAAAATCCACTGAACATTATTTTAGACTATTTAACGATTACCCTTCGTCCTACTTTCTTACTATCATTTGATACTCTTGGAATATTTCCAGAATCTCGGAAGCATTACTTGCAAAATCTAAATGACTTAAATAATCTCCATTTACTTTTATATCTTTAACTGTCCATTTCAAACCACAAAATATTTCTTGTAGCACTGCTGAAAAACGTTTTGGAGATATGGAGTCATTCTGTTTTAAACCTTCCTAGTATTATTACGTAATATAAACGTTGCTGTTCCATTTTTATAAATATTGATTAGAATATGACAATATCCCTGGTTTACCAAGTAATACTCATTCAAATAAAATATCTTAAAGATGTTTTTTTATCTCTGGCTGAAACAAAATTTGAGTTTTTTGAATATTAATTTATGAAATAATTTCGTTATATATTGTCTCTAAAATTTTAAATATATTTAATGAAGAAATATTTCAAAAGAACATAAACAGCACACTTATCATCATACTTAATTCAAAAAGGTGAAGTATTTTTTTCCTCTTTTAATTGATGTAAATTAAAAATCCACAAGTAAACCTACAGTACATATTTGTTCCTGATTCGTTAAGTCCCTAATAATCTACTGTATACTATAGTCATAAAAATTGAAAACATTGTTGGAAAAAATACATACCTTTGTTAAACACCAATTGTGAAAACATAACAGAGAAAGTTTAATTAGACAAATATTCAAAAGAAAAAAATGGATTTAAATGGCAAGAAGATTAGTAAAACTATTAACGTAATAAAATCTTTTATAAATTTACTGAACAACTTTGTTGAAGCCTTTCTCATTTAAAATGTAAGTAAACAGATTTACGTTAAGTTTTCAAGAAATATATCTGCCTCAATACATATATGTAAACAAAATAGATTTTTTATGTGTATTGTCAAATACACATATAAAACCTACTTCCTTCTAACTAGAGAATAAAGTAATCAGTTATTTTTGTGTAATTTCCTATAAAGTAAATGTTACACTTACATTAGCAACACATAAAAAAGTAACCTATTTTTGTTTGTTTCAAGATGTGCCGATATCCTTAAGTACGTTAATATTTATATTGGTAATGTGAGTAAGCATAATATTACTAAAATAAATAAAATACTTACTCCAACTTTCATATCATCATCATCATAATCGGAATACTCTGAGATGAGTATTGGAAGGAAATGTTCTAATGGTAGACACACGTCTATCATTAAGACCATTTCAAGATTTTCTTTATAATATTTTCAAACTTTGTGCTAGCTCTACATAAAATTTAATTATTAATTCGCACAATATATCATGCTCAGACTTATTTTGCTTACAGAAATCATAATATTTCATTCCTGATTAAAACAACCTAGGAGTGCACATTAAAACACAATATTTAATATAATATAAAAAATGTCACAGAGTTTAATGAAGAATCAAATGATTTCCAGTATAGGACTGTGAGAAGATAAGACTAATTGAAATTTGAATATAAAAAAATATACGGAGTTTTTAATTTAAACATTTATATATATTATACATGTCTTGTTCTACATCTTTTAGAATACATTCTCATCTAGTTTAAAGCACTGTCTATCTTCTATTACCTTTTTCAGTTCTTCCTTTTTTAAAAAGAATCAGTGATATCTGTTTCCTCTCTCACTCATGTATATCATTTTTCAATCTCTTCTTATTTGCTCTAACGTCTCAGTATTGTTCTTTTATTGAGAATTTGACTTAAACATACGTGTCAGAACTGGTCAAACATAGTTATTTCTATCAAAAGTTGCTCTATCCAAGTTTAAAAGTTAGGATTAATATATTTTCTAAACAGTCTAATGTTTATATAGATATAAAATAATCTGCACAAAATATTTTTAACTTTTTTTAGTTCAAGAATATCAATCTTTACTTTTTTCTACAGAAAAGAATTTGAATATGACTACGTTTTTAGCATTTATTTTAATCGTACTTTTTTCATTCATCTGATATCTCTTACAATTTTTCCTGAAGCTTTGGACCATTATTTTTAGAAACAATCTCACTATGTGTAAAATGTAGATGACTTGTATAAACTCCATTATATATTTATTCCCTTAAATTCCCGTTTAATTGACAAAATATTTATTATAAATCTGCTGCAAAATTTTTTAGAGATCTAGATTAATTCTTAGTGTTTTCTTGAAGATTTGTGATGATGATGTTTTAGTTGTATTTTTATATTGGACTATTTCTATAATCTAATATGTGTACTGGATGTCTTTAAAAAAATTTAACTTTATTTAAATATTCCAAATACATTCAACTGTTAGTAATAGCACATCAAACAGCTTAGTATTTGCACAAAGTTTCTAGAGGTATTATTCTCTCCTCTTCTTCAGGTGTTGCTATCCTGATCAGTGGCAGTACTAGCTTGGATATAAACTTGGACTCTTAGATTCTTGAGTAGCTTAGTTAATTAGAGCATTACCTTAAAATTCAGTACTCAAAAATTTAAGGATCCAGGTTCCAGTTCCATGCTAGTACTGTCACTGGTCAGGTCAGCAACACCTAAAGAAGAGGGGAGACTAATACCTCTCAAAACATTGTGCATATACTAACCTGTTTGATGTGAGATTACTAACAGTTGAATGTATTTGGAATATATAAATAAAGTTGAAATTATCTAAAGACATTCAATACACCTATTAGATGTCGGAAATAGTCCAAGATAAAAATACCAATAGATTCATTCTGTCACATCCTTCTCAATATTAATCATAAATTTCTTATAATATACAACGCTTTTTAGGAGAAAATATTAGATCCTAAAAGTGTAGATGTATGAGATTCAGAATAAAAACTCTTATGCAATGATATTAAAAAACTAATCAAAAAGTATGAAGAAGATCATACTGGACACGGAATACATAACTATATCCACTCAATAACTATTAGTTATTCAAATTTATAGTAAAGAAAAAATAACGTTAAAAAATTGTTATGGTAGAGTATATAACGTAAGAAGACTAAATTTATACATTTTTGGCTAAATTTATAATTTATTTTTAAAACAACGATTTTCTTAGAAAACCATACATGTTTTATATTGATTAGTATATTTTAATTGCAATATTAATAAATATTATCTGACTGTATTTTGAAATTTAGAAATTTTTTTTATTAGTAAAGTAGTTGGTTAATCCTATCAAGTTTAAATAGATAGATATTTTAATAACAATAATAAGAAAAAGATGAGGAGGAGGAGTAAGGAGTGTGTTTTTGTATATTTTTTTATTTCTTCCTCCTCTCCTCAGTATTCCACGTCATTATAATATTTTATTATTATTATATATAAGCGAATCAACATGTATTTCATTTAAAAATACGATTGCAAATTTTACACACACACAAATAGTTATGTATAAGATTCTAACTAATCAAACTTTTATTGCGCTTTTAAAATTGGAATCCAAACTCTCATAACGTATTAAATTTTAATGAGGATGTAAACAATGATTAGTTATATATTTTCTTCCAACATAGGGCCTACTTTTACATACATAAAATTTGCTGTAGTCTAAATTTTATTTTCACAATTAGCCTTGCTGAAATTTGTCTCCCAAATGTGTTCTTGAGACTTTAACCAGAGGCAACTTTCTTTGTGCAGCAATCACAAATATAAATATTTCTTATCTTTATAATTATAAGATAACATTTATTATTATCAGATAATATATTTATTGAAACAATAGTTCGACAGAGCAAAGTTAAACGTTTTTTTGGATAATAGGTGGGCCTTTCCATGGTATTAAACAATGTAATGGACAAAATTGCATTTATTGTAATTTTTATAAGCTTTGCCTTTATAAATACAATACGGACAGGTATGTTGAAATTAACAAAATGTTTTAGTTTAAAGTTCATTTCGTTTTTTGTTTAGTTTAGTTTAAAATTATACTCTATAAAACAACGCTCGCGCTTTATATATATATATATTATTTTCATTAGTTCTGCTTTTTAAAGAGATATAGAAGAAATATATGAATAACTATACCACTTATTAAATATTTTAATTAATAAACACGAAATGTATTTTTAAATATACTGTAAAAGCATTTTAATAATTGATAATATGATTTTTGAAAAGGTAATTAATTCAAAGAGGATTTCCTCATTGATTAAGGCTTTTAGATCATGAAATATAGATATAGAATGTTGATATATTCTAAGAATCTTAATACAATATTAACAGCAGTAACTATATTCCAGGTTGATAAGAAGAATGACATTGATAAGAGTGTAGTTCAGGATAATATCAAAACTCCAAAACATTTTATCACAGTTTTAAAACAATTAATTTGTGAATTAAAAAAGAAAACTAGGGAAATAAAAAATATATTTAAACCAATTTATATTTTACAAATGATTTGATTGTTTGAAAAATAATGCTTCGAAAGGTCAGAAAATAATGCTTCGAAAGTTCAGAAAATAATGCAAGAATTAGCAAATAAAAGCGAGACAGTAAAAATAAAAGTAAATATTAAATAGACTAAAGTAATGTTACAGATGAAAGTTATATGGGATGAAATTAATTATAAGGAATTAAATTTGAGTGGAGTGATTTGGTGAAAATAGTTTTGTGTTTTAAAATAATGTATTTTGCCAGGTTTTACTCATTGATCTGACACTTGGAAATTTAGGAACCTCTAACCATTTATCAAAATATATGTATATTAGGGATGCGAACAAAATATAGAAATAGAAATACATTGATAGGAGTAATGAATATTATTAACATCATTAAAACATTAAGAGATTGAAGTGAATCTCGACTGAACATATTTCCAGAAGAAATGATAATAGATATATTTAGCAGTTTTAAACTGAATGTTAACAACTTTAAAGGACCCATAAAAATATTAAATGGGGTGTGGGTAAATAACATAAAAATGTTGGAGTGATATGGATCAAAAACCTTGAATTGAACTTGGAGAGACCTTCATCTTGCAATATATTGATAAACATTCAAAATGATAATAATGATACCATAAATAAAAGTTTATATTTGTTTTTTGCTAAAATAATAAATCTTTTGGTACACATTTATAAGATTTACTTTATGTTTGGATTTCATAGGGGATGGATATTAATAAACAAAGATATCGTTCTGTGATTTTGTAGATATTTGGTTTGTTAAAGGCAGCCTAAACACTATTATAATTTCTATATTATTTCATGATCCATACATAACAAAATCTGATTATTCATGATAGCAACAAAAATTCTGATTCATAGCATTTGCTGCTGTGGTATTTCATGTGCTAATATGAGCATATAAAAAGTAAAACGTTATGGTACTAAATGTTCAAAATAGGTAATCAAACAAAAATACATATTATATACCACATAAAATGTATTGTTATTCTTTTGTTTATTTATCTTGTCTTACTTTATCGAATCTCACAATGATATTGACTCAAGTTTTGAATTCTTCTTGTTTATTCCAGAAGACACATTTTTGGATGTAATTACCATATATTATCTTCACATTGAAAGGTTTATCAAATTACTATATTGAATGCATTTTGGAAATGTGTTAATCACTGATTTGAATGCTGACATTGCTGTGTGAATCAGACTTGCTCTTATGTTGGTGACCAGTTAACCCCTATAGGATCAATATTTTCTAATGTAATATTGTGCATTTAGATTATTTTGTCTAATACACTATTATATAATCAGATGTTTTACCACTGAAGGTTTCCAGTTGTAAATTGCTGTCAAAATGGTTAAAGAAATAATTGAAGACATCTATGGTTTCGTTTTTAATTTTAAATGTCGATTCCTGTTTCTATTATGTAGTTTTTTTCTTCATATTTATCTAATTAAGCCAATTGGGACATTATTTATAGGCTATAAATTTAATGCCATATTGTATTTATGATATTAGTGTTTTTTAACCCATTTCAAATTTAACATTGTAATTCTTTATTCTGACGCATCTCACTACAAATTCTACATAAGATAAATAGATAGATGAAATGTGCAATATCACAACGTTTTTATCAATATAAAAATATCTTATTTCCCTAATAGTTTGTTTTAATTTTTAGCATCTTGATCCATATGTATAATGCACTGTATGGGTTTCTGAAGTTAAAAAGGGAAAATCACTAATATTAAAAGTTTCAAAAATCATAGCTCCATATGTCACTTCAACTTTTCACATGTTCTCCTGAGACAAATCATACAATTATTTTTTAACCATCATAAAAAAATAATAAGATAATGATCTGCATGATTTAACTAGTAATAGTCCCAAAATTTAAAAGATTTATGCATCACATCTTATCCTGTAATTTCTGTTTGTCAAATGTCATATGCCCTCCAGAGTGACAAATCATTTAGTTATTCTCTTTATCACAAAAGAAATAAGACAATGTTCTGCATAGTTTGATGCAGTTTTAAAGTGAAAAACCAGAAATTTATTGACCTTCAAATTAGAAGATCACATCTCAATCAATCACTTCCTATTTTCAAACACCATGTCCCCTGAAGGTCAAATTATAAAAACAATGAGATATTTACAAAGTCCTTTTGTTTAAGACTGTAATTTACAACTAACTGAACTACTAACTTTTCCAGGTATTATTTTTAAAACATTTATGGATCTTTTTTTTTCAGTGTAAGCTATAGGCTGTGCTTCTTTAGAAAGTAAACTATTTTTTTAAAGAGAGGATATAATTTTTTGCACTATTTGATAGAGAAATTTTAAACCTGAAGTAATTGAAAATAAGGCATTTATTGGCTTTAAATTTCTAATGATGATGAATTTATATATTTTTTTATTTTAGTATTTATCGGATTATTGATTATTTAAGAGGCAAATGTATTTACTAAAAGATGGGATTTTCCGATCAATCACTTTAAATTATTTTAAGTTAATTCTAAACTTATTTCTATGTCATTTTCACTATGTATTTAAAACAATACACTAAAATATTTTTATTTAAAATTGCACTTGAAGATCTGTAAATTGAATTTATAAAAATTATATTATTTGACATTTTTAAACAAACATGATATTGAAACAAGTGAAATTTCTATTTGAGAGTTGTAAACACATTTCAAATATTTATTCATTAATGATTTTATTTAAATCAATATTAATTTAGAGAATTACGTGAGTTATTCTCCATTAGATCTTAAAACATGATGGGATTCTTAAACAAAACATACAAAAAATGCAAAATATTACTGCACATTACAATAAATGTTTTCAACAAAAATTAAACTATCAAAGAGAACAAAGTGAAAAAGATATATTTGTGAAATACAATGAAATATTTAAATAAACTTTTTTATTTCTAAGGAAAGTTATAACAAAGGTTTATGTGAAATGAATTACTTACACTTTTTCTTTTTGAAATACAACTTTTATGGGAAACTCACAGCACAGCGTGTAATCAATGCCAGAAGGCTTGTGCATAACATTTCCATCTAGTGCCTACTCATCCAGTATTCCCAGACTAGTTTCTGGCTTGTGGCCTTTGTCAGTGAGAGCCTTGCATCTGAGAGCACTGCACCTAGATCTTAGGAACTAATTCAACCCCCCAGCAGCCACATTTTATCTCTACTTAACTACAAAATTATGAAACTTAAATTGAAATCACTATAATATTTTCAATCCAAGCGCATCAGCTTATGTAGTCATATAGGTCTGAACTCAATTTAGTACCTATACATTTTGGTGTCTTTGGTTCTTTAATAGCCATAGCCACCACTATCCTATTAGGCAGGATTGGTTTTAAGCCAATAAACATCACATGATCCTAATATCTAGGTGCAGTGCTCTCAGATCCAATGCTCCTCATGGATGAAGGCTGCAAGCTATAAACTAGTCTGGGGATTCTGGCACCAATTGATTACTCTGGCTTGCATTGAGTGACAATATGTACATAGAGTTTTGTCTGATTTAATAACAGTTAAGAGCAAGCATAATAAATAGTGATCATGTGATGTTTATTATCTTTCACCTTTGTGACAATAGTTCTCACAGAACATGTATGGAAAATATGAGTTCTGTTTTTCAGCTGTGTTACAGTAATTCTCTGACCATACATTTTAATGATTTGTTTATTTATTACCATATCTGCATACTTAATGGAAACATTGAGATTTAGCGAGCATCATCACCTATTGGTCCATTATTTCTATTGGCTATGCATTATCTATTTAAATGTGCATTGGTTCTTGGCAATGAATGCTCAATCTGAACTAAATAAGATGAAATCTGGATGAGTTCATTATTTGAAGATAAGGTAAGATATAATAACAATATTTACAATAAGCTTTTTAGTACTATTTAACAACCAATTTACTAATTTCTCAAAGTTATTCCACAAGTTTGAGGAACATATTCAGGCTATTAAAGGGAAATATTAATTTACAATTGATACAATCTAAAGGTAGAATTTACATCTTTAATAATAAAATACTTATATAAAGCTAAAACCTCAGTACATGCGCCTTGAGTGCTGACATCGTACTTAATAAGAATTAATATTTAATAATAAAATTAGGATATGTCAATAATAATAAATAAAATATTTACCAAGAAAGAAAACGATATATTCAGTATATTATTCAGAGCTGGCAGCATACAATCAAAAAGAGAGAGATGCAAGACCAGTTAATTACTCTTATTATTTATGTTTTAATCAGATGATATTGAAATTACCATTTTATTATTCAAAATTTAACCCTTTTAATGGTTTTGAATTAAATGCAAGTTAGTTCTCCATTTTTATACAATTTTTCTGTGTACAGCACCATAAATACTGCAGTTGAGGTAAAAATTGTCAGACAAGTAGAAATAACTACAACACAGGAAAACTTTATAACTAAAAATTGATGTTTATTGCCAACAAGATAATAATAGTAAAAGTTAAATTAACAATGCTTAATATATACAACTCATGAATTACAAACATTATATAATATTAGTATTATGATACCCCTTATGATATTAATCCATAGAGGCATACAAAATCATAATAAAGCCAGTGTGACCAGCAAAAAGTCCATCGATCCACTTTCGAAACTTCAGCAAGATATATCACTGGTTCATCCTTAATCTTTGATCGCTCAGTCTTGTAGTTTTTCAAAATAAATGTAACCAACTCTGTCAATATGAGAATGTGTGAAGACCTTGATTTTTTTTTACAAATAAGCTTTTATTTCTTTTTCCATCTAATCCAGGATAACAGCAGTACAGTTATGGAAAGTTTCAGAATACTAATTACTTACATTGTTTATTATGACTCTAGTTAATCTTCATCTTGCTCAATTCTTTTAGTTAATTATTTTGTAATATAGGAATGCTTATCTTAAAATATTTTAAGTTTAATGTTTATAACCTTTTAATTTTTACTCTTTAATTAATACTTTTAACATTTATTTGAACTTTAGCACAAATATTTATTATATTCTAAATACATCATTTTATTTACATTCTAAATATAGCACATTTTCTCCACTTCAAAAATTGCAGTCTTTAAAATAAGTTAATTCATTTTTAGTTCTTTGGGATCTATGCGGAGCAAATTATATTCAACGATATTTTTCTCATTTTCTTTGTGATTTTTACTTACTTTTGTTTTGTGTGATTTCTCAATGTAATTTGGAATGTCTGGCACTATAGTACTTCTGGTTTAAACAATTTCTTTATGCCTGAAATGATACATAGTTTTTCCTACTTCTATTTGGGTGATTACTATTTCCATTACCCAGTACTTTCTGAAAATCTCTTTTATTTAGACTTTTTGTCACTTGACATATGTCATTTTTGCATGTGTTGTTTTTATCACTATTAAATTTTTTACCTGGGTGAAAAAACAATAACTTTGTGTGGATTTTCTATTTAAACATCATCTCAGATGGAGCTTTAGCAGTAGTACATATATCATGACAATATAATGAAGCAGAATGCAAAGTTTATTGTATATTCACAGTAATTTAATTACACAACATTTGCTTTAACATTTGTACTGCCTTTTCTGCAATGCCACTGGCTCCCAGTAGTATGGGGAAATATCTATATCCAAATTCTTAAGAAAATCATCAGATTTAGTGAATGTAAAATTTGTCCTATTATTTAGCATCAACATTTCAGGAAAACTATGGAAAGCAAAAACTTTCCCAAGTTTTCCAATGTTTCTCCGATACTGATATTTTTAACATTTCTGTACTAAGGCTATTTTGAAAACCATTAATCACTACCAAAAATATAACTTTGAAATGGTCTTATGTAATTGATGTGAATGTGGCTCCAAGCTTTTTTGAGAATAGGTAAATCAATATATTTTTTCTTTGGAACATTATTATTTGCTTGGATTGTTTTTCAAGTTCTCATGAATTGCTCTATGTCAGAATTGATTCCAAGCCATTATATGTGACTTCAAGCAAGTGCTTTCATCCATACAACATCATGATGGCCTTGATGAATCAGTTGAAAAGCCTTCTAATGAAATCTACTAAGTATTAATACTCTAATATCAATTAACACACAACTTTTATTTATAGACAGTCTTTCTCTTACATTCCATATAGTTTTATAAAGTATCTTGAAGCATATACTAAGCCAGCCACTTGGTTAACAGTTTATAATGATGATCAACTTTTGTCAAGACCACTACCTTTTCACTGTCTATCACTTTGTTGTTCCAATTGTCTATGCAATTAATTGTGGGATCATTTTTCTCTGGGCCTGACCTAATCAGGACTCTTGATAACATATCTGCATCTTTGATTATCTTTTTTTAAAAAAAAAATTAGGTTGATGTCATATCCTGCTAATAAATTTAAACCTCATAAAAATTCTTGGGCTTAAATGGTCTGGTGCAGTTTTATTTTTAATTAGTATTCCCAATAGCAACCTGTGATCAGTAAAAATCTTAAATGGTCTCCCATACAAACCACAAATATAACAGGTGATGCTTCTCTATTTAATTGGATGTAGTTTTTCTTTGTTCTAATTAATGTTCTAGAAGCAAATATGATTGGCCACTCATCATCAACGACTATGTGACATAAAAGTGGTCCCATTCCAAAGCCTGATGCACAATAGTCCATATCAGTTCAATGATACTGTTCTAATGTGGTAATAAACTATTTGACATTAATAATTATTTTGTAGCACTAAAAGCTTTTTTGGGCTTGACTCAAATGCTTGAAGTCACATATAATGGCTTGGAAGCAATGCTGACATAGAGCAATTCATGAGCAACTGAAAAAAATCCAAGCAAATACTAATGTTTCAAAAAGAAAAAGTATTACAGTTTATAAAAATATTGCGCTATATAAAATAAATGTCTTATTTACATATGTTTAATTTAATAAAAATGATGTACCGTAAATTCGAAAAATTTCACAAGCGTCATTCATTCATGTAGTAAAAACGTAATTTAAAGTGATCAATTAACAACTTCATGCTCTCATTTTCAAACACTTAAGATTTGCCCTTACATATATGTTTGGGTCAAAAAGACAGATGATTCATTCTTTTTTTCCCCAAATACACCATCTTGTGTTTGAAAAAGTGGGAGTATTCATTTATATAGTGACATCTACAAAGCGCATGTGCATTAGCTTATTGGCTTATTGGTATTATAGTTTATAAAAACATCGCGCTATATAAAATAAATGTCTTATTTCCTTAATATTGCAATGTTATTACCACTAGCGTCTTTTACTTTTAAACTAATTCACATCAATATAAGGGAGTTTTTGCAATTTTCCATTACTCTATTTCAGTCTTTAACTAATTCCAGTGGCATGTCTGCCCTGCTGTAATTTCCATTGCCATTCTTGTATTTAATAATTTTATTAAGATGAATGGATTGCAATTACGAATATAAAAATTATAAAGTACACAGTAATCTTATTTTCATGGGAAAAGGTAGTGAGCCAGTATGATTATTTACCTCTTAATCATACATGCTTTTTCTAAGTGATTTATTTTCTTACAGGTTCTGTAATGTATTAAATTTATACTTCTGTACTATGTGTCCCTTCTTTGCATTAAAAAGCACATTATTTCTTTCATCTTATTCTTAGAAGGCTGATAACTATTTTCAGTTTTTCTAATAATTGTACTACTTTCATTATTATTAGTAAAATTTCAATACTCCTTTGATTGGTCAATTATTATTTTATGAGCTACTCCAATTTTAAATGTTTCATCATATGTCAAGCCTATCATCAAACATCCCACAAAATCATTGTTTGAGAAAAGTGTCTTGTAAAGCATTACCATAATTATAATTTTATTTTGTTCCCTCAATGCTAGATCATAAACATGTATACATTCTCCTATATTTTGCCTTCTATATCTAAAATTTGCCATGCTACATGCTTTAAGTTCTGGGAACTGAAATAATTATTCAATTTTCCAACTAATATGTTGTATGGCAATTTCTGTTATTCTTCATGATCACATAATTGATTTGCAATTTCAATTATCTGGTGACCAGCATAACATAACAATGTGATGGCTTTAGTGAAATTGCTCAAAGTTTTATTAATAAAAAAAATTTCTCAATCATCTTGAGGTTAACTGACAGATCATAGAATTATTGTTACTTGTAGCATAGCTAGCATCTTAATAACCTAAATCAAATTAATAATTAATTAATAAAAATGTTACATGATTATTGAAGTACTTTCAAATAGGCTTACTAACATTATGAGATTTAATCATACTGAAATTTACTCAATTTTAGTGATTGATTGAAATTCTATGTAAGGCTACTACAATACATTATTATAAGATGAATTGGAACCCATCATGGAACCTCACCTGTTTTCTACTGTGTATAGATGTCATGAATACTGCAGTCATAATAAATGTTATAAAGGTTGTTGGACAAGCAGAAATAATTTAAAAGAAACAAGAAAACTTTAGAACTAAAAATTAACATTTATTTTAATATCTAAATAAATGTTAATTTATTGCCAGAAAGATAACAATGATAAAATTTGAATTAACAATGCTTAATATACTACAAATAGATGTCTGCATTTCTTCAAAATAATATATGTAAACTTGTAAATAAATATTAGAAAATACAGTAATTAAAATTTGTTAAAAAGAACAAAAAATATAAATGTCACCTAGGAGAGCTTTCAACTATCCATGTAGTCTTTGTCAATTAATATTTTAAAAGGTCAACTTTTCTATAATTCCATGATTTTAATCTTTGTTACCTGCCTATTGATTAAGTCTTGCTTATATTTATATATTAACATAGCTTCATTGATTTTTCTTTTATTATTATTTTTTTCAGATTGCAATATTTTTACATTATTATAATTGAAATCAAATCCATATATACATGATTTATTATGATCATAAAACAGAAGCTGATAAATTATCATTATCTTTAGAATTTTCTTTTGTATTTTGAACTCTTTTTAATAACAAGTGCTCTTTTGTTCTTTTCTCCAATGTGCATCTTGAGTCATCTATATATCCACTATCACACCTATAAATCCTTTTATAAAGTATACAATTTTTATTTGTAAATAAGGTTTTATCTTACAGTTATTTATTAATTTATTAAATGTAAGTCATGCATAAAATGCAATGTCACATATATCTTTATAAATTTTCCTTATGAACCTTCCGTGTTGATTTGAAATATATGGTACTGATTCAAAATATATGGCATTGATATCAAAATTTTATTGTCAGAAGAATTATCATCATTACTAATCTTATTTTTTTTTGTATTTCTATTTCAAATTAAATTTTTTAATAATATAATAAATAGGATCTTAATTATATCCAACATTTAACAATTCATCAGGTATATATTGTACCAATCGGAATGAAAGTGAAGATCGAATCTAACCGCAAAACAATATCTGCACTACAAGGGCGCCATCTAGGCATTTGAGCCTAGAAAAATTTATAAAGTAGGCAGATACGTGCTGTTAAGCTTCCACTTTATTTAAATATTCCGATCGTTAGCCCAAGTCACTAGCTCAGCGGAGACGCAGAGATAAAAATCTATACATTTTATATCTTAAATATAAAAGAATAAAAGCCACTGCCAGAAATTAACACATAAAAATATTTATTTTACGCACATATAAAATAATATTTAAATTTTGAGGAATAAATTTAACGTTTATAATTTTATATTGATCTTTAATTCTAAATTTAAGTAGATTGCAAATAATGAGTTTACTATTTATTTAGAGGGTCGAGTATGAATGGACTACATAGGTCTGCATTTGAAAGGAAAATATTCTTCCCTGATTTAACCTTAGGCAACTAATTTCGCAATCAACTGGCGCCAATCCATCTGATACATTCATGTATTCAATGTAGCATGATACGACAACACAAAATACTATATTGTCAGGAATGTACATCTGAACAATAAGTAGAAATAGAGAAGACATTGACTCTCCACCAATAGGAATGTGACATCAGTTGGCAAGTAGATCAATAAACAAAAAACTCCATAGGAATGGACTGCGGTCTTCTGCCGACTTACAAACCCATACATAGGCAAACAGAGGGTGTGTGGTGTATATCTATAATCCTGCCCATAGCGGACCTCATACTACATCTACTAATTACACAAATTTATCCAATCCATTGAACCAATTCAACTACGAAATGAATAACCTAAGATTACCCTCCCTTAATACAACTTTACAAAACTATATAGCCATTCACACCTGACTCAATTTTATCATTTAAATACGTTCGCACAGATTTGTTTAAAAATGTTGGGTATAGATCGATTACATAGATTCCACGGTCAAAAAACATTTCAAAATAAACATAAACGATCAAAATACAAAATTATTGATACCAACAATCGCAGAGGGAAACTTATAAGTAACCCAATAGTATTCACCATAAGATACTTGCATTGTCACCAATAACTTAAAAGACATCCGAATAAATACATTTTAGATACTCACCATAAGGTATCACTATTTATCGAATGTCTATATATTTTGATCAAATATGAAAACCAAAATATAATTAACCGCAAACGAATCCATGCAAGCGTCTATAAACAACTTAAATTTCATACATTTAAATAATCTTTACAATAAGAAAAAAAAATGGAAATGATGTTTATCAATCGGGAAACATATAAAATTAAACATTATTAATTTGATTTAAAAAACTTAAAAGTCAGATAGAAGTTCATAAGCTTGAACGAAAGTTCTTAGTTATTTTTTTAAATTTAGAGTTCATGTCAATATAGCTTACAGTATAAGAGTCCAGGTTCCCGTTGCAATTCCCACGGCATCTCCATTGGAAGAAAATGTTCTGGAGGTAGCATTAGCTGGTTCCATTCTGGTATCACAGTCTTTTCATTTTATTTTTTTTAAAACAAACAAAAAAAAAGGAGAGAGAACGGCAAGTGCGTCTTACCGTTGTCATCAAATCAAGTTGGAAAAAAAAAAAACTGACTGGAACTCAATATTTTTTCTTTTTATAGTCCTCCTATGGATTCCATGAACAAAAATGTCACTGTTCTGTTTTTTCGTTATGGTCCGGGCCTTTATTTGCTTCCATTGGTCAAGCTAAAATCTCTTTCTTCTCTTATCTAACCTTTCATCTGACTTTTTAATTAAACAGCTTTTAGATAATTAATAAACAATCATTTCCATTTACAGATTACAGGAATTAATTAATACCTGTTTTTATTTTAACTTACGTTATTTTTTTATTAAAATATTTTTATATTTCAATCTTGTATTTTTTTATTAAAAAAAATACGTTCAAATACTTTTTTTTTTGTTTATGAAAAAAATATTTTTAAAGTTTAGCATCTGTGCGAATGTATATACGTATAACAAACATTTTAATTTTAGTGTTTAGTTTTTTACTTTTATTTGTGAACTTTTAAGTTTTTATTTTAAATTAATGTAACGACATATTTATATATCGTTACATATCAGTAAACTTCCTCAAAAACATAAACATTAAAAAAAAAAAAGAATTTACTTAGTGTTAGTAATTACGTTACACAAATTGATTATATATAAAAATTTCAAAAGGACAAAACTTCTTTTTTTACAAGACAAAACAGTAATTACACACAAATATAATGATTAAAAAAATGTTGACTGTTGATTCCTTATTACCAGCTAAATTTCTGCCCCCTCCCTTCCAAGTTTCATTTCTCCTACCTTTAACTATTACTTAGTCAAGTTCAACGATTAGATTTTAATTTAACAAGACTTTTTAAAAAAAAATTATGATTTATATTTATTAATTACGTTTTATTTATTACTTTTTATTCCTCGAATTTATCTCTACATATGCGCAATTTTTCGACTGGCAGTACCTTTAAGACAAAATTTCAAAGTGTAACTCCACGTCAATACAACAAATCTATTTATACTATTTCAGAAAAAAAATTTACGGGCATGATTCACTTTTAAAATTCTCAGGGCACTCGTGTTTATTAAAGATCGGCCCATGTTGGGCGCCAGTTTGTACCAATCGGAATGAAAGTGAAGATCGAATCTAGCCGCAAAACAATATCTGCACTACAAGGGCGCCATGTAGGCATTTGAGCCTAGAAAAATTTATAAAGTAGGCAGATATGCGCTGTTAAGATTCCACTTTATTTAAATATTCCGATCATTAGCCCAAGTCACTAGCTCAGTGGAGACGCAGAGATAAAAATCTATACATTTTATATCTTAAATATAAAAGAATAAAAGCCACTGCCAGAAATTAACACATAAAAATATTTATTTACGCACATATAAAATAATATTTAAATTTTGAGGAATAAATTTAACGTTTATAATTTTATATTGATCTTTAATTCTAAATTTAAGTAGATTGCAAATAACGAGTTTACTATTTATTTAGAGGGTCAAGTATGAATGGACTACATAGGTCTGCATTTGAAAGGAAAATATTCTTCCCTGATTTAACCTTAGGCAACAAATTTCGCAATCAACTGGCGCCAATCCATCTGATACATTCATGTATTCAATGTAGCATGATACGACAACACAAAATACTATATTGTCAGGAATGTACATCTGAACAATAAGTAGAAATAGAGAAGACATTGACTCTCCACCAATAGGAATGTGACATCTGTTGGCAAGTAGATCAATAAACAAAAAACTCTATAGGAATGGACTGCGGTCTTCCATAGGCAAACAGAGGGTGTGTGGTGTATATCTATAATCCTGCCCGTAGCGGACCTCATACTACATCTACTAATTACACAAATATATCCAATCCATTAAACCAATTCAACTACGAAATGAATAACCTAAGATTACCCTCCCTTAATACAACTTTACAAAACTATATAGCCATTCACGCCCGACTTAATTTTATCATTTAAATACGTTCGCACAGATTTGTTTAAAAATGTTGGGTATAGATCGATTACATAGATTCCACGGTCAAAAAACATTTCAAAATAAACATAAACGATCAAAATACAAAATTATTGATACCGACAATCGCAGAGGGAAACTTATAAGTAACCCAATAGTATTCACCATAAGATACTTGCGTGGTCACCAATAACTTAAAAGACATCCGAATAAATACATTTTAGATACTCACCGTAAGGTATCACTATTTATCGAATGTCTATATATTTTGATCAAATATGAAAACCAAAATATAATTAACCGCAAACGAATCCATGCAAGCATCTATAAACAACTTAAATTTCATACATTTAAATAATCTTTACAATAAGAAAAAAAAATGGAAATGATGTTTATCAATCGGGAAACATATAAAATTAAACATTATTAATTTGATTTAAAAAACTTAAAAGTCAGATAGAAGTTCATAAGCTTGAACAAAAGTTCTTAGTTATTTTTTTAAATTTAGAGTTCATGTCAATATAGCTTACAGTATAAGAGTCCAGGTTCCCGTTGCAATTCCCACAGCGTCTCCATTGGAAGAAAATGTTCTGGAGGTAGCATTAGCTGGTTCCATTCTGGTATCACAGTCTTTTCATTTTATTTTTTTTAAAACAAACAAAAAAAAATGAGAGAGAACGGCAAGTGCGTCTTACCGTTGTCATCAAATCAAGTTGGAAAAAAAAAAAAACTGACTGGAACTCAATATTTTTTCTTTTTATAGTCCTCCTATGGATTCCATGAACAAAAATGTCACTGTTCTGTTTTTTCGTTATGGTCCGGGCCTTTATTTGCTTCCATTGGTCAAGCTAAAATCTCTTTCTTCTCTTATCTAACCTTTCATCTGACTTTTTAATTAAACAGCTTTTAGATAATTAATAAACAATCATTTCCATTTACAGATTACAGGAATTAATTAATACCTGTTTTTATTTTAACTTACGTTATTTTTTTATTAAAATATTTTTATATTTCAATCTTGTATTTTTTTATTAAAAAAAATACGTTCAAATACTTTTTTTTTTGTTTATGAAAAAAATATTTTTAAAGTTTAGCATCTGTGCGAATGTATATACGTATAACAAACATTTTAATTTTAGCGTTTAGTTTTTTACTTTTATTTGTGAACTTTTAAGTTTTTATTTTAAATTAATGTAACGACATATTTATATATCGTTACAATATGGTTTAGATTTCAATTATAATAACGTAAAAATATTGCAAACTGAATGAAATAATAAAAAAAATCAAGGGACCTATGTTAATATATAAACACAAGCAAGACTTAATCAGTAGGTAGGCAGCAAACATTAAGATCATGAAATTATGGAAAAGTTGACCTTTCAAAGTATTAATTGACAATGACTGCAAAGATAATTGAAAGCACTTCTAAGTGACATTTATATTTTTTGTTCTTTTTAAGAAATTTTAATTACACCTGGTCTCATTTTACGCGATAGATAGGTTCCTCAGAAAACACGCGCAAACAAAATTGCACAAAAATTAGATGTAACTTACATTGAAAAAGGGGGATGTGGTCTGTGATTTTTCAAAATTTGCATAAAAGCAAAGCACCAACCTAAAATTACTTTAAAATTCACGCAAAAAAAATAAGGAAATAAAATATGACTAATAAAAAATTTCAAATTTGAAAAACATTGATACAAGACAAACTTTTTTTAACTATAATATTTAATTTTATTCAGAATAATATATTTTTATGCATAATTTACAGTAAAGTAATTTACATTTTTTATACATGTTTTAATTATTATAGCTATTTGCCAAAAACACGTTCATTTGCAAACAACTAGCACCAACTTCACACTCATGTTGTAACAGTTGTTTTCTGGTGACAACATAATTAGTAATTAATCATTGAGATGATGATTTTATTAATTGTTCATGAAACTAACAACTAAAAATTAAATGCTTATTTTTGTCTTTAATTTTCAATTCCATTTAAAAATCAAATTTCACGTTAATTCAAGTCACAGTAAGTAATTTTTAAATTGTTAATTACAATTAAAAATCAGATTTTAATTTTTAATTGTCAAATTTAATTGTGCCCACTGCTATTACTGACCTTTTAAAAATAAACTTGTGGACACTAAATGATTAATAATTGATTATGTTTTTTTTTAAAAAGCAAAAACAGAATGTGATATAAAATGCAAAATTAACACGTACAATATTTGAACAAATTTACATTATAATCTTGTAAAATTTAATATGTGTGTGCACCTGGGTCTCTTTTTACGTGGACTTATTTAACACAATTTTGAAGTTATGTGATTCATGTTTCACCGGAAGTCGAGCTCCGATATTGCGCTATTACTTTAAATAATAAATTTCGCGCACTCACATTATATTGAAAGTAATAGCACATTATTGAAATTCAACTTTCATCTTAGTAATTTCAATATTTTCAGTGCTTTATAATAGTAAGATTTTATGCAATAATGAAATTAAAATCATGATTTCCACATTTTATGTATACACACATTAAATTTTACAAGATTATAATGTAAATTTGTTCAAACATTATGCATGTTAATTTTGCATTTTAAATCACATTCTGTTTTTGCTTTTTTTAAAAAAAAACGTTTAATCAATTATTAATCATTTAGTGTCCGCAAGTTTATTTTTAAAAGATGAGTAATAACAGTGAGCACAATTAAAATTGAAAATTAAAGACAAAAATAAGAATTTAATTTTTAGTTGTTAGATTAATTACTAATTACATTGTCACCAGAAAACCATTAATTAACACAACATGAGAGTGACCTCGGCGCTAGTTGTATTTCATCTTGTGAAGAATCTGATTTTTTTATCAGTTTGCAAACGAACCTTTTTACCGGCAAATAGCGATAATAATTAAAATGTGTATAAAAAAATATAAATTACTGTAAATTATGCTTAAAAATATATTGTTTTGAATAAAATTAAATATTATAGTTAAAAAAAGTTTGTCTTGTATCAATTTTTTTCAAATTTGAAATTTTTTATTAGTCATATTTTATTTTCTTATTTTTTTTTTTTTGCACAAACTTTAAAGTAAATTTTACGTTGGTGCTTTGCTTTTACGTGAGTTTTGAAAAATCACAGTCCATATCCCCCCTTTTTCAAGGTAAAATACGTCTATTTTTGCACATGATTTTGTTTGCGCGTGTTTTCTGAGGAACCTATCTATTGCGTAAAATGAGACCCAGGTGTATATATAAAATGTGGAAATTATGATTTTAATTTCATTATTGCATAAAATCTTACTATTATAAAGCACTGAAAATATTGAAATTACTAAGATGAAAGTCGAATTCCAATAATGTGCTATTACTTTCAATATAATGTAAGTGTGCGAAATTTATTATTTAAAGTAATAGCGCATTATCGGAGTTTGACTTCCGGTAAAACACGAATTGCATAACATCGAAATTGTGTTAAATAAGTCCATGTAAAAAGAGACCCAGGTGTACTGTATTTTCTAATATTTATTTATAAGTTTACACACACACATATATATATATATATTGTAATTATAATTGAAATAATATTTTTAACAGTTTACAAACAATTACAAACAATCTTTAATTCTGCAGAAGTACTTTCGGTTACTTTCTAACCTGCCTCAACTGCCATTAAATTCAAAAACCAAAAGCGGAAGCAAATGTCATCAATTCAAATTCCATGAATCTCGTATTTTAATGTTAGAAGCTTGTCGATTTATTAAATGTGTTTTATTCCTGTTTATAAAAATTGCCTCTTTAATTTTTCTTTTACTATGGTTTCTCTCTTCATGAAAAATTTTCACATTTTCAAATTTAAATTTATATTTACATGTTTTTTAGTGATCAAAGAAAACTGAAGGAGATATTAAAGCACCATTATTTTTATTTTTTACATGATTATATAACAATTCATGTTCCTTCAATCTTTTCTCAATATTGCACCTAGATTCACCTATATATGATAGCATACAATCACAAAAAATTTGATATATGACATTACTTTTTTGCTTGACAGGTATGACATCCTTAGAATTATTGACTAATTTATTAATATTGTTTGGAACGTAGAATGAAACATTAAACACATTCTTATATAAATCCTTAAAAAAATTTACTGTGGATTTGAAATAAATGGAATAGATATCAATTTTTTACTATTAATCTTCATTTCTTTTAAATTATAATAATTTTTTTTAAATTGACATAAAGTATTGTTTATTTGTTCCATTTTATAACCAACATCAAGCAATTTCTTGGGAAATATCTCAATATTTTTTAGTTTATCACCTTGGTAATGACATAATTTTTTTTTTTTTTTGAGATATTTGCCAAGGAATTGCTTGATGTTGGTTATAAAATGGAACGAATAAACAATACTTTATATCAATTTACAAAAAATTATTATAATTTAAAAGAAATGGAGATTAATAGTAAAAAATGGATATCTATTCCATTTATTTCAAATCCACAAGTAAATTTTTTTTAAGGATTTATATAAGAATGTGTTTAATGTTTCATTCTATATTCCAAACAATATTAATAAATTAGTCAATAATTCTAAGGATGTCATACCTGTCAAGCAAAAAAGTAATGTTATATATCAATTTTTTTGTGATTGTATGCTATCATATATAGGTGAATCTAGGTGCAGTATTTAGAAAAGAGTGAAGGAACATTAATTATTATATAAGCGTGTAAAAAATAAAAATAATGGTGATTTAATATCTCCTTCAGTTTTCTTTGATCACAAAAAAACATGTAAATATAAATTTAAATTTAATTTTGAAAATGTGAAAATTCTTCATGAAGAGAGAAACCATAGTAAAAGAAAAATTAAAGAGGCAATTTTTATAAACAGGAATAAAATGCATTTAATAAATCGACAAGCTTCTAACATTAAAATACAAGATTCATGGAATTTGAATTGGTGACATTTGCTTCCGCTTTTGGTTTTTGAATTTAATGGCAGTTGAGGCAGGTTAGAAAGTAACCGAAAGTACTTCTGCAGATTTAAAGATTGTTTGTAATTGTTTGTAAACCGTTAAAAATATTATTTCAATTATAATTACAATATTCTTTTTAATTTATAACTTAACAATTAATGACATTACATGGATTTTAGTATTGCAATAATATCATGTTTGGACATAATGGTATACAAAAACATAACAAAGCTGGTATGATCTGAAAAAATCCCTAGATCCACTTTTGAAACTTCATTAGAGGAGATCTCTGAATCATCCTTAGTCCTTTGATCACTCAGTTTTGTAGTTCCTTAAGATAAAATAAAATACAATTAGCTCCATCATTATGAGAGTGTATGGGGAACCCTCAATTCTTCTTACAAGTGACCTTTTTTTTCTTTTTGTGTCCAATCCCAGGTAGCAACACTAGAGTCATGGTATGTTCTAGAACATTAATTATTTTCATGGTTTATTATGATTTTAGTTAATCCCAATCTTCATCTTTTCTTTTAAATACATATTTTCAAATATGGGAGCATTTATCAACATATTTTAACTTTAATATTTAATAGTTTAACGTTTATTTCAGGGTTTAGCATAATTATTTATTACATTCTAAATATACTATTTTATTTACTTCTAAATATAGCAAAGTTTTTTAAAAATTCAGAATCTCATATATTAAATAAATAAAAAAAAATCTTTTATATTGTTTTTTCTGTAATTACTGAGGTTAAACCAAAGTTAAAACAACATTTAGTTTCACTTCCATAATTCAAACATAATTAATTTTTTATTATTGAATTAATTTTGATTTGAAAAAAACCCAACCTAACAAAAAAACAAAACAAAACATTAAGACAAAATTGATAATAAAATGTCTATATCATTTTTTTTTAATTTTTGAGCTAGATCCAGAATAAAAAAATTTTTTTTATATACTCAACAATATTCAATTAAAAAGGAAATTATTTGAAAGAATGATTTAAAAATTAAAGATCTGATTGTTAATATATTATTTTTAAATTTTAATAGAAGTTTATAAAATATAAACTTTCATACAGCTCTTTAAACATAATCACAAAAATAATATAATAACTTTGTTTTAAATTTAATTATAAGTAAATAACTCTTTTTTACTTTTTTTAATTCTTTATTATAAATATGCTATATGGTTCTGCTTTAGTCCATATACTCACTATGAATGACCATGAATGTGAAAGTATAGGTAGCTATGGCTATGTGCAGTATCCATCTACTTAAAAACAATTTCTTCCAATCTTTAAGATAAATCACACCTAAGATTCTTAAACTACATGATGTTAATCTAGAGCCTATATAATATGTAGTGTTTATTTTGTATCCAACGTCAGTCAGTTGAAAATAATCTTTATAATAAAAAAAATCTTGAATGCAAATGTATGAAGTGATGACTATTTAATTATTTAAATATGCACACATAATTATTAATTAGACAACATTCTTCAAGGGCGTATGCTGTAGGACATGTTGGATTGTAGATGGGTGAATATTTTATCTATACATGTGTTCATATTTGTTATTCACGCAAAGAAAATCGTTTGATGTAATATATATATATATATGAAAAACAAAAAACAAGTTAAAAACTTGTGTTTTTGGTTGAACGCCATCTGTTGACATATATATATAACTGAAGCTCCAATGAGTTATATAATAATAAATAAACATTCAAAAAACAGATGATTCCACTTGTCTTTAAGTATTTTTTATTTTATATGCTTTCAATTTTAAATAAATTTTTATCCTCTGAATATTTAAATGGCGATTCTAATCATTTATTTTATAAACATATATAATCAATAGATCTAATTCACTCCTTCATTTAAAATTAGATAAATTAAATATATATATAAGAACAAATGTTAAAAGACAGGTACTATCGTCTGTCTTTTTCGCGAGTGTATTTACATTATATAACTGATTGGAAGCTTCAATTAATTTCTGTTTAGTTACATGCAATCTATGTTATTATTAGTCAGTCTAATTCTACAAAGAAAAAGCAGGCGAATAATAAAAAAAAAACAATTCGATTGATCCCAATGTAAATAACTCAATAAATAAATAAAATTACAAATAATACTATTAATAGAATTATAAACGATACTATTAATAGACTGAAAATTATAATAAAAGATTTTCCTAATAATTAGAATTTAAATATAGATAACTTAAAAATGATTAAGAAATAATAAATTGTTGTGGTGTTGTTATATATGTGTACCTGTGAGTAAAGAATGGGTTATCTGTAGTAGCAAATATTTTCATGTATTACCTGATCTTTCTATTATTTTAGGTTGAGAATTTGTATGACGAATTTAATGGATTTCTCTGAGACAAATAATTAAATGTACAAGTTAATATAAATTTCCTTTTTCCAATTGTCATTGCATTTTGTGGGTTAAACATATAGTACAATTATATTTTTAGAAACTGAGATAGGGTGATATATTTTTGACATTAATTTTTTTTTTTTAAAAAGATGCCTGAATCACATGTACCAAAATATAATTATCGAGGAATGTGGTTTCTACTTTTAAAAGCAGTAAAGACGACAGACTTTAATTAGTTTATTATAAATAAAAATGTTTTCCTATATATCAGGTTTATTGTGACATTCTTTTAAATTCAGCTTCTGAATGGCTACCTCCATTAACATTTGAGACTATTGATGTTTGTGCTATCTTCCATTAATTCTTATTACATTTATTTTAATATATATATATATATATGTCAAAACGAAGATTCTCATGAGATTCAGATATTAATGACATATTATCTGGATTCATTCGTTTAAAAACCATAAGGCGTTTTGACCGATTAGCATTAACAATCAACTAGATAATGAAAGATGTTATAAAAAAAAAAACTATTATAAAAGTCGGTAAGCATTGATGCACAACAAAATTAAATGGTTAGTCAGTGGAAAACAAAAACAGAAAAATTTAAATATATAATTATTGAATGGAATGATAATGAAATAAATGAATTTCACAAAATCTATTTTACACATCTGGTCACGTTTTTTCATACAATCTGTTATTATAATGTTTCTGATCTCACTCTGGTGGAGAAAGTCATATTTGGATAGAATTCTAGTGTTAGAGAATTAGTATATTATTCCCTATATCCATAGCATATAATATGAGTATTGATGATGATGAGAAATCCTTGACTGCAATAGCATGTTTATCTCTCTTAGTTACAATTGCTCACACCCATATAAGAGGCTCCACAAATTCCACACAAATTTCTCAAACTCACGACTCTGAAGGGGGATAAAATCCTTAGGGTTGGACAGAACGTTTCCAATTTTGATTAGTAATATATGCAGTTTAATATTATTGCATTCTAGAACATGTACAATCTGTGGCAGATCCTTTTATATAAACAATAATGACAACAACATTTGAAGTTATATCTACTTTTGGTGTTTATTATGATTGTTTTGAAAGGCAATTAAGACTTTCTTTATAATTCCATTATTGTGACCAATATCTAACAAGATATTATAGTTATGACTTATTTTTTCTAGATATGATTTACCTACAAATTAATTGCTCTCAAAAAAGAGTTTTGGTTACAGAAAAGCCTTGGGATTTCTAATTTTCCACTATTGGATCTGTTAATATAGTTATAAATCAATGATTACAGTACATCAAAAATGGTATTTGATGATAATATTTATTATGTAACTAGTTGACGGTCAGTGCTAACAAGATGGAATGCCCTATAAGTCATAATAGATAAACTTAGATAATGTAATATATATTAGAGGTGTTTTTGTATATTATAAATTGTTTTTTTTTTTTGAGAAATATGTTAAACGGAATGGACATTGTAATATCCAAATAACGACAGCGGAATTGAATTGTATATTATCTACAAGAAAAAAATGTATTTAAAGATTGTAATGTTGTTGATAAATTCAACACAGGAAAATTAGTGAGAGGTAATATATGTACCAATACAAATATAGAGAGTTAAAAATTATTGAAAAAAAAACAGTATTTACAATATATAGTTCTAATTATCAGAAATATTCTAATGAATATAAATTAAAACTTATGAACCGTATAAAAAACATTAATAATTTTTGAAGGTGGTTCAGATTTAAATGAAATCAAAAGAAAAATAACTAATACACTATTACTAACTTTTTCAAAGATGGGTAAAAAAAAAACAACAATTATCCAGTAAATTTTCTACTATGAGAAAAACAATGAATGAAGAAAAGAAAAAAAAAGTGAATGTATATAAAGATGATCAATTTAAAAAAATTGAATATTTAGAGGTTCGTAAAATGGTACCAAAAAGAGACAATAACAATATAAGAAAATATAAATGTGGTTTAACTAGAAAAGCTATTGAAGCAAATAAAAATCTAAACAGTGGGAAACAATTTTCTGAAATTGGTAGAAAATTGATTTCTGCAGCAAAAAAAAAAAAAAAAAGAAGAAATAATTACAAAACGAAGAGATGACATTTTAAAATATGTGAAAGAGTTCTTATTGATAGATTTAACTATCAACAATGGCCTATCTCGGCTGCTAGATTCAAACCCCTACTATCCAAATACTTTATTTGTTTTGGGGTAAACCCCGGGGTGCCAGCTAGTCTGAAGACTAACGTATTCGGGCAGTAGCCTCATAATCCAGCGCTCGAAACATTCCCTAAAACTAGCTCAGTCTAATTTTAATTCAATAACAAAATTATACAAAATTAGTGGTGGAAAGAATTAATAAAAGATTGGTAAAAAGAAAACAAGAAAACAAAGTACCTCCTACAATTATTACATCTTCTGAATTGTTCAGTATTTTAAATGGGAAAATGAGACATACAATTTAAATAAATGAGAAAGGGGAAAGCTTCAGGTAATGAAATAATTATAATCAGTCTCTTAAAAGAAACAAGTGAAGAAATAAATTTTTAATAAAATTTATGTATCAAATTTTTAAATAATAAAGATGTACCAAATAATTGGAAAAATGCAATAGTAATTTTAATATCAAAACAGTGATAAATAAGATATTAGAAATTACAGATCTTTTAATCTTTTATCAAGGCTATGCAAAATTTTTAAGAAAACAATTTCAACATGGCAAATGTTTAATTTTAACCAAACAAAAGAAAAAGCTGGATTTAAAATTTGTTTTAGTGTAGATTGCATTCTAGTATGGCGAGAAGTTATGAAAAGACCAATAGATAGGAGTTATAATTATGTTATAAATACGTGAATTATGAAAAGATATTTGATTCTATAAATGTTTCTTCAGTGATTAAAGTATTGGATCATCAAGATATAGATCCAGATATTGTCATATTCTAAAGAATATTTATCAAAATGCATCAGCCATGATTTTAGTTTCACTAAGAAAATTAAGATTGAGAAGAAAGTTCAAAATGGTATTTCTATTTCTGAAAAACTTTTTACAGCATTTTTGCAACAAATACCTTGTAAAATAAAATAGGATGCTAAGGGAAAATTAAACGTTATATTATTTAATCCATCTATATTTTGCAGAGGATAATATTATGTCTTCAAATAATATTTCGGAGCTTCAGAAAATGTTGAAAGTGTTATCAGATGAAACATAAGAGAGTAAGACTACATGTAAGTGTTTATAAGACTAAAGTAATTTTCAATCGATATTCTCAGAAGAAGGAAATAAAGATTTACAATGATGAATTAGAAAAAGTTAATAAGCACAGATAATTTGGTCAACTTATTAATAGAAATGGAGATGTAACGATGCAATAATTATTTAATTAAACTTGGATAGACTATTTTTGGTAGATATAACTTAATATTTAAAGAAAACATACTTATGTGTTTGAAAATGATGATACATAATACATGTACTTTACTAATTTTTACTTATGGATCTGAGATTTTGGCACCTAACAGAACAATACAGTTCTCAGATCACTCAGCAAAGTAAGGAGAGATGTATGTTAGAAACTGGAATACATGAGTGATAAACAGAGTTATTGTTGGCATCACTCAAAGAATTGAAAGACTAAAATGGAACTGGATTGGATATATTGTTACAGGAGATAATCATATGTACAGTCAAAATCTTAAAATGGATTCCAAGAGATTGTAAAAGACCTTTAATAATACCATAAGTGAGATGTATATGTAAAATAAGGAAGTTTGCTGATGTGATGTAGACAAAACATACAAGAAATTAAAGAAATTGGAATAGACTTCGAGAGACTTTCTTTGTGTAATAGATCAACAATAATTAAAAATTGTCGTATATATATATACATACATACATAAATATAAATTATATATTTTGTGGATTCATTCATATATGATTTTGATTATGAATATACCAATGCTTCAACTTGATGACACAAACTATCCACTGAGTGATGAATAAAATCGTTATAAGGTTAATGGCTTGTGTGATCAAGTGAAAATGTTGATATATTTAAAATCAAAATCATACGTGGAAGAATCTGCAAAACATATCATTTATATCTGTAACTCGTGATAATGTTTGTATCAGTATATATAATTTAGATTGAAGCAAATTACTATTTACATATATACGATAAATTGCAAGCATTTCACAGAAAGAAATATTTTTAAAAACACAGCTGCACCCATATCTAGAACTTATTTTTATTTTTATAATTATTAAACGGTTTGATTTTTAAATCAGTTATTACTTGTAAAGTTTCAAATAATCAATCCCAGAGAAGAAAAAAAACATCTCATTTTTAAGCACCTGCAATAATGAACCACGTTAGTTTAAAATATATATTAAATTAAAATATATTTAATGGGTTAATATAGAAGTAAATTATTTAATAAATGAAAATTTCATTATGCAAATGATGTGAAATTCAAAGTCAAGGTGTAATAAAGTACCGCAACCAATCAGACTAGATTTTTTGGCTAAAAGAAAACAATAGCAAACCTATCCTAGCTATTACTGATAAAAAGATCACTTCTTCGGTCTAGTCACTAACGTCGTTATGTATAAGCCACTTTTTGATCAGTGGTAACTTGGACAGATTTGCTATTATTTTCATTTCACAGATAGAACGTCTTTTTGATTGCTTCCCTTCAATATATATTGACTGTGGATTTAATTTGATTTATATAAGAAATTTCTATTTATTAAATAATTTAAATGTATATTAACATATTAAAATATTAAATTCAAAATATGTGACTTACAGATGAGATAATCATAATTTCAGTTGGGATGGAAGAAGCATTGAAATACATTTTATCTCAACTCTTATAGCAATATATTTAGTTACTAGTTCAACATGCATATATGAGTGACTAATCAAATGAGACCTTTTTTTGATCAATAATAGTTTGGACAAGTTTGTATCAGAATCAGACTAATTTGTTGCTGTAATTCGATACATCTTAGTTGTGTATTTGACTTAGTTTATGTAATGGGAATACTATTTATTAAATAATTTGCTACATTTTAATTAACCATTGTCAAACTTCCTCCACTAACAACTTTGACGCCATTCATTTCAGATAAATACAATAATGATTATTACTAATCATTACCGAAACTAGAGATTCTCTCTAGCACAGTTATAGACTTTAAACCTCACTTAAAAATTAATATATCTGGTTTTTTATTTATTTTACACACAAGGGATTATTAACCTTTCTCTTTCCCGTGTGTAATATCTTATAGACATAATAAACATCTCCATACTTCTACATTCTTTTTAAATTCACTTAAATAAAGACGTAATAAAAGACAAATGGCCCCCAAGATGCATTTCATTGCTGAACCAGCACTCATCAGTCGGCCCAGGTCACTATCTCTCATATATATCTTTACTATATGAAAAGTATTTATCTAAAGTAAATTGTTACATTTTCATTTACCATTGTCAAACTTCCTCCACTCACAGCTTTGACGTCATCCATTTCAGATAAATACAATAATGATTATTACTAATCATTACTGAAACTAGAGATTATCTCTAGCACAGATATAAACTTCAAACCTCAGTGAAAGACTAATATATCTGATTTTTATTTTACACGTACAGGGTTATTAACCTTACTCTTTCCCTGGTGGTCATTTGTCTTTTATTATATCTTTATTTAAGTACCTTAAAAAGAATGGAGTAGTATGGAGATGTTTATTATATCTATAAGATATTACACATGGGAGAGAGAAAGGTTAATAACCCATGTGTGTAAAATAAATAAAAAATCAAATATATTAATCTTTAACTGAGGTTTAAAGTTTATATCTTGTTACAGATAATCTCTAGTTTCGAAAATGATTAGTAATAATCATTATTGTACTTATTTGAAATGGATAGCATCAATGTTGTGAGTGGAGGAAGTTTGACAATGGTAAATGAAAATGTAATAATTTACTCTAGATAAATACTTTGCATATAATAAAGATATATATATATATATGAGAGATAGTACCCTGGCCCAGCTGATGAGTGCTGGTTCAGCATGAAATGCATCTTGGGGGTCATTTGTCTTTTATTATATCTTTATTTAAGTGGATTTAAAAAGAATGGAGAAGTATGGACGTGTTTATTATACCTATAAATAATTTGCACACCGTTACGCACACACACACACACATACACACACTCACATATATATAATCTTATAATTGAATATTTATAAATACAGTAATTAGAAATATGTAAAGTAATAACTTTAAAAATTTTTATCCACTTAGGAGGCCTTCAACAATCCTCATAGTCTTTGTCAACTAACACTTTGAAAGGTTAACTTCCCCACAATTCCATGATCTTAACGTTAGCTGCTTGTCTTTTAATTAACATAATGGAATTGTGGGAAGGTTAACAGACAAGCTGCAAACGTTAAGATCACAAAAACTGTGGAAAGGTTAGCCTTTCAAAGTGTTAATTGACAAAGACTACGAGGATAGAGAATAGTCAAAGCCTCCTAAGTGGATAAAGTTTTTTAAAAGTTATTACTTTATATATTTCTAATTACTATATTTATAAATATTCAATTATAAGATTACATATATTGACTTGAAGAAATACAGTCATCAAATTATAATTTATTTATTACACACTCACACACATACACACACACATATATATATATATATATATTCAAAAGTAAATATATTAGCAGTAGTGTTTATAGATAATCATCCAATTACTATTGTCAGCCCCATTGTTGGTTACAAAAGGCAATAATTGAGTTTAGAGTTATCAATAGGAGTTGATAGTTACCTAGCAGTATTATTGCTAACGTATTTCTCCATTTATTACATTGGATACCTCTGTATTTATAATACAGGTAATCCATGAAAATATTCAAATATCATATACGTCCATTGCTTATTTACAAAGCAAATAACTCTGAACAATTTACTACAACAATTTGCATTCTATGTTATAAATAATCATTAATATACTTGCAAACAGAAACCATTTTCTTATATTAATATCAATTCGTTGGTCAGATTAAGAATGACCTCTTTTATCTGATCTTCAGATTATTAAAAAAACTATAGTAAAATTATTTTTAGATAAGAAAGTTATTAAATTAATGTTTAATATCAAATACGATCTGTTATTAAAAGACGAATTCCAAGATTATATATATTCTTGCTTTTAAAAAGGAAGAATTGCTGTTAAAAATACACTGTAATTAAACAATTAAAAAGAGAAGAAAATGTAATTAAAAAAGATTGTATAATCAAGAGATAAATTTTCTAGAAGTAAATAGTTTGAAATTAAGGTAGAAGACGTTAAAAAATCAGTAAAGATGAAGTTACGAACGTCTTGGATTCCTAATTTAGATCAGAATGTGGTTTTTTTGTAAAGGAACACAATGAATTAAAGCCGGTCTTAAAACAAAAAAAAAAAGGAACTCATAGGTGAATAACAAGAATTTAGCCACAACCATACACAGCGAAGATAAATCCAGCAGGCTGTCACTATAATGTTCAAATATCCAATATAATTTATTTGACCACAATGTTGTCTCAAATACATGAATAAATAATCAATCAAACAAAATTGAAATAAACAACTATTAATAACTATATTTAAATATTTATCAAACCGGCTTTCATCTTCATTGAGACCTTCTCAAGATATTATACTACACAATTCACATGTGATGTGATGTGATGTACTGTGACTTCTCCTTAAACGGAGTCAGGAATCTCTCAGCAGCTATGCCCAGAGAAACCTGTTAGCCACTTTACCTTCCTTTTCCATTGTCCACCTTAAGTTTTCCCATAATCTGCTCCTTTCCATTTCCACAACATAATCTTTGTCAACTCCATGACCTTCATATCTAAATCCCCCTTATTTTTTCCCAAAGCATAAAAACCAATAACTCACTTTCTGTAAAATCACTTTGTTCATATTTAAACTTCCATAACTTCATTATTTGTACCCTTTCTGCTTCCAAACATTTACATTGAAGTAAGAAATGCCTAATATTTTCTATGCCTTCCTTACACAACTTGCAGACTAAATCACCCATATTTTTCCATTTACATGTATATTCCCTTGTTGCTAAAGATCCCGTTCCAGCCTTAATAAACTACTTTCCTTACTATTATCATAAATTAACTCACACCCAATGTTCCATTTACTTCTATATATATTTAAACTCGTTTTACTTTCCATACTAGTTCTCCATCTCTCCAACTCCCTATTCTTTATTACTGCATCTATTCTTCTATCCCATTCCTTCCCACTATAACACTCAACAATCCTCCTAACACAATCATCCCATCTTTTGTACAAGTATACTGACATAACTTCTTTATCCAAATCTTCTGCATACCGTATTACCATTCTCACCCATCTTGTTGCCGGCCCTTTACTTGTAACCCAATTAAATATTATTTTGGCTATTCTTTTATTATCCATAACTGCAATCTACCGAACATTTTCAATTGCTTTTTGCATCCCTAGTATAAAAACTTGACCATCCCATTTCTCCTTGAATTGCCTCTTTTGCTGTCCACACCTCAGCATCTACCAATTAACTATATTCACTCCATCTACTGGACACTATTTACATTACATTTCATTTCCTTTTAAACATATATCCATACATTATAAATAAATAAATAAATTTAACATATTATATATCTAAAAAAAATTTTTTTTTTACAAATATTTCATCAAAAATAATAATTAAATATATTTTTTACATCTCTTAAAAAATTTTTGTATTTACATATTTACAATCATTTTCTACAACTTTCCAATTGTTTAATAAAGACCATTTCCCACCTAATTTAGCTGAACCTTTTATTATATTTACACATTTGTCCAAATTTTTCACATACTTTATAACTCTTATATTTTCCTTACATTTCATTTTATGCCCTGTATCCAAATAATGCAAATATGGCCCTGACTTTGAGCATCGTCAAAATTGTGAAATAATCAAATAGTAAGGGTTTACGTTTTCTTAATATGGATGTCTCATTTCCCTGTATGTGTGGTCGCTTCTACTTTAAGATATTGCATTGTAAAAGAAGAAGAGTTGCAAAATACAGCACTAGTATGATAAGAATCATGTTCATTATCATTGAAAATATGTTTCCCTTGCCAAAGATTTTCCCGACAATTGCTGATATATACCAAAATTATGCAAAGTGATAACTACCAACCTGTGAGCTGATCGTGAGGAGGAAAGGAAAATGACAATAAAACGAAGATTAAATAAAAAAAAATACTTCTAGTTATCAGTTAAAAAATAAATAATGATTATAAAGAAGAAAGTACCTAAGTTAATAACCACCAGAAACATTAATTGGGAATCTAAAGATGGATCAGTCAATTAATAAACTATAAATGAATTGTCTTAGGATTACATATTAAAATATATAGGAAATTAAGAATATTTGACAGTCAGAATATTAATTTAAGCTCTTACATAAATAAAAAAATTCGAAAAAAAAAAAAGAATAGTAAAATTTTCAATTATAAGTCAATATTTGTTTAATTACGATTATTACCATTATTGTGTATTGTTATGCTTTAATAATAATATTTTTTTAAAAGATTATATATATGTTTATTTTGAATAAATTATTAATTTTGTATATGTTATCTTATAAAAAATATTTTCAATTATCATTGTAGTTAAAATATTAATCAGACAAGAGGATGGGGGGAGGGTAATTTTTCTAATTTAGTTTAAATTATTGAGAGATGAAGTACAATGGAAATATTATAAACAATAACTGTGAATATCTGCTTGATAATATTATATTTTTATTTAGCAAATTTTAAAGTTAATTATACAATATGGAGAGTATTGACACATTTATATTTTTTTGTTACTTCTTGGAATCAACCATTATTAAGTTTTAAATATAGCCTTTTATCTCAAGTCCCATTTTTATATTTCATTGATTGAATAAATGATTTAAGTTAGATAGATAAGGTGTGTAATATCACATTTTAGTCTAGTGTGTTTGTGAGCTATTTCTTGGTGGTGAATGGGTTTGATAATTTTTAAAAGATAAGTATTCAAACATGGATTTGGGGACATTCCTCAGAGATATACAGAGGTAGTGCCTGAAGAAATTTTGTTTAATTGTATGAATCCAAAAACAAATAAAAGATGTCCAATAAGCTCAAGTCTTTTAGTCATAACTAAATATCACATGTATAGTGATATATATTAAAGTGGATTTGAACAAAGACTTTCAAGTTTTCTTCATCTATCCACTCAATCTTATATAACTGATACACATGACCAGACACATGTGAAAAAGATAAATGATCTCAAACACGAGGGTGGTCATGTGTATCAGTTATATAAGATGGAGTGGATAGATGAAGAAAGCTTGAGAATCTAAGTTCAAATCCCCTTTAATTACATTTTGAAATTCAGTATTTACAATATACTAGTATTGATTTATCACACACACACACACACACATATATATATATATATATAGTAAATGGATGTACTCACATGAACAATGGAGAGGAAAAAATATTACTGATAGTAGGCAGACATATTAGCAATAGACTTATTAAATGTTAAATCGATCAGTGTGCTTTACCAATTCATTGATTGATGTTCACTGCCAAATCCTGATATATATATAAAAATAAAATATCCGTTAATTTAAAAAAAACAATATTGTAATTATAATTGAAATAATATTTTCAACGGTTTACAAACAATTACAAACAATCTTTAAATCCACAGAAGTACTTTGGTTACTTTCTAACCTGCCTCAACTGCAGATTTAAAGATTGTTTGTAATTGTTTGTAAACCGTTAAAAATATTATTTCAATTATATATATATATGGGTGCATAATTACAACACTGTATATATAAAGTAGAAACAATAATTAATTTAAATGAGCTATGTTTACGGTGAAGGTCATCTAAAGTACATTCAATTTTACATCATAAATAAAAAAGACACCATTTGGAAGATGAACAAACATATGCAAATTTAAATTACAAAGCTAATCAAAGCCAAAAATCAATATTTATGTATATATAAAAGAACAAGTGGTTCTAGTGATCTTATGTTTGCTCATTACTTGAGCACTCAATCAACTTACACATGGGATGCAACAGCTATAGCTCTAAGATTTCTCTTTGCATACATAAAAATCGTGATAGGCAACATGCTCAAAATTTATGAGCATATAGTATATATTAATTGTAATATAAAGCTTACAATCTTAACTGGTTTTTGTTCATTTTATTAACAGAGCATATCTTTGAATAAGTGTGGATTGTTGACATGCGATTAAGCAATAAAAATCCGAATAATTTATTTTCTCAATTTTAAATTTTATTCAAAACCTATATATATATATTTATATATAGCGGTTGCAAATATTTTAATTTAACCATTCGAATAAATTTTAATAATATTTCAAAGAGCAATGTTTGTTGAAAAAGTAAACCACTTTTTGGGGAAAATATTTCTGTTATAATTGATTTTATCATCAGTCCTGAAAACAGTTTAGACCATGCTAAACATAGCAACAATTATTTTTTTATTTAAACACAAACTGTTAATTTGATATTCTGGTTCGAACATTGATTGAATTAGAAGTCTTCACTCAGCAGAGATTAGTTAATTATTTTCATCTAACGCTAATGTTGAAAGAGTATTAAAATTTCTAAATTGCAGACATTTATAGCATTTAATTATATATATCAAACAATAAATTAATTGTTTAAATTCAGGTAATTTTATAGTTATTATTGTTAAATTAAGCCAATGTATTGTTTCCTACAAGTGTTACTATAAAAGTCAGCGTGCATCGCAACCTCAAATATGTGACATACAATACTAGATAAAAAAACACACTATCAGAATTTATTTGTTTATTTTTAAAAGGTATGCATGAATATAATATTTTTTTTAAAGTTAAAAGCATGTAAAGGAGTTGTATTAGGTGTGTATGAATATATATATATATATCACGTAGTTATTTTTTAAATGATGCTTCTATACTTTGACTTAATTAACTTTAATATTTTAAAATAAATTATGTAATTGATATATGTATAAACGAACTAAAAGATAACCATTAATGTATTTTTTTTTTCAGATAATGTAAATTCTTGTTTCAAAAGTAAGTATAAGCTAACAATCAAATTATAATATTAAGTTATTTCACACAACTTTTAAGATTATATATTTTGACAATAAAGTAATTAGTAGTAAATAATATATATGGGGGGGGGGAGTCAGTACATAAAAATTAACAATAGTAATTAGAAATGGAAATTAAATTTTAAAGAATATTTACACACACTCACAACTATATATAATGAGGGGCTGGAAGCGGCTAATATAACTGATTTAAGCTTAGAACTAAAACATTATTCAGAAATTCAGGAAGTTAATTTAGTAAAGAAAATCAAAATACAAGGTTCGATAATACGGTATCAAGATTACAAAAGATTAAATCAAAATATAGATAAAATAAATAAATATAAATTTATTACGCAAAAAAAAAAGTTTCATATATATATATAAGGGACAAATTGACAGCCTCTGTTTGTTTAATTATTTAGTAGAGCATTTGACCGTAAAAAAAATGAAAAAGAAATTGAGTGACATCAACTTTAGAATTATTTATGCTGGAAGTGGAAATGATTATCATGCTTAATATCTATACAAACATTACAAGTTATACAAAACTTGTAATGTTTGCATATCAAAGCATCTTGACAAAAATTCCATCTTTCTTTATAGTAGATAAAGGAATTATTCGTAGCGAACACAATTGGCCTTATTTTGAAGTGATAAGTTTATTAATGTAAAAAATAAAAAATGTATGTGTATATATATTCAAAGTCACTTAACTTATGATGAAACTAATTTATGGCCTGAATTTATTGTAGATAAATGAATGATGACACGGTGTGTTTAAAAAACGTCTTCAATACATATACAATCTGCATAAAAGTAAATTATTAAATGGCATAAAAATCAAGAATATGGTAGACAATATCAAATTAGCTTCTGAGTTTTGAATAACTTGTTTTTCAGTTAACAGATAATTTATCTTTTACTAAAATATTATAAAAGAACATATAGGTATTCCGACCAGAAGTTAGTTTAAGCAATGACTGTATTAAGTTTTTCACTTGTGACACTGTAACCATATATTTGGCTGTCATTAATTATGTACATCATACTTTGTTTGCCCAAATAGATCAAGAGCTGTTAAATTTTATGTATGAAACAGAAGAATGCAAAAACCATGAGTTGTTAGGAAACTGCTGATAAACTCCAGTTGCGACTTACAAAAGATAAGATCTAGCGGAATACATTGTTGAATCTGGAAAATAAATTTATTTGGAACAATATAAATACATTGTACAGGCTTAAGCCTGCATTTATATATGTAATATATGTGGGATTCAAACTCAGACTTTCACACAACCCACTACTTTCAGTGCCATCTCATCTTGCTGACCCACTTGATCACACACATGTTGAAAAGATAAATAATCACCAATATATGTATGTCATGCTAAAACAGCAATCATCAGTTGGTCTAGATTACTATCCTCACACACATATATAATCAGTGCTCAAATTTATATTAAGATAACCAATTTTCATACTTTAATGGACAGGTTTCAAACTATTCCAACTCACAACTCTTCAGCCTTCCATTTCATTGAAAATCTGAAGATGGAAAGTTCAAAGCCCTTATTAGTGCCAAGGTTGTCATCCTGCCCATGTTGACATATTAATCATTCTGATCCCTCATGTACAGGAGAATAATCCATTTATACTTACATATGCAAGGGATGGGCAGACCTATTGCACACTACTTATATAAATTAATACATTGTACAGGCTTAAAACTGCATTTATATATGTAATATATGCGGGATTCGAGCTCAGACTTTCACACGACCCACTACTCTCAGTGCCATCTCATATAGTAATTTTATTTTTAGCCTTAATTCTTAAACTGAAGATTTTTGATCCAAAATGATCTTGATTTGTGACCAGCCTTTCCTTATGAAACAATATCGTGAATTTTAATCAGCTCTGAATTTAACGCTTTTAATGCATTCTCATTATAAGTTTTTGTTCTGATATCTAGTGGAAGATTATATGAAAAAATAGAAAACCATTGTAAATGAGTAGACTTGAGAATTTCAGTAATATTTCTCAGGTTAGCATTTAATTAGAAAACTGGAAGTTAAATGTAGGATCTTTTTGTCAAATATGGAACAGTATTTTTTAATAGAATATGGTAGTGCTAAAAAGATGTCTGCAAAGTATTTGCATCTCAATCCCAGAAATTTTTTTCTGACTTTTAAAGAAACATTATTTAGAAATAATACACTTTGATTTAAACTTTGCTAAATGAGAATAATATTTCAGGCTATGATCTAAGGTTACATCGAAATAGTATGGGGAAACAATTATAAAAGATTTTATTCTTATTTCCTGTTGTTTAAATAAAAAAAATGAAAGTATTGTTTTTGTTAACTTAGAAATAATATTTCAGTTTTAAAAAAAATATTCTATATTTTTTATCCTTAGTGAAAGATTTTTATTTAAAGAAAGAATCAACTTTTGGGTAATCAAACAAAATTATCAACATAAATGGATTGCCTGTATGTTGTTTTGGTCAGTTCACTGATGAATATATTAAACAAATGAAGTGAGTTTACTTAACTCTGAAGAATACTATTTTATAAATCGTTCTATATGTTAACATGATCATTTATAATATTACTTAAACTTTTATATTAGAAAGGATCATGTCAAATAAATTAATAGTTCTTCTGCATTTAATAATTTTTAGAAGAAAACCATTTTCCAAAAATAAATAAATCATAAACTGAGATTAGATAAATATAATGGACCATCAGTGTTTAATTTACATTAAAACTTTTTTAATACAAGTTGCTAAAGATAAAACGTATTGATAGCATGTTCTTTTTGACCTAAACCCTGCCGTGTTCTATAATTAGATATTTCTTAACTATTGAAAAAATTATTGTCATATGATGTGATATGTTGGACTATTTCCATCATTTATGAGTGAATGTTGAATGTATAGAAAATTTTAAACTTTATTTAAACTTTTCAAATACAAACAACTTTGTTAGTAATAACACACAAATAGACAACACAGGTTAGTAATTACACAACATTTTCGAGTAGTATTATTCTCCACTCTTCTTCAGGTGTTGCTGGTCTATATGTACAGTGACAATATTCACTTAGAAGTTGAACTCGCACTTTTAGATTCTTGAATATTGAATTTAAGGCAAACACTCTACCAACTGAGCTATTCCGTCAAAGGCAACATCAAATCCTCCTGCGTTCTTCAATTTTTTAAAAAATCTAATTATCTTTATTTTTATTTTTTCCTAAGAGCAAGATTAATTAAAGGCTTCCATACATTGTGTATTGCCACACTGGGTTGACTTATAGGATTATTCACCATTTTGAATTTTCTTCTATGCATTTTCCCTCTTTATTCAATATCTTTGTATTTTCCCACTTAAGCATATGGTTATTAGTACATACATGATCTGCTATGGTAGACACATCTATTTTTTCTCTTTTAACCATTAATTTGTGTTCCTTCAATCGCTGTTCAACAGGTCTCACCAATGTATTTCCTTTCACATACACATGGTATTTCATAGATGCAGTTTTTGTTCTTCAGTATTTCCAGTTTAGGCTTAGTAGAGATAAGCAATCCTCAAAGTGTGGTATAGCTTTGGAAAGCAGATCTAATGTTACATTGGCTGCAGATTTTCTTTAATTTGTCTACCATTCCTGCTATGTATGGATACACCACTGTACCAATAACTGTTTTCTCTTTTGGTGTCTCTTTGTGTTTTCTATTGAAGGTTTTCTGATGACTGCTGATGAATAATCATTCTTCATAAGCATTTGTTCTATGTGAATCTTTTCTTTTTCCAAAATCACTGGTTTCTGAACAAACCTCCATAGTGATAGTACAATTCCTTGTTTAGTGCTTCTTGTATGATTGGATATATATGCCAAGTATTTTCCAGTATGTGTTGGTTTTCTATACACTGTTGTTTTTACTTTGCCCTGAGGGAGTCTTGTCACAAGAACATCCAAGAATGCCAATTTTTATTCTTGTTCTGATTCCATCACGAATTTAATTGTAGGAGATATGTTGTTAATGTGCATCCAGAATGACTGCAATTTTACCTCACCATGTGGCCATACCACAAACGTATCATCAACATATCAAAGCCACACTTTAGGTGGCCATGGAATAGCATTTATGACTGTGGTTTCAAGTTCTTCCATGTAAATGTTGCTGAGCAAGGATGACAGTGATGATACCATGGCCATTCCTTGATTTTGTTGAAAGAATTCTGAGTTATATTGAAAGTATGTTGTTGTTACACAGAATGTTAATAATTCCATTGTACTATCAATAGGTAGAGCTGTTCTAGTTTGTAAATTGCTTTTAACTTGTATTAAAATTCTCACTAGAGGGAGCTTACCACTAGCTTCAATCACTACCCTGAGGTGAGCCAAACTTGAAAACAATTGATCTGGAGATAGGGATTTTACAATAGAGATTTTGAATTCTTTCTCTTTTGACACTTATAAATTAAAGCTTGATTGGAGTTAGTGGTAAGCTTCCTCTAGTGAACATATATATATATATATATATATATATATATATTCATATATATATATATCTATATATATACTTGGACATACACACCACTGAAATCTAATTGACCCAATTAATATATATTTGAAATTTAATTTACCATCTCTTTTAGGGTAAAAAAAATCAGGAGACCGACCTGAAATATTTCCTTATCTATTTGCATTGTCATCAACTTCTAACACATACATAAAATTCAAAGGAATTTCATTTGATAGAAATATATTAAATCTGAAATTTCAATTTTTTTTCTAATTAAACAAATACATTAACAAACAGAGTTTTTGTTTTAAATAAGAGCGTTTATAAATTCAAACCAGATAAGTTATGTCATTGTATTAATGTTAGTAGTAAAGAGATAATGAAATCATTAAATCACATAAGAAATTATTGTAGTCATCCCAAATCATTTTACAACAGTTGTAAAAAATATTTGTGGATTAAAATAAAAAAGTTTAAAAATAAATAGATATGACTCTGTCATTCATATTTTGTATATGTTGAGACGAATTATACTAAAAACAATTCTGAGCCTTTAAAATAGAAAACGTTATTAACAAAATGAATAATAATATAAGACTAAAAGTAATTAATAAAAATATTCAATAAAGCATTTCCAAAAAAGAAAGCGATATGGTTTGATTATAATAAATGTGAAGAAAACCACTGCTTATATTAGCTTGATCATATGTAGTGGAATAATATCAATGATCTGATGATGGTAAATTAAATTTGGGTTTTATATTTTAGATAAAAATCACAATTAATAAAAGGAAATATATGTGTTGAAAATTAATATTTTCAATAAATTATTCTACTAATGTTTGCTTTTTAAACATCTAAGATTTGGACATAATACAAAAGTATTGCAATGAATGTGGTCATGCAACAAATTATACATTCACATTAATAAAAAAGATCAAAAGCAAATTACATTGTTGAGACAACATTAATGAATGCACTAAAAGATTAAAGGTAAGCTAAAATGTTCCAGTAGAAAAAATTAAAAGTGAATAAGCAACTGAAGTGTTGAAATGAATCCTAAAATATATAAAACAAACACATAAAGATGGCATTCTTTGGATGAATTAATAAAAAAAAGACATTTACTGTAATGAATGTAAAAGAAACTGAATTAAACTCAGATAAACTATGACATTTTATTCAACTGATAATAATTCAAAATTACAGATATGCATACATACACAAAAAAATTAAATATAACAAATGATAAACTTGTAGAGAGATATAGATAGAAAAGTAAAAAATAAATAAATATATAGATAAAAATAGATACATTAATTAATAAGTGTATGATTAGATGAATGAAAACAGATAGATAGATAGGCATATAATAAGTAGTAAAAAGGCACACACAAATAAATGCATATATGTAGATTGATAGATAGGTAAACTCATAAAAAGATAGTGAGGTAGACATTGCCTAGATAGATAAATATATACACACACAAATAGGCAGTCAAACATGTAGATAGATTGATTGATGGATTGTTGGTATTATTGACTTATTGTAATATGGATAACTTTTATGTTGATATATTTTCCTTATTTATTAATAATAATTATTAGAAATATAGTTGTTCCTTTATTACATTGGAAACAGATTCTGAATATTCATACAGTGAAGCCATTGCTGGACATAATGTTATGTTAAATTTTTCCAACTGTGTCAGCGACAAACAAGCAGCTCAAATCCTCCTGTTTAACAATGATTGCACATTTATAAAACCAATCGGATCAATTAGGTGTGCTTGTAACTGCCCACAGAATAGCACAGCGATTACGTCTCCCCATTTCCATTCTAAAGGTGAAATTGTGTTAAATAATGGAACGGTGTCTTTATTAATAAAAAAGGCTACTAGTAATGACAATGGATTTTACCTTTATCGCTTTCAAATTAAACACAGTGAGATTCATTTACAAATAAAAGGTAAGTTAGAAAATAATATTTTTTTCATTATAATTATCGATATTAAACAAAATGATGAGTTTGTGCATCAAATTGGTTTAACTTTTAGAATAGTTAATGATGCTGACTGTCATGTTAGTTTATAAAGAATTTTTAGAATAGTTACATTGTTATAGCGGAAGTTATAGAGGTTAACTTTTATTAGTGAATCTGTATCTTCACTAAATGGTAAATGTAAACTACAATGTTATTTGTTTTTATGCCTAATAAATGCATCATTTTGCTCTTTATCTTCCGCAAATGTGTACAATAATATTATCTGCTCACATTCTTTGATAAACGTATCTTTTCACTGCTTCCTTGATGAATTTATACACTAGTTCTTATACCTGTTCACATTCTCTCCTAAAAATATTCTTCCACTGCTCGCTATAGTTAATCAGTATGCTAAAATATTAACAATTTACAGCTGCAGTGTATACGTTTTAAAGATTTCTGAAATCAAAATATGCTTTGAAAACATATTGAATATCTAATTTAAAATAGTCTGCGTTTAATCAATGGAAATATTTATTTCATAAAGACGTTTAAAGGTTACCCTTATGCTTGGATTTAAAAATAATTAAATATAATGAGAAGAGTGTGAAAGCAAGAAACATTGTTTTTTTTATTAATTACATCTTCCATAATATTTATAATGTTTTATAAATTTATTTAAACTTTTTACATAAAAATTGTGAAAAAAATCGAGTGTTTATACAATAACACCTATTCCAGGTTGTCATTGAATGCCAATAACTAAAATTTCATGTGCTCTGGTAATCCTTTCTTGCATTATCACGTCTTTGTCAGATGAAAGCAAGTGATTGAGTCAAATACATTCAAATTAAAAATTATGCCAATGCTTATCACCATGGTGTAATAGTAGTTTAAAGAATTGATAGAGCTTGTAGGTTATTTTTAATTCTTGCGAAGCAACTTTAAAATTAAAACGATAAAGTGGTGTTATATAAAGTAGTTTAAGAGATGGCATGGTAGGTGAAGGGTAATTGTAAACCTTAAACAAAGTCTTGTTTGTTCTAAATAATTTAGTTAAATCTATATTTTTTTATTAAAATGCAGATCTGTAGTCAAAGAAACTGAGAAAAAGTGATGGTGCAAATTCACTTATATTTTAGTCTGATATTTTACCCCACCCCCCAATTCTAAAGATAAAAAAGGCATATGATAATTTCAAAAAATTAAATTCCATATTCGCCATTTTTATGCTTACACAAGCTGTTAAAACAGTGACAGCCTTTCCAAACAGTAGTGCCACCCACTGCAAGCCATAATAATCAATAGATGCAAGAAGGTTTGAGCACAAAATTTCTATCTAATGCTTACTCATTCAATATCCCCTGATTAGCTTCTAGCTTATGACGTTCATCAATAAGAAGCCTTGGATGAGCTTGCACTGGGTGGCACTACTGTATTGAGAGTTTGTCATGGCTTTATGCTCTTTTTGGAACAGAATTTCACACACTTTATGAGATTGCTTTGAGAAAACTTTTCAAATGACTAAAATCTTGATGTATTTGAATACACTATTAAGATTCATGATTATTTTTAAAGTAATAATTATGTAATAATTATTAAAAGTCAAAGGAATACATAATCACACATTTATTTTATATGTATATATTTTATTTTTAAAAATAGATGGTTATAAGTACGAGCATAACTTTAAAAAGAAAATAATGACATTCTGGTAGATATGCTTTCAAACTGATTGTGAATACAGCAATACTGAATGGCTTTTAGAATATATTGTACAACTAGTAATATTTTTAAACAGAATTTGATAGATTTATCAAATATTAACCATTATTCATTAAAATTTAAGAACATGTTAATAAATAGGACTTCATTGGTTTTAAATATCAAACTGGTTCTGGTGACCACTGAATGACAAAACAGTTCTTGGATTTTCCCACAATTTTAATTTTTCAATATTTGTCAAGTTCAAATATGATTTTTTTTTTTACAGTTTATGTCATTTGAAATTATATATTTCTATGGAATCAAGGTCAATTTATTATATTGTCATACAGAATAAGAATTTAATACTAAAATCAAATATTGGAAACTTACAAATCTTTCACCAGGAAGATCAACAAATTTATCACAGTATAGTAAGAATAATACAATGCAATACATTTTCTACAGTTGTTTAAGCAATAATAAACTATTTTTTTTATTTAATATAACCTATGTTAATAATATAAAAGTAATATTTCAATGTATTCTTTGCTTGTAGTATATATATATATATATATATATATATATATATATACATATATATATATATATATATATATATATATATATATATATATACAATAAAATGATTACTTATTGTAATAAAGCAATAATATATTAATAATGATAATAAAAATTCATAAAATACATAAATTTCATTTATTTAGAACCATTTTCAATGGGAAATCTTTTATATTTTGCAATTTTACAGAAGTAAATGTCATTATGTGATATCTCAATATTCAATAAATATTTAATACTTTGGTCTATTTATAAAATAGTTTTTATTTCTGTAAAAATTGTTTCTTTAGTTTTCCCATTAAGTTTTTTTTTTTACCATGAATTTTAGTTTTATCCAGATGAGAAGGGTAAATAAAATAAATGTTTTTTTCATTGGTCAAAGAAATTGTAAATTATTATTAAATCAGTATTTCTTTTATTTTATACATTTATAAACTGTAACAGCAATAATCAGCCATTAAGATAATTCACATGTATAACTATATCTTATTTATACATTTCTATAAAAGTTGATGTTCTTTTAACTGATTCTCAATTTTATGTGTCGATTCACATATATGTAAAGTTAGCATTTACACGAGATTTAAAATGATTTATTATTATTTATTTGTTTCATAGGTATTACATTTTTGAAACATTAATTGAAACATTACATAATTTTCCAATACATTTTTAATAAATTTAATGTGAGCACTTGAAATATATGGGATTGATATCTAATTTTTATTATAATCTATTGCTTCTTTAAATTTTTGTATATTTTAAATTGACTTTAATATAAACATTTGTTTGCTATTAATACTTATCTCCAATCAACTGCTTCGTAAAATTTGAAACAACTAATGATTTATTAGTCTCATAATTACATAACTTACGATTATGAAGTTAAAAAAAATCCAAGATTTGCTATTTTATGCAAAAGTGATACCTATCATATAAATATTAATAATGCTTTAATTAGCAATTTATAATTTAACTTTTCCATTTACAGTTATGAAATTTTCTCAGGCCCGAAGTTAAGAAATTGTTTTTGTGCTTTTTGCCGACTGCTGATAATTTTTTTTACAGTATTAAAATTCATACCTATTTTTTCCTAATATTTTAATTTCAAAAACCTTCAAAAGATGGAATGATAATCGAATGTCCAAGTTTTTTAAGCTTCACAATTTTGGGTATGCTTTATATATTTTATGATCTCAAACTTTGCGAGATTATTTCAAGAAAATATTATGATGGTTTAAAACTTGGTTTTTTGTAAGTATCATAATTGTGTAATAACTATTAGAAATCAAAATATATACATTAGTGTTTTCCTGAAGGTTTGTGATGATGGTGTTCTAGCTGTATTTTTATATTGGACTATTTCCACTATCTAATATGTGTGTTGAATGTCTTTAGAAAAGTTTAATTTTATTTAAATATTCCAAGAAGAAGGGAGAAAAATACCTCTCAAAACATTGTGCATATACTAACCTGTTTGCTGTGATATTACTAACAGTTGAATCCATTTGGAATATTTAAATACAATTAAACTTTTCTAAAGACATTCAACACACATATTAGATGATGGAAATAGTCCAATATAAAAATACAGATAAAATATATACATTTTTATTTTTTTATAGAAATGTTTTATTTTTTAATATAAAAGAATATATTCATCTGAATATTGTTACCATAGAGATTATGGTCATGGGAAATACAACTGTCCAAAAATGATGTGACTGAACAGACCATTATAATATTTATTAATATTGTAAAAATTACAAAGAAGAATTTACATTTTTAAAGCATAAAGTAATAGATTTACTAGATATTAAAAACAATTAACTCATATTTTTAAAACAAACATTAAACAAAGAATATTTCATTCATTTTGCAAACTGAATTTGTTCTACCTTAAATTTGATAACATGACAGAACTTTGTTTTTATTAAAATCTAAGTTTTAAAATATTTCTAAAAATCAAATGTGATTTTTTAAATTTTATTTAATTTTTAAATAAAAATATCTATCAAATGAGATCAACTTTATTATATTCTGATAAATAAATAATAAACAAATTCTGTCAAATAATGTAAATTATTTTTCACATATAAAATGTGACAACCAGAGTCGAAAAAATTCAAAAAATATCTACCACTAATACTATTTTTCCAAGTGCTTTCTGCATCATACACAAGAATCATGACAATATATTGGGAATGACTGGAATATTAACCATTCAGTTCCAATATGTTGCCATGATTCTGGTACACATTTCCAAAAATGTTAGGCAAAATAATATTAATGGTCAATATAAAAAAAATGTTTCTACTCTGGTTGTCACATTTTATATGCAAAGAATAATTTATATTCTAATAAATAATAATGGTTTAATATTAAATGAAAATTAAAGACTTAAATCTAGTGAAAACAAAGAAATCTGTTAGAATGATAGTGGAGTGCAGGATGATTAATAAATCATCATACTTTGTCAGTATTTATCCAGATATGTAATATTTTCATTTGATCATTACAATTGTTCATTTTTAATAACTTAACTTGTTTAATTTACTCACAAAGTAATTTTTAATAGAACTATATAACTCTGCCATAAGCAATAAAACAATAATAATATCTTCATCAATTACAATATTTTTAATTTCATCTATGGTTTTAAAAGATGGATGACAACCTTACTATCATTAAAGGAACATCTTATTTTATATAAACATATAAATAATAATAATAATAATAATAATAATAATAATAATAATAATAATAATAATAATAATAATAATAATAATAATAATAATAATAATAATAATAATAATAATAATAATAATAATAATAATAATAATAATAATAATAATAATAAATGTAGTTTTAATTTCTCCTTATTTGTAATAATAAAAATACTTAATTGTAAATTATTAGAGAAAAAAAAATATAGTTAATAATAAATTTGGCTGAACGTTTTCGAGGAACCGTGCCTCATACTCATAGCCTTTGTGAAAATGTACTTAATATATGTAAATGAGAATATTCAAATGAGTTACTGTTACGTAGCCCATTTTTTCGAGATGTCAAAGCACGTGTCTCTTCTGTTGATTGCATGGATGTCTCTGTTAATGTAGAATGCCTCCTTTATTTTTCTCCTGTAGTCGTTTGGTTCTGAGCATAAAATAACGGGGTTAGCGGGAATGAAATTGTGCCCTGATTGTTTAGTATGTTCAAAAAATGCAGAAGATGTACTGCTGTTCGTTTGGGCTCTGTTGAAGGTGTACCGATGTTGAGCCAATCTGGTGTTAATTGTGGCTTTCGTTTCACCATAGTATGTGGCGTGGCATCCAGCTTGGGGGCAGGAAATGGAGTACACCACATGTGGGGTGAGCACTGGATCAATGTAGTCTTTGGAGTTATTGATCAACCTATTAGTGTTGGGTGGAGTTCTGAATATTATGCTGAATTTGTTGCTCAAGGTTTTCGTTAGTTTGCTGGATATTTTAGGGATGTAGGGGACCGTTATTCTAGGTAGATTGGTGCAAGGCAATTTATCATCTATTGTGCTGTTGAATTTCATGACTTTTCTCCTAATGGTTTTGTATTTGAATCCTGCTGCTAATAGGTCTTTAATATAATTGTTAATATTTTCCTTCCTATGTGCTTCATATTTACACAAGTGATAGTTTCTAAAAATAAATGCTTTGAGACCTGCGAATTTGTGCGATGCAGGTGATTTAGAATTAGGATGGATGCAGCTTCGGATTTCGAATGGTTTAACAATCATTTTGTAATCTATTGAGCGGTGGTCTCTTGATACGGAAAGGTCAAGATATTTGAGTTCATTACTGTTTTCATATGTAATAGAAAAAGATAGTTTAGTTGTGCTTTGTAATTCGCGTTGTATGTTTAAAATATTATTTTTAGATGCTATAACGAAAATGTCATCTACATATCGTGTATATATGAAGTCTGGGTTATTGTTGAAATATTTTGGAATGATGGATTGCTCATATTTATTTAAGTATATACTGGATAACACGCCACTGATAGGGAGGCCCATGGGCCAACCATCTTGCATTGTGTACCATTTATCTTCGAAAAGAGTGAAAATATGGGAGTCAAGCCATGTCAGGAAAGCCATAATAAATTTAATTCTCTCGTTAGGACAAGATATTCGCAACAACTCTTCGTGTATAATTTGGATGGATGCTTTTCTATTGATTGATCCATATAATTCCTTAACATCCATCGTGGCCATAACAGAACTATGAGAGATTTGAGTGTTTTTAATTCTGGAAACGAATTGAAAAGATGAATTTATTGTGTATGAGCCAAAATTAAGGTAATCTATAATCAATTGATTAACCAATTTGGCTGTATCAAAATAATGCACGCCAGCGAAATCCATCATCAATCTAAGCGGTTCGCCTGGTTTATGTTGTTTTGAATTGGCAAACATTCGGGGAGGTCTGGTGGCAGAAGGATAAATCCTGTAATACTCGGATTTAGTGATCGCTTTGTCCTTGAAAGTCTGAAGCACACCATTAATAAATTTATCTCGGTCGAGTTTGATGTTAAAAGTGTTATCATGTACCAACTTTAATATTTTAATTTGGTCATACATTTTATCTTTGTAATCGGTGTTATTTAATAAAACAAAGCGATTGCCTTTGTCTTCTTTGAGACAAATGATGTTGTGTGTTTTGAAATATTGTTTAGTATTTAACACACTTTTATTCCATGCTTTGTCTTCCTTATCAATGAAATTGTTATTTAGTAGTTTAGCTATGTCTGTGATGATAGCGTCTCTTTGTGTGTTGTTAATGAGAGATGCTTCGATGTCTGCTATTAATTCACGCTTAGGGGATGTCCAACTTCCTCCTACATATTTAGGTCCGAGAGATAAAATTTTCTTGATTTCGTATGGCAGTGTAGTTGAAGTTTTATTAACGAACGCGTCTATATTAATGCCACGGTGGTTTTTATTTTGTTTAATAGATAAGAAATGTATTTTATTTTCAAATTTTACTATTAAAAATCTCTCAGTCTTATGCAACTTATCTTGCATCCACTGAGGGATTACATAGTTCGCTGTCATTGTGTTCCATCTAATTGTTTGCTTTTTAAAAGCATCACTGCATCCGCGAGTTATGTGTGCCAACAGTTGTTTCTGCAAATCATTCTTAATTTTAACATGATTATAAATCGTTCTATTAATTTTCACCAAACAGGAGTTGGGTATGACATTATAATCCTTGCATTTAGAGAAGAAAGAAAGTCGTTGCTCGTATTTAATCATCGAAATTCCACAATTTAAGATCTGTTTTTCTTGACCTCTATTCATTATGTAATAAATGTAGTTTTAATTTCTCCTTATTTGTAATAATAAAAATACTTAATTGTAAATTATTAGAGAAAAAAAAAATATAGTTAATAATAAATTTGGCTGAACGTTTTCGAGGAACCATGCCTCATACTCATAGCCTTTGTGAAAATGTACTTAATATATGTAAATGAGAATATTCAAATGAGTTACTGTTACATAGCCCATTTTTTTCGAGATGTCAAATAACAACAATAAGAAGAAAATACAAATAACAATAATAATAGTAATAGTAATACTATAGTAATATTATTATTAATAAAATAACAATAACAATACTACTACTACTACTACTACTACTACTACTACTACTACTACTACTACTACTACTACTACTACTACTACTACCACTACCACCACCACTACCAGTACTGCTACTACTACTAATACTACTAGTAGTAATTTAATAGCAGTAACTATTTTTGATTGCTAAAAACATGTAATCTTATGTTTAATTTGATCTGAATAAAACTTTAATTTTTCATTAGAAAAAAAAAACATAATAAAAGGAAAATCAAAAACACAAGCTTAATATCATGTAAAAATTGAAATCACGAATCTGGAATATTATATGATGGTGTTTGCTTCTGCCAAAGTGCTGATGATGATTATGAAAATAAATGAAAGTACTTCAGTTTTTTGTAATATTTATTATGACTACTAATGATTGATTTAATCATTATTAAATTAATTAATCTATAACACATACTTTATTTAAATTACATACATTTTAATTACATGGATTTTTAAGTGAATTAGGAGATTTTGACTAGTTAAAAATGGTAAAACATAAATTAAAAACACATATAAGAACTAAACACAAACTTTCAAAAATTTTCAAAATATATCATGTTTTTTTTTCTTCCAATTATTGCAATCTTAAGTTAAATACCTGCTTAAATTTGTGGACTATACAAATATACAATGTAAAAATATATAATTTAAATAATTCAGCAACAAAAATGTAAAAAAAATAATATTTAATACTTATATGTATATGATAGCCGTATTTATTATATTTAAAAAATGATGTTAATGGTATAATTTTAAGTAATGCGTTTTAAAGTATTGAAATTCAATTTATATAAGGAATTTGAGACAAAAGTTTGTTATTACTAACAGTTAAATGTATTTGGAATATTTAAATAAAGTTAAAATTTTCTAAAGACATAATTACTTATATTAGATGAGGAAATAGTCCAATATATATATATATATTATATGAGGAAATAGTCCAATATATATATATATAAATACAAAAACTGTAGTTTTGTTGATAAATAAAGTCCATTATAATAAAATCAATTTCCTTAATTTTTCTGACATTTGTATGCAAGAATTTGATTAAGATTATGGTTCTAAATATATAGGTGACATGTGGAAATATGGCTGCTCTTTAAAATAGATTTAATGTGAATAGTAGTGAAAATCTCATTCTTGATGAAATTATTAATAATATTGCTAGACATATGTTGAAAGTTAATAATGATAAAATTCAGTCAACTAGCTATTTCAGAATATTTATTAAATAATATGTCTGAATGAAGATAAAGATTTGACAGTGTATTTAATCTGCGTGTATTAATTGAAGAATATGATATGAATGGTCTGAGAATAAAATTTATTAACAATGTTAAAAAGTTAAAAATCAGGTTACAAATAATGATTTATTCTTAACTACATTTGTTTCAAATTCCCCATATTTTTAAAAAACTAAAACTACATATAGTTTAAAATATTTTGAAAGTTACGAAGGCAGATGCTGATGGTTTTATGATATCTTCTTCATCTAAATGCATTTGTAATTTCCTACATATATTAAGAACTCTATTTGGTTTTTTGAATTTGTAATCAAAGTAAAAATAATTAATAAAGTTGATATTAGTGCATCTTAATTAATAAAAATGATATTATTGTATCATTCTTTAATTAATAAAAAATATTATTGCTTCATTAGATTTTCTAGAGTTAAATAATTTTATTAACCAGATCACTCCATAAAAATTTTGCAGCAAATCTAGCAAGTAAAATAATTTGCCAATATAATAACAAACTTCAGTGCTGGTTTTTAAAATTTACTAAAAATAATATTGATGCTTCTTTTGCAAGTAAATATTATATCATATCTAAAATTTGACAATTGGCCTACCTAACTGCCAATGGTTGTGCAAATTTGTAATTTTGTTTTGGCTACATATGAGAATAAGATTTTGAAATACTAGTAAAATTATATCTACTAAAATTTACATGAGATTAATTTTATGATATATTTGAGGACATTGAAATAGAATAAATTATGTTGTAAATAAATTGACAATAAGAAGAAATAGACAAAATATATCACATTTCTCACTGAATATTAACAAAATATGTGAGTTTGTTAAATGATAAATTGCTAAGTAAATTATTTTTTAAAATAATTATTATTATTATTATTATTATTATTATTATTATTATTATTATTATTATTATTATTATTATTATTATTATTATTATTATTATTATTATTATTATTATTATTATTATTATTATTATTATTATTATTATTATTATTATTATTATTATTATTATTATTATTATTATTATTATTATTATTATTATTATTAGTCATACTTATATATTTAGGATAAAATAGCAATATTCAGATCTTTCTAAATGCTTTTATTGAAGTTGAAAAATCAGTTTGTTTCTTTGTTAACTTTTGACTTTTTTTCAAGTTAGAATGAAATTTTATAACTGAACTTTAATATATTTGGTACTGTTCTATTAGCATGTTGACACTGCTTGATGGCATTTATCCCATCCATTTGCTTATAACTATGCTATTTAATGGGCCTTGCTACTGTCAAACCAAATAGGAACAACTTTTTTCTGTAGTAACTAATAGCTTGCTTTGCCTTACACAATTTGTGAGAGTATACACAATTTTATTTTTTTGCAATGTTAACACTTTGTTACCATACCATTTCAGAATGAGTGGATTTAACATTTTAAAAACTATTGTAATCTGCATTCAAAAATAATTATGATACAACTTACCTAATGTACTATTAAAAAGTAATAATTATGAGCTCATTACACCACTTCTGAACCCAACATGTAAGGTGTAAATAATTAGAAAAGGTTATGTGAAACAACAATTTTGATTGTTTTTTTAAAAAAAGGTCCTGGTTTATGAGAACACCTATGAGAATTAAAATGTTGAACTGTAAAATTTCTCATAGTTATATAGAGACAAAAAGAAATTGTAAAAAAAATACATTTTTTAATTAAAAAAAAACAATAACCAATCGAGTTGGAAATTATTAATCATTATTAATAGGTGTGCCTTTAATATCCACCATACCTTGGTCACATATTCTTTCAAATATATCTATTAGAATAAATAAAGATTAATTTTTCTTTTTTTTAAAATTACAAAAAAATATCAAATACAATTCAGTGATTAAAGCATTCTCATTTCTTTCACCATGACATAGTTAGTTATCTATCAAGCAATGATAGTAGACTTTTTAAATTTGCCAGAAGGGGGAGAGGATTTTGACAGATTTGTGGTGGCATACACAGGGAATTCTACTAGAATAACATATTTTTAACAACATCTGATAATTAATAAGTTTTAATTTTTGTGGATGTGAAAAGGCAAAACATCACCCATACATTGCAGGACTAATATTGTTAAAGCTTTAAATTTATCATCATAAAATTATTATTGAATAAATTTACAATAATTTATTAAGAAAATCAATGAATGAATTATGTTAATGCATATGATAAAATGTCTGACTGTAAAAAAATTTTCATAGTTATATCCAGAGGAAAAAAAAATAGTAAAAAAAAAATACAGTAATTTATTAAAAAATAAATGAATTATATTAACCCATACAATTATTCTTGTTATTATTACTTTACAAATGATGTGGAGGACCCAGTAATATTATATTTATGTGTATTTTCATAGAAACATTGCCATAAAGTGGTATTAACATGGTTAATAGAACAGTACCATATATTTAAATTTAATACAATTTTTTGAAAATTGGACATAACTAAGTTAAAACAGTTTAATCCATTTGAAACATTTATATGTGTCAAATAGTTTCATAGATATTAAAAGGAGAGTGAAAAATATTAAAAATATTCAACAGATTCATGTATCACAGTTACCAATTATTATTAGAACTTTGACTTATTTTAAATAAATATTTTTAGAGGGCAGTATAAATATTTTAATCTTTCAATTTAATAACATTCTGTTAATCATTTTTCATTTTTAATGTATATATTACATTTTATATGTGTACATAATTATATATAAGAAGACATCATAATGCATATTATATATGTATAATAAATCAATAAATATATTTTCTATTTAAAATTGTTTGCTAGTTTTTATTTTTATTTTAAAACAAGTGTTTTTATAAAAAGCTAAATAGAAAACTCTTATTACTTAAAATTATCTCAAAAAGTTAAAAAAGAAACTTGTTATAATTATTTAAAACATTGATTGTAAATTATTTTTACACATTTTTTAAACAATTGTTTTAAAATTAAAATAAAGATTATCAAACATTTTAAATAGAAAACATAGTTATAGATTTATTATTCATATATAATTATGTACACATACTCAATATAATATAATCATTAACAGCATAAAGCTAAACTAGCCAATAAATAATCAAAATTACTTGAAATTCACAACTCAAACAGACTAGCCAAAAAAATAAAACGTAAAACACTAATCAATAATTTTACTGTTACAAGTAGACTATTCAAATATAAAGAATTACAAAATAATATATTTAAACTAATCATTACCCACAACTCCACTTAATGTTTAATTTAAATATGTTATCTTATAGTTCTTTATACTTGAGAAGTCTGCTTGCAGTTGTGAAACCATTGATTGGGTTTTAAAGACATTTTTGGCTAGTCTGGCTAAGTTTTGAATTTGGGTAATTTTGATTAAATATAATATATACATAAAAGGTATATATGTTAATTTATTGCAGTAATATCTAATGATTTATGTACATCCTACATATGATATTGATTTAAAATACAATTATATGTATTAAGTGAAGTTCATTTACAACATATATACATGGTATTATGATGTAATATGAATATATACAAAAATAATGCATTAAAAAGGATTGAATAAATTGAATTTTGTAAAAAAGTGTGAAAAAGAGTTGAAAATGATATAGGAAAGTATAATTGTGAACTAGCAAGGAAATCTGTAGAAGAGAATAAAAGTCTCAAGAGTGTAAAACAACATTTTGGTATTGGTAGGAAACTTATATGTGCAATAAAAAAAGATTGAAGTATTACTAAAAAGAGAGATGACATCATGAAATGGCTAGAAGACTTCTAACAATAATTATATAGTAAAAAAGAACAAGTACCCCTATATCTATTATATCTTCTGAATTGCCCAGAATGTTAAATAAAGAAATGAAACATGCAATTAAATTTATGAAGAAAGAAAAAGCTCAAGGTAATGATGGAATTATAATTGATATATTAAAAGAAGCAGGTGAGGAAATGGAAATTTTTTAGAAAAGTTATATACAAAATGTCTAAATGATAAAGATATACCAGATGATTGAAAGAATGCAATATTAATATTAATATTAAAAAAAACGTGATAAAGAAGATATTATAAATTACAGACCTATCAGCCTTTTGTCAGTTTTATACAAAATTTTTACCAAGATAATTACACCTCATCTACAGAGAACATTGGATTTCCAGCAAGCAAGAGAACAAGCTGGATTTAAATGTGGTTAAGTACAGTAGATCATATCTAGCTATTGAGAGAAGTTATAGAAAGGACAAATGAATATGAGTTGCCATTATGTTTTGGATTTGTTGATTATGAAAAGGCATTTGTTTCTATAAATATTTCTTCAGTGATTAAAGCATTGGATCATAAAGATATTGATCAAGGATATTACCATATTTTAAAGAATATTTATAAAAATGCAACAGGACCAATTAGATTACTTAATGATATTAGGAAAGTCAACATTGAGAACGATGTAAGAGAAGGTGACTCCATATCTCCAAAACTTTTTACAGCAGTGTTTCAAAAAGTATTTTGTGCCTTAAAATGCGAAGCTAAAGAGTGAAAGTAAATGCAGATTATTTAAATCATTTATATTTTGCAGATGATGTAGTTGTTTTTGCAAGGAATTCTTTAGAACTGCAGGAAATGTTGCAGAAGTTATCAGATGAAAGTAGGAAAGTAGGACTAAAGATAAATGTTAAAAAATCTAAAGTAATGTTTAATGGATTTTCTTAAAATATGAAAATCAGGATTGATTATTATGATTTAGAAGAAGTTAACAGCTACAAATACCTTGGTTATATTATTAATACAGATGGAAACATAATGGATGAAATTAATCATATAATTAAAATTGGTTGGAATGCTTTTGGTAGAAATAACTTGATACTAAAATAAAATATGCCTATGTGTTTAAAAAAGGTTTTTAATAAATGTGTTTACCAATTTTTACTTATGAATCTGAAACTTGGACACGTAGTAGAAGAGCAATACAGGAACTTCACACTACTCAAAGAAGTATGGAGAGATTCATGCTGGGAGTAACAAGAAGAGATCAAAAATAGAATATTGGAATATATGGGTAAAAGAACAAACAGATGTTATTGATCTCATTGAATAAATTAAAAGGCTGATGTAGAGTTGCACTGGACCTAGTACTAGAAGAAATGATAATAGATGGACAATTGAATCCTTAAACTGGATTCCAAGATATTGTAAAAAACACAGAAAGAGACTACATGTGAGATGAATGGATGAAATAAGAAAGTGTGCAGGGATGATATGGAGAAAAGAAGCTAAATATCAGAGAAGATGGATTGAACTTGGAGAGAACTTCATCCTGCAGTGGATAGATAATTGTTTATTATTATTATTATTATTATTATTATTATTATTATTATTATTATTATTATTATTATTATTATTATTATTATTATTATTATTATTATTATTATTATTATTATTATTATTATTATTATTATTATTATTATTATTATTATTATTATTATTATTATTATTATTATTATTAAGTATAGTGCTAAATAATCATAAAGGATATATATTTTAACTTAGAGCAGAAATACCTTGTGATATATATATGTTAATTCTAATGTTTTCACGGATAAAAGATGTCATATTATTATTACTATTTGCGGGATATTCCGTGTAGTGAAAAAGCTAAATGCTGACGTTTCAGTACAATATCAAGTACCTTCCTCAGAGCGCTCTGAGGAAGGTACTTGATATTGTACTGAAAAAGTCAGCATTTAGCTTTTTCACTACACAGAATATCCCGCAAATAGTAATAATAATATGACATATATATATATATATATATTTATATATTGCTTTGGCAATAGGTTGAAATTGTTGATTGATATTATAGTACCCACCGATATTACATTTAAACCGCCATTGTTGGCTTTAACCCGAAGCTTCGAATAAAGATATTTGTGAGCATAGTTTGATCCCATCTCACGCGCCAATCTTACCCGTAGATAAGAATTATCTCATCGAAAACGTAAATAAGGGTTCTGGTATGTATATCTGTTATGGTAGCGCACCGAACCAGCTCAATCTCAGGGTTTGGGGATGATAGTCTAACTAGAGAACAAAGCTAAAACAAAACTAACTACGTCTTACATGTCTATTATCATATGCGATAGCTTATTGGATAAAATCCATTAATCTAACCCAGATCTTATCGGGGTTTATCCTATTCACGACCATACCCATTACCAATAAATCCCATTTATACGAGCATATAAATATCAATATTGAAGCGCACAGCCCATTTATTCTGATCCACACACATATATATAATTCATACACGCATCAAAATAGTACAAATATATATATCAGAGCTGTTTATTTAATGTTGTCATTTATTTAATTTTAAAAGAGACTTAATATAGTAATTAATATTGAGGTAACACTAGTTTCTTTATTAAGATACATTCACTGAACATATATTTTGTGCCACGTCACTTTACCTTAGTTCACGCAATCAAAGACAAGTCCGCATTTATACCTTGCCAAGAAAACTGGTCTGGTAGATATAACGGAAGGCAAATAGTTCCAATGGGGTGTATCGAATAGCATATCCCAGAGGTGGAGTAGTTGATTCACTCGCTTTGCAAAAAGGTCCAAATTTTCAAAGATCTTTCGTCACGGTTTCTTTGATGAAACAAAATTTCTTTATTTATTAACGCAGTTCGTAAGTCCGCTTCAGGTGAGTTTCACGATGAGTGTCCACTGGGCCGATTAACGAAACCCGCACTATAGAATTACCCCGACATTTTGGGGTAGAAAAAATATTAAAACTTCTTAAGAAATATTTTACACGTCCTCCTCTTCTGGAGTTCAAGCCGCGTCTCTCCCCTTTTTTTTTATCTCCTCTCGAGCAGAACAAAAAGTTCTTTTGTTTTCACTTTTAACTTTTCAAAATTCTCTCTGTGTATCTGTACGCCACTGACCAGTTCTTCCATTGTTCTTCAAAAATACCCACCTGACCAGTTTTCAGACTTCCCGACGCCAGTTATTAACTAAACTGCCTACAGCAATTAATTCATTTTTATTTCGGTCCTCATATGTTCAAGAGATTATTCAACAAAAGAAAACACGTGTTACCGACAACATTATTAAAACTCAAAAAAAAACTTACGGGTAAAATATATCGAATAATCAATTACTTTATACAGCTCTACATATATAATTGATTGTAACCATCACCGATACTACATGCGTATATTGTACACTCGCACATACACTATTTTTACATATACCTACACATATAACTTTCGCACTCCTTGTAACAGGGTTCGAATGACCATTTACATATATATTTTTTTCTTTTTTTGTTTATACATAGTCGCTCCACATTAACACTAGCAATTAGTAATATATCACATACGCGCGTATTCGAACCCGGTTTGTTACATACCCCCTGGTGCGATAGCCTTCAAATACCTTCTGTATATTTGAACGGCTTCTTAAACGACTTTTCTTTCTATCCTTTACTTTCCCCGGGATCACCTTTCTGTTTCGGTGCCCACGGTCCCTTTTCTTGGACGAACTTTGGCTTATCCGTTGGACGTCGAGCTTCCGGTTCATATGGCCATCTCGGTCTGTGACTATCATCACCACCTTTTCTATGTGTGACATTCCCGCTGGTGTGTCCTTCTTCTATCCCAAATTTAATATTTGGCATATCTTTAACTTGCTTCCATCGCTCCAACGTTGTGTTATGGTCATATATACTCATATCCAGAGCGTTAAGCAGCTCTGCCATTTCTCCGATGGATGCCTTCCTCATCCCCAACATCATTCTTTCCACGTTCATAGGCATATTGTGCCTTACAATTCGAATGATGTGGCTTTCAGATAGGTGCCACGCATCCAGCGTCCTTAGTCTCGCCACTTGGCGATGAAAAAATTGAGAAAAATGTTCTTCCTTTCCTTCCTCATATTTCTCTCACATCACTTGGTACTGCACAAGTTCCTGGCGGTCTTCTGACCAGAAGGTCTCTCGTATCCTCCTCTGATACTCCTCGAAGGTTGTGGGCTTTTGGGACAATGAGTCCCACCACTCTTGGGCATTCCCACTTAGATGGCTACATGCTACCACCAATTTACCTTCCTCTGGCATGGGATTCATGCCAAAGTATCTTCGTAGGCTCCGTAGATGTTCCACGGGAGCTTCCCCCATTTGGCCTTCAAACGGTCGTACCTTTAAAAAATGGTTCACGTGGTTGTGTACCGCCGCATCCTTACATTTTCCCATATGCTCCGTTCTTTCCTTCTTACTAGACCTTGGTCCCTGTTTTATATCCCTCTCCCCTTCATCTAAACTTCCTTTTAATTCTTTATCGTCAGGTTTCTCCGCCCTTTTCTTGCTTTCTATCCCTAATCTCCGTTCTATTTCCTGAAATCGGAGTTCAAGACCTTCTAATCTTTCTAAAATCCTCTCCAATATATTTATTTCCTTCTCTTCCGTCGCCTTCTGCTTTTCCCCATTCTGTTTATTTTTTGGCTTCATTTTTTATATATCACTATTAAGGTTAAACATGCCAGGTTCATCACCCCGGCTTCCAGTGGTCCCCTGCATGACCCACCTGATAGACCTTTGTCCCTTCTTCTTATCCTATTGAACGAAAATCCACTCTCGTTTGTGAGCGCTTTTACGTTACGTTAGGATGCCCTTTTAAATGCCCGTTCTCTAACATTCACAGCCCCGTTAGTTGGGACACCATTATAGTACCCACCGATATTACATTTAAACCACCATTTTTGGCTTTAACCCGAAGCTTCGAATAAAGATATTTGTGAGCATAGTTTGATCCCATCTCACGCGCCAATCTTACCCGTAGATAAGAATTATCTCATCGAAAATGTAAATAAGGGTTCTGGTATGTATATCTGTTATGGTAGCGCACCGAACCAGCTCAATATCAGGGTTTGGGGACGATAGTCTAACTAGAGAACAAAGCTAAAACAAAACTAACTACGTCTTACATGTCTTATATCATATGCGATAGCTTATTGGATAAAATCCATTAATCTAACCCAGATCTTATCGGGGTTTATCCTATTCACGACCATACCCATTACCAATAAATCCCATTTATACGCGCATATAAATATCAATATTCAAGCGCACAGCCTATTTATTCTGATCCACACACATATATATAATTCATACACGCATCAAAATAGTACAAATATATATATCAGAGCTGTTTATTTAATGTTGTCATTTATTTAATTTTAAAAGAGACTTAATATAGTAATTAATATTGAGGTAACACTAGTTTCTTTATTAAGATACATTCACTGAACATATATTTTGTGCCACATCACTTTACCTTAGTTCACGCGATCAAAGACAAGTCCGCATTTATACCTTGCCAAGAAAACTGGTCTGGTAGATATAACAGAAGGCAAATAGTTCCAATGGGGTGTATCGAATAGCATATCCCAGAGGTGGAGTAGTTGATTCACTCGCTTTGCAAAAAGGTCCAAATTTTCAAAGATCTTTCGTCACCATTTCTTTGATGAAACAAAATTTCTTTATTTATTAACGCAGTTCGTAAGTCCGCTTCAGGTGAGTTTCACGACGAGTGTCCACTGGGCCGATTAACGAAACCCGCACTATAGAATTACCCCGACATTTTGGGGTAGAAAAAATATTAAAACTTCTTAAGAAATATTTTACACGTCCTCCTCTTCTGGAGTTCAAGCTGCGTCTCTCCCCTTTTTTTTTATCTCCTCTCGAGCAGAACAAAAAGTTCTTTTGTTTTCACTTTTAACTTTTCAAAATTCTCTCTGTGTATCTGTACGCCACTGACCAGTTCTTCCATTGTTCTTCAAAAATACCCACCTGACCAGTTTTCAGACTTCCCGACGCCAGTTATTAACTAAACTGCCTACAGCAATTAATTCATTTCTATTTCGGTCCTCATATGTTCAAGAGATTACTCAACAAAAGAAAACACGTGTTACTGACAACATTATTAAAACTCAAAAAAAAACTTACGGGTAAAATATATCGAATAATCAATTACTTTATACAGCTCTACATATATAATTGATTGTAACCATCACCGATACTACATGCATATATTGTACACTCGCACATACACTATTTTTACATATACCTACACATATAACTTTTGCACTCCTTGTAACAGGGTTCGAATGACCATTTACATATATATTTTTTTCTTTTTTTGTTTATACATAGTCGCTCCACATTAACACTAGCAATTAGTAATATATCACATACGTGCGTATTCAAACCCGGTTTGTTACAATATATATATATATATCAACTATGTTTCCAGTCAATTTAAAGTACAACATAGTTTTACAATTTCATTTAGTATATGCCAATACTAAAAGCTTAAAAATATCAGATATAATTTTTTATATTAGTGGTTTCATTGATATATACACACAAAAATAAAATAGTTGTTTCATGAACCACAATTAGTGTTTTAGATTTAACATGAAACAAAAGCATATGGTGGGGCAGAAATTAATTAAGTCAATCCCATTTTTTATACCAAGAGATTGACTTAATTAACCTAGGCTTTTAAGTCCAGTTATATATAAAAACTCCAATTATGATTGAAGAAACAATTATTTTATTTCTTTTTAGTGCACAATCAATAAAGTAATTTATCTCTATTATTTATTTTGTAATATCAGTTGTGTCATTAAAACGTGACAAACCACACAATATTGAAAATTTTACAAAAGAGTTGACTAAATTTAATTCTAATGGAAAACAAATTTGCTATAATTTATATCAATTAACATCCAATATAATGATGAATATATTTCAAATGCTCAAGCTAAATTTACTTGAAATATATATACAAAGTTACATATTGTTTCATTATATGTTTCATTCATATAATATTAAGAAATTAGTCAATAATTTGAAAATGTAATATAAATAAGTTTTATTGTGCATCACATTATACATAAATGCATAGGTTCATATATACACGAATTGAGGCAAAGCATTGAGAAACAGTTAAATGAACATTAAATTTAATTTATATGTACTGTAAAAAATAAAAATAAATGTGATTTAATGACATCATCTGTTTTCTTTGATCACAAAAGCATATAATTTTATATGAAATTTTAACTTGGAAAGCATAATAATTGAAACATCAAAGGGGCAATGCTGATGAGTAGAAATACGAAATTGTTAACTTACAGAGATATTGTGAATGTTTAAAATTCACAATCATGGGATATCACGTGATGATATTTACTTCTGTAAATTAAATTAAAAATCCCGTTGAAACTATGTTTATTCACAGTATTAAGCTGGAATTTCATTTGGTATTTGGGTATGGTTCAAACTAAGACATTGCATTGATTTTCAAAATAATTAAATAACGATTCAGAATATTTATTCTGTACATCAATAATATTAATATACATATTTACTTTTGATTTGTAACAACATCAATAAACTAAGTTTGAATGCTAACAGAGCTAAATCATTCTTCTTTTCATAGTTCGTTGACATTTAACTATTACTTAAGCATAGTTCAATAGGAAATGTTATTACTTCCATTCAATTACTTATGTGTATATATATATATATATATATATATATATATATATATATATATATATATATATATATATATATATATATATATATATATATATATATATATATACATACACTCATATGATCTAGATTAATTTTAGCGTCATTTTTTATTGCAAATTTATTTCAGATATTCTTGAAGTAGAAGAAAAAGCTATATCAGGTAACTTTTTTAAAACTATATATATAAACAATGCATAACGCTAGCTGAAATCTATATAAAATAATTTAAACTCCCCATAACAACATTCCTTCAGTCACCCTTCTCTTAATAAAGAAATGTTTGAATAGGCTTCATATCAAACATTTCTTCATTTAAAGAAAGAGTGGGTTGAAAAAATAGGGTCTTTAAAATATTACATTTATATTGGTTGTCATAAATTAATTTTTTTTAAACCAAACTTGTTTTTATATTTATATTTAAATAAATTAAGAATATAATATAAAATATTTTTATATAACAGCAATAAGTAGGTGTGTGTATAATATAAATAATGCAGACTTTTTTTTTCAGCAAGTATTTTTTTGATTATATAGGATGATAATATGTATATATATATATAAAAAAAAAAAAAAAAAAAAAAAATAATTGGGATTTTTCAGTGTATTTTTTAAAATAAAATTATTGATATAACCAAGAAAATTTACTAATAGAAACTATATATATATATATATATATATATATATATATATATATATATATATAAAGGATTTTTAAAGATATTTTTATGTTCATGTATAACATGCTATTATTCAAAAGTATTGATTTACTTGTGTGTGTGGATGTAAAACAAATTCACAGGAAAATCACTTTTATTTTCCAAAGCATTTCTTTTACTTCACCAGTGTTACCAATGTTTCTACCTCATTGATATTATTTGTTATTACCTCTGGATCTCTGTGTCATACTGCTTTAATCACAATCTATTTACTCTGGCTTTAGCCTATTTTTGAAATAGCTACCATGCTTGCTTTGTTTATATTATTGCAATATATTAGCAAATTCTAAGAGCCTATGATCTGCCAAGTTTTGGTCAAATACAATATTTTTTTAAAATGGGTCTCAGCAACTGGAATTAATCCTCTCATTATTTAAGCATGGAACAGCTCTAGAATAAGCTCACATGCCTCTCTCATATTTAATAGTCTTACTTTTTGTATTATCAGGTGATATGGATATAGACACACACGAGTTTTTATAGTAAGTGCATATATGCATAGATATTTGATGAGATAAATTGAATTTTTATTTTTATTTTAGTAAAAGTTATTTAAACATATATCACATAATACAAAAACTGCTTTTAAAGGATTACTTAATATTGTCAAATTAATTAAAAAGAGGAGAACAGTTTAACTGTCAAGGATTTCAACAAATCTACTCTACCAAGGTATCCATAGATGAAGTATTTATTAAATTCTTTTATTTTTTTTTATTTCTTTTAATCTTAATAAACTTCGCGATTTTTAATTTTGCTGATGTTTGTTTGCTGTTATTTGTCCATCAGTTGTTTAATACACATGAGTCTCAGATTCTAAGCTGAGCTAGTGTCAGGGAAAAATAATTTATTTTATGTCAGGAACTGCTCATCATCCTTAGTGAACATTTAATTACCTCTAATAAATACACTAGAAATGTGATGCAATGCACTGTAACTTTTTATACAGATTCAGGAATTTCTCTACCACTACACCTAAAGAAAGCTATTAGTACATTCCCTTCTCCTTACATTCTCTGCCCTATTGTTTCCCATATTCTTTTATATCCTGCTCCATCCCAACCTCCACAACTTAGTCTTTGTCAACTCCATGGTGTTTATATCTAAATCCCTATTACGTTTTCGCAAACCCAGCATAAAAACCAATAACATACTTTATGTATAATCACTTTGTTTATATTTATTCTACCCCAACTTCGTTATTTGTACTCTTTCTGATTTCCAGCATTTACATTAAATTAACATCTGTTTAATATTTTCAATGCCTTACTTACACAACTTGCAGACTAAATCACTCCGTATTTCCATTTATGTGTATATTCCATTGTTATTAAAAATCCCATTTGGGCCTTAAACAGTAAAGTACTTTCCTTGCTATTATCATAAATTAACTTGCACCCAATATTGAGTTTTCTTCTATATATACTGAAACTCTTTTTACTCTTCATATTAGTTCTCTATCTATCCAATGACCTATTCTTTATTAATGCATCTATTCTTCTATCCCATTACCACTATAATTCTTAGGAGCTAACACAGTCACCCCCACTTTTGAATAAGTATGCTGACATACATTTTTTTATTCAAATTGTCTACATACTGTACTACTCTCTTACTCATCTTGTTGCCTGCCCTTTATTCATAACCCAATCAAATACTATTTTGGCTATTCTCTTATTAGCCATAAACTGCAATCTACCAAACATTTTTATTTTGCTTTTTACATCTCTCATATAAAACTTGACCATCCCATTCCTCCTTGAATTGCCTCCTTTACTGTCTATACATCTACATCGAATGCATGTCTTCCCATTTCTCTTTGTACTTTTTCCAAGTAATTTAATACTCCTTTACTACCACACAATGTATAATTACCATATTTTAATCCTGCTACTTCCGCTCCATCCATTAAATTTCTTCTATATCTTATTTATTATATGAAAGCACTGTTAATTTCTTTATCAATCCCTTTTTTGTTTGCTTTATTTATCAATTTTCTCTCTCATTTATCCAAGCAATTTCTCTTACTTAAAATGATTCCCAAATAGTTATACCTATTCCCCACACTTAACTTTATATCCCACAACAAAAAATCGCCAGTATTAATCATCATTAATTTTGATTCTTTCTCATTAACTTTCCTATTATTTTTATTATGAATATTCTAATCTAAAACTTTATTTGCCACTTGTTTCTACTTCACCACAATAGTTCTTATATTCATCCACAACCAACTCTTCCATGTTTTTTCAACTTTTATTTTATATTCTTCTAGTTTATTGTTATCATTTATTCTCCATTCACATCCTTCACTATCCTTTCTACCTATATTATTATTTTCCATCACTTTACTAACAATCTCTATTATAAAGAAATTATGATCGCTATTACATACTTTCTCTTCATTATTAAACAATTTAATTTGCCATTATTCATTCCCTTTTTTTCTACTAATATATAATCTATTGTGTAAAATATATATTATTTTTAGAGTATGTGTATTGTCCCTCATAAACATTTAACAAATATCCAATGCTCAAATTTACTCTCTGGCAAAAATTCTCAAAAAGCTCTCCATTCTTATTATCTTCATCATCAATTTCTTCAACATTCCCATTCATATCCCTTATAATCATTATTGAAGTGATGTGATATAATGCACTGTGACTTCTTCTTATACATAGTCATGAATCTCTCAGCAACTATGTCCAAAGAAACATCTTAGCCACTTTAGCCACTTTATCTTCCCTTTCCATTCTCCACCTTAAGTTTCCCCATAACCTGCTCTATTCCATTTCCACAACATAATCTTTCTCAACTCCATGACTTTCTAAATCCCCCTTATATGTGCCCAAACCCACCATAAAAACCAATAACCACTTTCTGTATAATCACTTTGTTTATATTTAGCCTTCCATAACTTCATTATTTGTACCCTTTCTGCTTTCAACCATTTACATTGAATCAACAGATGCCTAATATTTTCTATAATTCCTCCTTTTTAGTGGTGCCCTGTAGTACCTGATGTTCTATGGGATAAAGTGTGTGTCCAGTATATTATATCAGATTTGAAATACAGGCATTCTTATACATGTAATTTAATTGTAAATATAGGGGATTTGAACTCAGACTTTCAAGCAACCTTCAACTATCTCAAACCACTGACACACATGTAGAAAAAATAAATAATCACCAACATACATATTTCATGCTGAACCAGCACTTGTGAGTTGGTCCAGATTATCTTCTCCCATATCTATCTATCTATCTATCTATCTATCTATCTATCTATCTATCTATCTATCTATCTATCTATCTATCTATCTATCTATCTATCTATCTATCTATCTATCTATCTATCTATCTATCTATCTATCTATCTATCTATCTATCTATCTATCTATCTATCTATCTATCTATCTATCTATCTATCTATCTATCTATCTATCTATCTATCTATCTATCTATCTATCTATCTATCTATCTATCTATCTATCTATCTATCTATCTATCTATCTATCTATCTATCTATCTATCAATCTATCTATCTATCTATCTATCTATCTATCTATCTATCTATCTATCTATCTATCTATCTATCTATCTATCTATCTATCTATCTATCTATCTATCTATCTATCTATCTATCTATCTATCTATCTATCTATCTATCTATCTATCTATCTATCTATCTATCTATCTATCTATCTATCTATCTATCTATCTATCTATCTATCTATCTATCTATCTATCTATCTATCTATCTATCTATCTATCTATCTATCTATCTATCTATCTATCTATCTATCTATCTATCTATCTATCTATCTATCTATCTATCTATCTATCTATCTATCTATCTATCTAATCGGTGCTCAGTTTATATTTAGATAGCAGATCTTTATAATTTAATTGGTAGGCTTCAATCTACTCCAAACTCCAACTGTTCAGCCATTCATATCATTGAAAATCTGATGATAGAGTTGGAGTAGATTGAAGCTTGCCCATTAAAGTATAAGTGTGAGAGATTCATGAACCAACTGATAAGCGCTGGTTTAGCATGAAATATGTATATTCGTGTTTATTTATATTGTCTACATATGTGTAATCATGTGTATCAGTGTATGAGATAATGTGTATAGTTGAAGATTGCTTGAAAGTCTGAGTTCAAATGCCCTATATTTAAAAAGGTGTAAGAATGTCTGTTTTTCAAATCTTACTCACTAAGCCTGCATTCTGCCTATCCCTCTTCTATGTATTTAAATGGAAACTGTCTTATACAAGAGGAGTCAGGGTGACTTGAAATCAACGTTGTCATAACAACAATATTGGCATCAGCATGGGATTTGGAAATTCTGGAGGTTGGTATAGACTGAAGCCTGTCCATTAAAGTATAAATATTTGTTATCTTAATATAAACTGAGCACTGATTATATATATGTGTGAGAGATGATAATCTGATCTAACTGTTTTTTCTACATGTGTGTGGTCATGTGTATCAGTAGTATGAGATAGTGTGAATAGTTGAAGGTTGCTTGAAAGTCTGAGTTCAAATCCTCTATATTTACAATAAGTATATATTTACTTGCACTTATATTTTATGCATCATTGTTGGCCTGTTGCGATAATAAACTATGTTAAAATGAGACAAAGTATAGTACCTGAAGATGATGTTTTTTGAAACCAAATGTAGTTGTCTTTTCAAACGTTTATTTATATAAGAAAAAAATCACTGGTAATAATTTAAGTTTAAAATATCAAATAATAATTAAATTGCAGAAGCCCTTTCATTTATTTCCATTCAATCACTATCAAATTGATGCAAATATGAAATGGATTCATTAAATGCCAAAATGCACAATACAATGCTATTCTCCATGCTTATATGAATTCTATCTCAGCTTTGTTTTTAATAAATAAATTACTTTCTCTATGAATAAAAATAGATTTTAAGTCATCTTTTTTTTGTTCTTCTCTTTATTTAATATGATTACTTTATCCAAATTATGCATTGACACCTCCATTATGTTTAAATATGCCATCATTTAAGATATAAGAACTTGGAGCATTTTTTAAAATTGTATGATTTAATTCTCTTATACAATTACTAATGTTCTTTAGATCTGTTTTTCAATTTACACTGAGATTCAGCAATATATATAATATCACACAGCGATACATTGTTTTATATGTTACATTACTTTTATATTTTATTAACATATAATAATGTGAACAAAATCTCAGAATAAAAAAAAATTGTTCACATTATTATTACTTTTGGCATGATTTTTTTTATTGAAGATCACTCACTCTCTTTCTTATTGACCTCATTAGATTTCCTTCTAAAATTTTCTATTATCCATCTATTATATCCTATATTATATTTTAATGGCATCATTTCTTATGCACAAGTATAATAATACTTTCATTCCGATGATTAGTTTATTTACATAATTCATCGTTTTTAGATAAAAACATCTTAACCAAACCACTTCATATGACAAAAAAACTTTAAAGTCAGAATGTACATAAATTTATTTTCTAATTTGTATACCAAATGTTTTATTGTCAAATATAGTTTCAATTAAATCCACAAGTTTTATTTATTTATTTTTTTCATCATCCAAAAGAGATATCAGATAATAGTGCATTTTAGTGTTTATTAACTGAAACACACAGGTTTATCAATTATTTTAGATGAAAAAATTAAAGCACCCACAAAAAAGAATGCTGGAACATATTCTATGTTTAATGATCATAATTTAGAATGTAATTGTTAGTTTATATCCAGGTAGAAAAAATCAAATATTATAGGTAGAGAAGAATATTAAAAATATATAAAGTAAGCTATTTTTGTTAATAGTGGAAGCAATTTACTTAATAGGAAGGGCTTAAAAATATATGAATCATGAGTGATAATGTAACTAGTTCATTATGACTGCTAAGTTATTCATTTTGTGTTTATATGCTCTTGTTAATGATTTTGTGGCAGTAATAGAAAGCTGCTTCTGTAATTTATTATTTATACTTAAGTATTACTCGTTTATATATATATATATATATATATATATATATATACTTTAGTATATATATAAAGATTACTAAAGTATATATATATATATATATATATATATATATATACTTTAGAATCTTTATCAAAATCATCTGGAAACAATATTTTGATTATTAGTATAACTGTTCCTGTAGCCATAATATTTGTTGTAGGATTTCTAGTCATTTTCATTCGAAAGGTACGTATCAAATATTTATTATTAGTTTCTATTGATTATTATTATATATATAAACACTGATTTTATATATGTGTGGGAGATGATGATCTGGACCAAATGATGAGTTCCAGTTTAGCATGGAATGCATATATTGGAGATCATTAAGTTGTTATGTGTATCGGTTGTATAAGATAAAGTGGGGAACTGTAGGAAGTTCAGTATGGATCTTGTGTGTATATATATGTACACACACAAAACAGTATTGTCTTATAAATAAAATATGTTTTTGTTGGGCAAACCATTTGTAACAGAATAAAAATGATGACAAAGAATGAGAAAGATAAATTTTAGTATTCGTTATTAACACTGTTTACAACGATATAAACTATCCTAAATGTTAAACGCTACTTATAAATGAATAAAATGATTTATGAATGGATAAAATAATGATCTTAATATACTTTACGAATTTAAAAACTATTTATAACAAAGTGAAAATGATAAAAATAAGAAATAAAAACTTGAGTATAATCGCCAGACTTAAAGTACAAATTATAACTAATTAAATATAATACACTAGTTAATCACTAATTAAAATTAAATAAAATAAAAATAGTGCCAAAAAAAATGAAAATTAAGATAATACTAACAAAGCAATAAAATCGCAAAACAGTAATATGCCCTTATGAGATATATCAATTATAATGGAATGAAAGACTTAATGATGGTAAAATGCTTTGATAACCTATAAGATTTATTTATATTAGTCCATTCTTAATAAAATATATACAATTTTCTGTTTTAAAAGCCTATAAATTTATAACATCAAATCGTAATAAAAAATAAAATATCTCAATACTAAACTATAATAAAATGTAATACACATAATCAATTAATCTAGCATATCTCATCTCCACCAATTTATAGTAATATAGAATAAAGTCAACCCTCTAAATAACTTTAAAGTTTACAATATGCATTCATTACAACATGAACTAAATAAAGATTATTATTTGATACTTATTTAAATACTCTTAACAAATCAGAACAGATCCTTCAAACCAATAAAGCTAACTTACTTAGATTGAAATTATAATTACTTAATATATTCAATATTACTAATAATCTATTATAACTAAATGTCAATATTTAAAACTTAATATTTAAATTAAATTTAAGATCTATATTGATGATCTGTAAATTTAAATAAAGTAAATCATTCAAATACCAAGTTAAATATATGCTATTATATATTTCATAATATAATAAAATTATCATCTCTATAACTAAATAATAAATTGCTATAACATTCATCTAATAAATAATAGTCTAAAAGAATATGCAAACATTTAATTATAATCCCCTTTATTTATCCTAAACAATTAATATGTTTGTAGTATATAAACTACCTCAGATATAAATTTTTATCCAAAATAACTATTGCATATATTTAACAAAATATAATTATGATAATCTACTAAATAACATTAAGTCTATAAATAGGTTAAAATGATGTGATAAATTTTCACTTATTAAGTATCTAGCAATAGCAAAACAATTAAATTGTTACTATATAAAATGTATACTTGGTTCAAATGATAATATATAGGATTTACCATAAAGAAAGTAATGTACAATTGTACAAACAATTATCAATCCCATCATGCAATTCCCAGACTATCTTATGACAATTTATTATAAATTATATGGTATAAATACTTACATGATTATTATCTACCAAAATATTGGTTTGCTTATAAACTAAACGCTAACTAATGCAAGTTTTTGTTTTAAGTGAATTTAAAATTTATCAACAATAAATATTTTTTAAAAAAAGTGACAAATAGACAATAGACATTTGAAACACATGGTATAATAAAATATTATAAAATTTATTTTCTTTTGAAATGAATATTTATAAGATAGATGTTTATACATTAAAAATCATCAATATAATGTTTAATTTGTAATATATATATATATATATTGAAATATATATATGACACTTTTATAATCTTCATAATAAAATTCTTAATTAAAATGAAATATAATAACCTATGTTTACTTATTCCTTCATTTTACTTTTCAAGTAAAATCTCAATGAATAATTACTACAACATAGTTACTTTAGATTATCCATACTTATATGATGCTTATTCAAAAATAATTTGCAGTTAATGAATAAGAAAATAATATTTTAAATCTAAACTTTACTTGCTAAAATTTAAGACATAAATTTAAATTAAAATTGATTTCAACTGTTTTCACTCTTTAACAAAAACGTACTTGTGAAAGAAAAATTGTAAAACAAATTGTTTGCTTCTTATTATATAAAATATTACAAAATTGTTTAATATAAATCTTTTCTCTCCATTCATACTTTAATAGTATGTCACCCAATCCCTCAGGTAGAGAAGTATAATACCAAAGGTACCTGTAGCCAGGCTGAAGTTATACAAGGTATATCTTATGATCATCGTTCCAAGCTACAGAACTTTTTGACTGCTAAATTCAACTTCTGTCATTCAAAGCACTTTATTTGTTTTGAAGTAAACCTCAGTCACCAGCTAATTACACCAAGTAGTTAACATGCCCCAAATTATGGCTTATAATTCAGCACCCAATTTCTCCCAACTAGCTCAGTCATGAAATTACCAAGAATAAAATTAACTGACTATCTGGTAACCTATTTAAGAGAATTGTTTACTAGTTGTATAACCAGAAAAGAATTACTCAACACTATAATCAGACAATGTTTAAAGAAATATATTTTAAATGCATGTTATTAGAAATTTATCAGCTAAATTTATCTCCCTTTAATAAATAATAACTGAAACACACAAGCTTATTATGTACCTGTGTCTATATATGTAATATATAGGGCATATGAGCACAGACTTTCACACGACCCACCACTCTCCACACTATTTCATAAGACTGCTACACTCAAACACATACATTAAATAGATTATGTCCTGTACATGAGGGATCAGATTGATCTTAGGTCAACATGGGTGTGACAAGAATCTCAGCCTCAGGGTGGCCTTTGAGCATTCCATCATCAGATTTCAATTGGATGGATGGTTGAAGAGTTGGAGTGTGGAGTAGATTGAAGCCTGTCCATTAAGGTATGAGCCTGTCCATTAAAGTATGAGGTTTGGCCATCTTAATATATATCTGAGCACTTTAACATATATGTATAGAGATGGTAATCTGGACCAACTGATGATTGCTGGTTTAGCATGAAATATGTATATTGGTGATTATTTATGTGTTCGAGTGTATCAGGGTTATGAGATAGTGTGGAGAGTGTTGGGTCATATGAAAGTCCCTGCTCATATACCCTATATATTTAATAAATATGGTAATTGTCATACTTACCACACAGATATATATTCCATAAAATTATAACAATACATGATATTAATTCCATACACCCATGTTTTTAATAAATCATATAATTAATAGACATATGATTGCATATACACATTTAGAATTATAAATAGCAATTATTTAGGAAAGCTTTGTGAACATTTGGCTAACACTGGAAAGTGGATATACACACCCATACTATAGCTCATCTATATGCCGAATACCAAGGATACTCAAAGATTACTACTGCTACTATTGTTAGTAAAGTTAATATTAGTCTATGAATGGAAATAAGAAATTTATATTACCTAGGATTTTTGGACACATTGTACTCTGGGAGATGTAGCTTCTTGCTTTCTCTTGCTGTATGGATGATTTAACAATCGGTTGGATTTTGGCTTCGATAGTTTTGGTCACACTCCTGGTTGCTTATGTTCAGTCAGATAAATATTCTTGGCAGTTCACTTTCTTAAACAGGTATGATTTCTAACAAGTGGACTACTATGTTCTTGTGGACTGGGACTGGAGTTTGGCCATATGCTGCAATGACTGCTTAGCATGGCATAAGCTTAATATAGTGACAAGTTGATAACATAAGGGTCTGCAGTTAAAAGAACTAAATAAAACTGAATGAATAAATGACTAAATTTTAGTTCTATTTATGTAATGCCATATTGTTGTTATTATCTTTTGGTTAATTTTTTTAAAATCAGTTTATTAATTATTTAGCCATTGTCTCTTCATCTGCATGCTTGCTTAGAACAATCTATCTTTGGATAAGATACAGTTTTTGATTATTCCCTTTGTTTATATTTGTAGAAGTTTATAGATACTAATTTACATTCTTTACTTATCAGACAAGCAATCTTTGAGTGAATTTTAAATTTGATTGTAAGCTTCCCTTCATTTATTTAAATTTAACTTTCATTTTCCTTTTTCTTTAACACCCACATGTTTTACTTCTTTATGTATTTTAAAATCAATCTTATTTAGTACACATCCCTCATTCTTAAATAAATGAAAAGAGAAATCTTTAGTTTTTTAAGATTTCTTTTTTTTATAGTTTAATTTTTGCTAAGTTAAATCCCCCGCCCCTCTGAATTACTTTTTAATTCGTAAAATATGAATGACACAGCCTTTAATTCCCTCCCCCTCTCAGCCTAACTGCATTTTATTTTAATAAAACTCTTTAACTTTCTAAATATCATTATATTTTCTTCTTTAATCATTCTTTTGGATAAGTTTGTTATTAAAATTCTTTAACTTTTAAATGCTGCTTCTTAAATTAATTGTAAATTATATTATCCAACTTTAATTTTCAAACCTTTCCATTTTAATAATTTTAGGTAAATTATTACAAATATGTAATGCTAGAATAGTGGTACAATATATTAACATACAACTTGATTGTAACCACTGTCCTCTAATATAGTATTTTAAGGTAACACAATGGTTCCAATGTCTATTTCATAAGTTATAAGTTGAAGATATTTATTAATCTAGTCGAAGTGAAGTATCAAAAACAGGTACTTCAATAATGTATATTTTGTTAATTCAAATATTTTCTATTAAATATTATCATTTGTTTTGCAGATATTTAATATACTAATGACACTATGAATGAATAGATGTCAATCTCCATTTCTGATGGTATGCAATCAAAATAAACTGATTTAAATCCTGAGTTCAAACACATCATCATTATAAAATTATATCTGCAGATGAAAACAATTCTCACATACAATATTAAATTGCTAACTTTCATATTTCATTATTGAAATACTTTGTTTACACATGATATACATTTTTAATAGGAAATTTTAAAGATGACTTTGAACTCTGTTTTTAATAGGGATTACTAAAATGACTTTGAATGCTATGAATTACTTTCTTATCCTTCTAACAAATTGTCAATAATCCTTTCCAGTTTTTCTGGACAAATATAACCCTCTTTAGCCCATCAATTTGGTAATTAATGAGTAAATACTTTTAAAATTAAAAAAATATGAAAGAGTTTATGTTTGCATCTATGAAGGTCACTATGTCAGGGAGAAAATTCAAATCATTCAGTCCCTTTTGTAAACCCTTACAATTGACATCATTTTCCATCATAAAAACTAAGCTTACACTTTTAAGTCACTTTTTTGCCAAATTTACCCTGCATTCGACAGGTAAAATCACTTTTACAATAATAATTATAATCACATTCATATCGGCTTTTTCAAACCAAATTGTGCAAACGCTTTTTTTTTTTGTGAGTGTTAAATAATAAATGAATACCCTCCGACCCATACAAGATATAGAATTTATGCAGCAATAAAAGGAATTCTTTTATTGCTGCATAAATTCTATATCTTGTATGGGTCGGAGGGTATTCATTTATTATTTAACACTCGCAAAAAAAGCGTTTGCACAATTTGGTTTGAAAAAGCTGATATGAATGTGATTACAATTGTATACAGACGCTATAAAAAATAAATGCTGAATAATAATTATAATAAATAAAAATTAATAATATTACATATGTCCCATAATTATAACAACAAACACATATAAGACATTAAATATTCATGTATATATAATAAAGGAACAATAATAATTTTATTAAAAACTATAAACTTTGTTATTTATATATGCATTTCAAACTATTAAAGTTCATTTATAACTTTATATTGCAGGAATACTAAAGCATTTCCTGGCTTTAATATTTCATTTTCATAGTAACCTATTTTACTGGTCCTGGGCTAATAATACTTTCTCTGTTAAGATCAACTAAGAATAAAAATATATATATACTTGACATTCCATGACATACTACATTTACACCAAATTTCATTTGATATAATCTTTCCCTTCCATTAACCAAGTTTTTTTTTAAACTAACAACAACAATTTTATTGCTATTTCTAATATATATATATATATATATATATATATATATATATATATATATATATATATATATATATATATATATATATATATATATATATATATATATATATATATATATATATAGTATAATGAATGATTTCTACTCAAATGTATACAAATTTCTATTCTTTTCTTTTTTTCATTTCTTGTATTTTTCATTAGCGTTTAACAATTTGATCTCCACAAATCATGAATACTCTATCAGTATGCCCATTTAAAATGAGACAAAAGTTGCTTATTTTTATTCAGATCTTTTATATTCTTATTGATTTATTGAATACTTCTAAGGTATAATATGCTAGAGATATCATTAATAACAATTCATTATAAAGTAGGTTATATTTTTACATTCTTTAAGCTTTTATGTGTTTTTTATATCATTGTTGTTAAAGTTTTGCTATAAATTTGAGACTAACCTTTTTTTATATTTCTTTCAGTAAACTCTTCCATCAAAAATATAAGCTTAAAATTCATTATAACTAATCGGTACTTGGGTACTAAATCTGCAACATGAGCATGTATTAGACCTTTATGTGACTGTTTACATGCATATCAATCCACTGCTTGTGATGTGACTAAAATAATGAGTTGACAGATCTTTCTTTGGAAAAAGCAAAAGTCAACTATTACAAAGTTATTAGAAGGTGGATATGAATGTGAACAGGTGCATAAAAGTGTAATACATGCTTTATGTTGTAGGACTAAAAATAAGTGAATAAATATATATCAAACAGACAATAAATGATTTAAAAATACATTATAAAATGAAACCACTTGATTGCAGAGGATGCTGGGATTTTCATAAAACTGCTAATAAATGTCGGTTTTTTTAAATAAAGAAATTAAAACGCAAAATTCTAATAAATGTCGATTTTTTTTATAAATAAATTAAAACAAAAACTGCTAATAAACATCGATTTTTTTTATAAAGATATTAACGCAAAAAAAAGCTAATAAGTGTCAACCTTTTTTTATAAAGAAATTTAAAGCAAAAACTGCTAAAAAACATCATTTTTTTAAACTTTTAAATGTCTTTTTTATAATGAATATTAGGTAGTTGAGTAATAATAATAATAATAATAATAATAACAACAACAACAACAACAACAGCAACAGCAACAACAACAACAACAACAACAACAACAACAACAACAATAACAACAACAACAATAATAATAATAATAATAATAATAATAATAATAATAATAATAATAATAATAATAATAATAATAATAATAATAATAATAATAATAATAATAATAATAATAATAATAATAATAATAATAATAATAATAATAATAATAATAATAATAATAATAATAATAATAATAATAATAATAATAATAATAATAATAAAAAAAGATGTTTAAAAGTGAAAATCATTTACTGTTTGTTTGATGATTTTGATTTTTAAGTAATTTGTATAAAAATACATTAAGTACATTATCAACAAAATGGAGATCTGCAGTAAAATTTTTCACTCCAAAAATAAAACCACTTGATTGCAAAGAATGCTGGGATATTCATAAAACTGCTAATAAATGTTGGAGTTTTTTTTATAAAGAAATTAAAGCAAAAACACCTAAAGAATGTCAATTTTTTTTTATAAAAAATTAAAACAAAAACTGCTAATAGATGTTGATTTGTTTTTTTATAAAGAAATTAAAGCAAAACCTGCTAATAAATGTTGATTTTTTTATAAACAAATTAAAACAAAAAAAGCTAATAAATGTGGACTTTTTTAAATAAAATAATTAAAAATGCTAATAAGTGTTGATTTTTTTTACTTTTAAACATCTTTTTTCAAAAAGAATATTAGGAACTTGAGTAATAAAAAAAGACATTTAAAAGTCAAAATCATTTACTGTTCATTTGCTGATTTTGATTTGCAAGTAATTTGTTAAAAATACATTAAGTACATTACCAACAAAATGGAGATCTGCAGTAAAAGTTTTGCTCTAAAAATGAAACCACTTGTTTGCAAAGGATGATGGTATTTTCAAAAAACTGCTAATAAACATTGGGGTTTTTTTTTAATAAAGAAATTAAAACAAAAACTGCTAATAAATGACAGTTATCATATAATATATACAGCACAAAATCATGATCTGCAGAAAAAAAGTTTGCTACACTTGATTGCAAAGTATCCTGAGATTTTCATATAATTGCTGACATCACAGTTGTAGGACTATTTTTTTCAACATAATGTCATCATGAATTGACACATTGATTGTGGGTGTGAAAGGATGACATATCCCCTACCCCCCTATGTTGCAGGTTTATTACTCAAATAGCAACTAAACAATATAACATCATATCCTTATTAAAATCAATTAATTCATCATTCATACATGGTACCAAAAAACATCAATGAAATTCTTTCACATGAAATATTTTCCAACTTCTTTTCCAATATAACATTTCATTTAAAAGTGCATCTATTACTTAACATTGAAGATGAATTTATGTTTTAGAAGTTTTAACTATATACCAAAATTATTCCACAGACCTATTAAAAAATTTAAAAATAAATATTATCTGCTAATATTCAATAGCTATAAATTTCTGTTATATATCATATTTGCTCTACTATACAATTGTTCATTTATCTCCCATCATTATGTGATTTTAGAACTCTCTTGTCTTTAAGATCATATGGCACTTTATAAATAGTACAAAGAGCTATGAAAATAAATATTTTCATCAGACGGCTTAATCCTTAACTAGACAACTACCAGTAAAGTTGGTTATATACCTGTTAAATCTATAATGATGTAACAAATAAAATATCAGCAACGATGGGATATGATTAAATATTTTTATAAAATTAAGATGTATCATATTTTATTTATCAATACTGCTATTGCTTTTAGTATCATAGACTTCCTAACTATCTAGTATTGATTCCATCATACAAGTATAGAATGCATGGTTAACTACAGGTATATTATTCCTATATGCAGATACACTTCTGCATCTACATGTATAAATGATTTAATATTTAAGGCTATTCTTTATAAAAATATATTCATATTAGTGAACAATATTAATAAAAATTCTGATTAATTTAATTTGTTTAGAAATTAACATAAATTAATTCACATTGATTAATTTAAATTTTATCTATTGTTAGAGTACTCATAATGTCTCGCGATTTATTTAATTACTGTTTTTTTTTTTTTTTATAAAAAAATTAAACTATAAACTGTCTTTTTTTTAAAAAAAAAAACAAGCTAACATATAACTCAGACTGTAATTTAAAAAAAAAACCTTTGATAAAATTCTGTTTAACATGTTATCAATTATTAAAATTTATACAACAAATTTATTAATTCTTAGCTGTTATTGAATTTACAACTTAATAATACACATTTTTTTTATAATCAATAATTTTTAAATGACATTAATAATAAAATAACAACAATAATCCAAAATTGACATATATGTGAATAAAAGTGTATTCATTTAAATAAAGTTTATGTCTTACTTTTGAAAGTAAATGAGATAATATATATATATTTTGCTGAATAATTTATTGTCAGCACCTTTTGTAATGGAAGAGATCTTTGTTAAATAATAATCAAAATATGCATATTTTATGGCTTTAAGTTCCTTTTTATTTTCCTTCCTGGGAAACTAAGGTGAGTTATAATAAGTATTTAATTGTAACAAAAAATAGAAAGTAATCATCCTTCCCTCATAAGCACCATTAAACAGTAGTGTTTAATCTGCAAGGATACTCTTGTCTCAGCCACAAGATTAAGACTTTAAAGAAATAAGAGTGGCCATCTTACTTACAAACTCAAATGTAATAAATTATGTGAGCCAATCTTAAATGTTTAGAAGTGAGAACGTAAATTTATAAATCATTCACGTTAAAACCATTTTTTGTTTTTAATATTCTTATTAACACTTCTGAAATTTTATGATTTATTTTGTGCCAATATTAGATGATGTTAAATTATATAATATTTGATAAATTTTATCAAGTGCTGTCATTAAGATCACGACAAACTAAAGAAAATAATCACCCTTTCATTACAAGCACTATTAAACAGTAGTGATAAATATGCAAGGATACTCTCCCACAGTCACAAGTTAGAGACTCTAAGGAAATAAGAGTGGCCATCTTATTTCCATATTATTTCTTAACTCAAATAAGCCAATCTTAAATTTTACAACTACTGTAGTTTAGAATAGGCAAAACTATCCATACAGTAATGCCACTTGGTACAAGCCAGAGTGATCAATGGATTCCAGAAGGCTTGCATATAAAATCCCTATCTAGTGCATACTCATCCAGTATACCCAGAGTAGTTTCTAGCATGTAGATTTCATCAGTGAGGAACCTGAAATATGCACCTAAATCTTAGGATCTAATACAACCCTCTAGCAGCCACCTTTTTTCTCTACTTAATTGCAAGGCTCCTCACTGATGAAAGCCACAAGCTAAAAAATATTCTGAGGATATTGGATAAATAGGCACTAGATAGAAATTTTATGCACAAAATTTTTTGCATCCTTTGATTACTCTGGCTTGCTCTGAGTGCCACTACTGTATGGAGATTTTTGCCTGTTTTAACAACAGTTATGAGCAAGCATAAATAAATAGTGATTATATGACATACTGTAGTTTAGATTTATAGTTTGTTGCAATCTAAACCACATCATAGATTGTATAGTTTGTTACAATCTATACCAAATGACATGTAAAATTTATCAAATATTAAGTGTATAATTGTAAATTATTGGGATAAGCGATGATAAACATGTTACATTTTTATCTGAAAATTAAAATTCTGACTTTCTCTCTTCTTTAAAGGGTAGATATTCTGACATTTTTGAAGTCTAATTGAGTGCAATCTTTAGTGATTTATATAGACATTTTTATATAATAAGGTAAAAAAATCATTTTGTCTGCATGTTCAGCTGCATATTTTTTATTACTGGACTTTCTTCTAACTAGCATGCAAATGAGCTAGAAATATTTTTTTCTTGATTTTTTAGAATCTGTCCAATAAAAAATTATTATATTTTGATGAATTAATTTCTTATGATTAAAAAACTCCAACCTTCTAATATTATTTTTTAAACCAAAATCTGTAAACTTCATAATTACATACAATGTCAGTTGATAACAATTTTTTTTGTGTTTTTATTTATCCAATTGGCTATTAATTTCACATGATCACTATCTTCCATGCTTGCTCATAACTGTTGTTAAAATAGGCAAAACTCTCTCCATGCAGTAGTGCCACTCTAACAAGACAGAGTAATCATTGAATGCCAAAAGGCTTGTGTATAAAATCCATATCTAGTGCCTACTTATCCAATATCACCAAACTAGTTTCTGGCTTATGGCCTTCATCAGTGACTATATAAGATATTGAGCTTAGATTGAAAATATCTGTGTGTTTTCAATTTTATTCTCATAGTTTTGTAGTTATGTAGAGATAAAAGGTGGCTGCTGGAGGGTTGCATTAGAGCCTAAGAGCTAGGTGCAGTGCTCTCAGATATAAGGCTCCTCACTGAAGAAGGCCATAAGCAAGAAACTAATTTGGGGATATTGGATGAGTAAGCACTAAATAGGGATTTTATGCACAAGCCTTCTGGCATCCATTGATTACTCTGTCTTGCTTAGAGTGACACTATTGGATGGAGAGAGTTTTGTCTATTAATTTTTTATTAAATCAAAAGCATTCATCCTTGATTAATTAAAACGTAAAAGATAAAATTTAAATTCTTATAAAACTATAGAGTTATTTGATTACTTTTTAAAAAAACATGTTTGTTAAACATAATATTTTCCCATATTAAAATATTATTTACATATACTAATATATTTAATATGTAAATTTCTATGGACATACACACAAACATACTTAAAGAATTCCATTTAATAATGGATGTACACTTTCTATAAACCTTACCATCTGCACTCCCTATTATCATACCCTTACAAAACAGCTATATGATGTCTGAAACAAGTAACACAAAATATTATATATATATATTAACAAGAAACTGGAATAAAATTTAAATTATTTGTAATACTATTATATAAAAATAAATAATAGTTATAGTCAAACTTACAGCATATCTGCTATCCAATGTAATATTTTCCAGTTGTAATTTTAAAATAAATCTCACTATAGTTACCCAACATTAACTTTCTCATGTGAATGTCCAACTTTTTATAATTTATTAATATTGAATATAACTTTTTGTTAGCTGAAATATAGATGTAATTAATGAGAAAATAAGAAACATCCCTGCAGGCTATTTGTAAACTAATCATCAATAAACATAAGTACAGAATGAACTCTCTTATAATTTATCTTGGAATATATAAAAGCATGCCATTTATTGATGTAGTAACATGCAGTGCATGATTTACATATACTAGGATTATTTTAGACAACTATAAATGATTCTGAGATCACAAACTAATTAGAGGGAAAGGTTGACTCTCATATTTAATAACCTCTAAATATTTAATTAATCTTCTGAGATCACAAACTAATTAGAGGGAAAGGTTGACTCTCATATTTAATAACCTCTAAATATTTAATTAATCTTCTGTTAATAGATGTATATATAAACTTTTGATATCTTAAATACGGAGTAATTAATGTGGAAATGCAAAAACAATCTCCAGTGAACTGTATGTAAACTAACCATCAATAAGTTTAAGCACACTATAAACCCATCTGTACCCTAACTTGGATTGTTTATAAGCATAGCACATGATTTATATATACTAATCAAATTTCAGAACAACTATAAAATATTCTGAAGTCACTAATTAATTATAGGAAAAAGCTGAGCTTCATGTTGAATAACTTTTAAATATTAAATTAATCGTCAGTTAGCAGATGTAAATATAACTTTTTGACTACTCAGATATAGATATAATAATCATGGAATTTTTAGTATTTCCACATTAATTATATCTATATTTGTGCTATCAGAAAGTTATATTTGCATCTGTTAACTGAACACTAATTAAATATTTAAAAGTTGTTAAATATAAGTTCAGCCTTTCCTTCTGATTAATTAGTGATTTCAGAATAGCTTATACTTATCTGAAAATTATGTTAGTATATATAAATTATAATCTGCATGTTAATATGTCAATAAATATTATCTGTATATATGATTCAAGCTATAATCTACATAGAATCACTCTGTAATTATATTGCTGATAATTAATTAGTTCACATATAGCTCATTGAATGTTTTCAGTACTTTCACATTAATTACATTAATATTTGGGATATGAAAACAGTTATATTTACATTTATTAACTGAAGATCAATTTGATATTTAGAGGTTGTTAAATGAGGCTCTGCCTTTTAATCTGATTAAATATGGTCATTTCAGAATATTTTATACTTGTCCTGAAATTATGTTAGTATATATAAATCACAATCTACACTTTAATACACCAATAAATGATATGATTACTTACAATGCAAGCTAGAGAGATGGCTTCATTATGCACTTACATTTATTAAGAGTTAGTTTACATCTAGACTGCTGGCGGTTTTCATTACTTTTTCATTAATTAAATTTATGTACATTAATACAATTGCATTGTTTATGCAATAGATCAAATCTGTATTTTCAGAACATTCAATTAATCGTAGTGGAGGTATTTAATTTGACAGTGTTTTTCTATTAAATGGAATTTAAAGAGTCATATGTTATAAATACGACAACAATTTATTAAATAAAATATATTGTGCTAGTATGCAGAAATTAGGGAAAGTTGGCTGTTCATGTGGGAAAGTTAATTTGCATGATTTCGGTGAGATTTTTTGTTTTGTTATATTTTAACTATAAAATGTTATTCGGAATGGTGAACATGCTTGAAGCTGGTTATAACTATTATTTATTTTTGTGTATTGGTATTTAGAATATTGTAAATTTTTTTCTAAGGTTTTTTTGCTTATAAAGATGGACTAAAAAAATTCATTGAATTAAAAAAATAATTAAAGTAAAGAAATCAGTGTCAGTCCATGGAATTTTTAAGCAGGAGGGCTATTTACCATATCTCAACAAAAAAATAAGCAAGGACAATAAAACAGCATTTCTAATTTTTTAATCAGACAACCATTTTATTTTTCCATATCAATCATTGTTAAAAGATGTAATGTATTTTTTGCTTTTTATTTGCTGCTGTTTGGTAAACAATAATATCTGGAGTACATTGATTTTTATCTATTTATTTCAATTTTTTCATGTAATGACAATTGGAAAAATATTATATATATATATATTAATTCACCTCACATGATTAAAAATTTCAGCATTGTCTTCTGTATTAAATATTTATTTCACAGAGGGCTGCACTGCATTTTTAACGATGTGAGATGATTTAATATTTGGATTTTTACTTAAGATTAGCGTTATCACTGAGGTTATTTATATATATTTAATACTAACAGCAACCATGAAAAATATTTAAAACTGTATTTTTTTATTGTTTTGGTATATTTGTCTGTAATAACTATTTATATGCTAATTTATAAATGTTAATTGCAAGCAAAAACATAATTTATTACTCATCATGAAAGAAAACAAAAATTTGTGCACTCTAAAGGGTAATCAGATTAACATTCAAATAACTATTGCCTCTGTGATAGAAAGCAGTTGTAATGATACTAGTTACACAAGTTGATAGGAGCAAAAAAATCTGGTGGAACTTGCTGAAATACACCAAATATGAGGTTTCTGACACTGCCTTCCATAATTAGCAGTGCTTTGAGTATAATCTCAAGCATCACTTAAAATAATTGTATTTGAAAAACCGTTTAATTAGTTGTATTTGTATAGTGGCTGCAGAAAGGAGTTTGCTATTAACTGAAAGGAGACCCATTGATTCCTCTTGGAGGCCTTAAAGGAACCAAGCAGGGCAAATTTCTAATGTCCATTCTATAAGTTCTTGTCATTGCAGCTGTTATTACTACGTGATTATTCATATAATATACAAAAATAAGATGGGCTCCACACCAACACACATTAGCCAGCATGGTGAGTTTATTGGTTGTTTACCTCTGAGTTTAAGATCAAGAAACACCATGATCTTTCTTCTCAGTGCCTGATAAGGCAGAATGAATGTTTGTGTAAATGATAAATATTTTTCCAATACATATATACAATTATGACAGACAAAAATAAATCATGGCCCTTATTCTCAGGAAGCTGTAAAGTCACCAACCAATGCAGCGGTTGGTGGCCAAAGGCAGAGGGTGCTAAAAATGCCAAATTGTGGACTCAGGCTGGCTTTTGATGATGACTTTTTATTTAGATACTTACAACTGCAGATCACTTTCAAGTGAAGGAAGATAGCAGGAATTACAAGAAGAACTGTCTTATATTAAATGGGAAATTATTGGACTTTGTGAAGTTAAAAGAAAAGGTGAAGAGACAATTGATTTAAAAAGTGGACATGTACTGTATTATAAAGGATCATATATTGGAAATAGAAGTGGAATAGGATTCATTACAAATAAAAAGTAAAAGAACAATGTTGTTGAGATTGATGGTGTATCGGACAGAGTGACAAGATTAGTTATACAACTTAATAGCAGATACCAAATGCAGATAATTCAGATTTATGCCCAAACAAGTTCCCATAGTGATGAAGTAATAGAAGATTTTTATGTGGATGTACAGAAGGCTTTTGAACAGAGTAAACAACATTGAAAAATTGTTATAGTAGACTTTAATGCTAGAATTGTTAAACAAATGAAAGGTGAATGTGCTGTAGATAATTTTGGTTATGGCAATAGAAATGAGAGAAGACATAGACTTGTGGAGTTTGCTGAAAAAGAAAAACATTATATTATGAATTCTTTTTTTGAGAAAAATGTTTAAAGGAAATGGATATGGAAACATCCAAATGAAGGTACACGAGACTTGTATTGTATTTTGACTAACAGAAAATACATATGTCAAGATTGTAATGTTCTTAATAAATTTAACACAGGAATTGATCATCGATTAGTAAGATGTAAGATACCTATTAATGCAAAACTAGAGAGATAAAAATTAAGAAAAAAATATTTACAGTTGATATTCCAAATCTTCAGAAACATTCTAATGAATTTAAATTAGAACTTACAAATCGGTTTCAAGTATTAGTAGAGTTTGAACATGATTCACATTTGAATGAAATTAATATGATAATAACTGATACACATTTAAAAACTGCAACAAGGATAGCTGGTAGAAAAAAGCAGCAATTGGCCAATAAAATTTCTACTCAGACTAGAGAATTTATGAAGAAAAAAAGGAATATAAAGATGTACAATAATGATGCATTAAAAAGGATTGAATATCTCGAATTTTGTAAAATAGTGCGGAAAAGAGTTGAAAATGATATAAGAAAGTATAACTGTGAACTAGCAAGGAAAGCTGTAAAAGAAAATAAAAGTCTCAAGAATGTAAAACAACATTTTGGTATTGGTAGAAAATTTATATCTGCATTAAAAAAAGATGGAATTATTACTAAAAAGAAAGATGACATCATGAAATGGATAGAAGACTTTTATCAAGAATTATATAGTAATAAAAAAGAACTACCTCCTATATTTATTACATCTTCCGAATTGCCCAGAATTTTAAATGAAGAAGTGAGACGCGCAATTAAATGTAAAGAAAAAAGGAAAGGCTCCAGGTAATGATGGAATTATAATTGATATATTAAAAAAAGCAGGTGAAAAAATAGAATTTTTTTTATCAAAGATATATACCAAATGTCTAAATGATAAAGATGTAGCAGATGATTGGAAGAATGCAGTAATTATATTAATATTTAAAAAAGGTGATAAAGAAGATATTAGAAATTACAGACTTATCAGCCTTTTATCAGTTTTATACAAAATTTTTACCAAGATAATTACAACTCGTCTACAGAGAACATTGGATTTCCACCAACCAAGAGAACAAGCTGGATTTAAAAGTGGCTTTAGTACAGTAGATCATAACGAGGTATTAAGAGAAGTTATAGAAGAGATAAATGAATATGAATTGCCATTATGTTTTGGATTTGTAGATTATGAAAAGGCAATTGATTCTATAAACATTTCTTCAGTGATTAAAGCATTGGATCATCAAGGTATAAATCCAGGATATTGTCATATTTTAAAGAATATTTATAAAAATGCATCAGCAACAATTAGATTACATAATGATACTGGGAACGTTAACATTGCAAAGGATGTAAGACAAAATGACTCCATATCTCCAAAACTTTTTACAGCAGTGCTGCAAAAAGTATTTTGTGGATTAAAATGGGAAACTAAAGGAGTAAAAGTAAATGGAGATTATTTAACTCATTTAGATTTTACAGATGATGTAGTTGTTTTTGCCAATAATGCTTTAGAGCTGCAGGAAATGTTGCAGGAGTTATTAGATGAAAGTAGGAAAGTAGGACTAAAGATGAATGTTAAAAAGGGTAAAATAATGTTTAATTGATTTGCTCAAAATATGAAAATAAAGATTGATTGTGATGAATTAGAATAAGTTAACAGTTACAAATACCTTGGACAGATTATTAATACCGATGGAAACATAATGGATGAAATTAATCAGAGAATTAAACTTGGTTGGAGTGCTTTTGGTAGAAATAACTTAATACTAAAAGGAAATAGGCCTATGTGTTTGAAAAGGAACGTTTTTAATAAATGTGTTTTACCAGTTCTTACTTATGGATCTGAGACTTGGACACTTAATAGAAGAGCAATACAGAGACTTCAGACCACTCAAAGAAGTATGGAGAGATGTATGTTGGGAGTAACAAGAAGAGATCGAAAATGCAATGTATGGGTAAGACAACAAACAAGTGTTACTGACCTCATTGAAAAAATTAAAAGATTGGAGTTGGGTTGGACATATTGCTAGAAGAGATGAAAATAGATGGACAATTGAAATCTTAAACTGGATTCCAAGAGATTGTAAAAGACCTAGAAAGAGGCCACAGATGAGATGGATGGATGAAATAAGAAAGTGTGCAGGGGTGATGTGGAAAAGCGAAGCTAAAGTTCGGAGAAGATGGAATGAACTTTGCGAGACCATCCTGCAGTTTGTTAATAATGGTTGATGATGATGATGATGATTTGTATAGCAATTATGAAAAATATTAAGATATTGTTATATTATTGATATTTTTAAGCACTAATTTAATAATTAATTTTTTTCTGAGGATGCTGCGGCATTTATAGATTAAAGAAATAATATTTATTCAAATCAACATCGGTATGTTAAGTTCAGAGTGTGAAGGAAAAAAAAGTAATAATAATAAAAAAGTAAATTTTGTCATATCCAACTAAAATTGCATAAGAGAATAAGAATTTATTTTAAAAACAATCAAGTATAGAAGAAAAATATTTATAAACTATGCATATTTTAGAATTAATATGATTAGATATTCTATAAAAAAGTCATAAAAATAATTGTTTATATTAAGTACACTCTTGTTCTCAAATTTTTAGAATATTATGTTTAAAGAAGATGTGTTTTTGGAGAAAAGAAGAAAGTAAATAAATGTGTTTAATTAAAAGAGAAAAAAATTATAGAAAATACATATAATTTTTTAAAGGTCGAAATGAATTTTCTTCACATTCTTCTTCTTCTACTTCTATTCTTCATCTTCATCTTCTTTATCCTCTTCTTCTTATTATTATTGAGTTATTATTATTATTGTTATTATAAATCAATTTTGCTGTTTAGTCAAAACTAAATCTATTATCAGATGTTAATAAAACACTATTTATTACAAACAATTATAATATTAAAATAAAGCAAAAATGTAATTTAAAAAAATGAAACGGATGTTGATTTGAAAGTATGTTCCCATTAAAATTTTGTAAACGTATATTATCATTATTTTAATAATGATCTAGATACTGAAAAAGGCTTTCTCGAGATTTGATCCAGTTCCTCTGATAGTTTTTCATATTCAAAACAAATCTACAATTTTTTTACTTCTTTCATCAATTTTACATGTGGTTTCTCTTTAGGTCTTTTACAATCTTTCAGAATCTACTATAAGACTTTAATATTCATGTAATTTCATCTCTTCTAGCAACATGTTGAGTTGTTTAAAGTCTCTGAATGCTCTTCTATGAAATATCCATGTTTAAGATTTATAAATAAGAACTGGTAAATACAATCTTTTTTAATGTATGGGCATAATTCATTTAAATATGAAGTTATGTTTAACAAAAACAAACCCTTTTAGTTTCATTTAAATGTTTGTATATTAACATGTTCTATCTGGTATGATCATGGACCAAGAAAGTCTATATTTGACTTATTTGTGGTTTGCACATAAATTTGTAGTCTTCTCAAACCTCATCACTAATATTTTACTGTTGTTTTGTCATATAGATATATTGTAATGTTTTACATTTTGATAGTCCTTATATTACACACTATAAAGTACTATTTAATAAAAATATTTAATGAGAATGGTCTGTTCCAGTAGAAGCTTAAATATTTCAAAAATATAGTTATCTTTCCTTATTGACTGACCTATTTTTAGTACAACTCAAATTTGCTGACAAAGTTAGTTTTAATTTATTTAAGAGGACACTAGGGCTGTAGACCTCTAACTCTTGTCATGTTTTTTAAGGCTTTCAAAACAGATAACTAAAAGTAAGATTGAGAATTACTTTTTTCTGTCACTTAATTAATTTATTATATGAATTTTCCCTAGGCATTATTCAAGCATATTGGTGAAGGTAATTTTCACAATTCTCTAAACCTAATAATAAAATCTACATAACTAAAAGTAAGCATATACAATGAAAGGTTTATATTAGAAATAGAAGTTTTATTAAAACACATTAAATATTTAAACACTTATTAAGAAATATTTATAATATTGGAAAAACACATACAAACACAATCAGATATTTATATTAAACACTTAATTCAAATAGTCCACTTTGAAGGATTAAAGAACAAATGTTTCTCTGTTCTGTTGTCGAAATTAGAAGTTTATTATTTGAATTTAGTTCACAAATCTTTTTGATTTATATATGAGTTACAATATGGCTATTAACCTACTATTAAGTTCCTTCTATTTATTGCTTCATTCTGATAACACTTTTGCATCCCTGATCTGTATTTAGGGCAAGAGTAGACAAAACCTTTGGTGGTTTTTGTGAGAGAAAGTGTCATCAAACAATCTGTTTTCTACTCAAATATGATGACTAGGTTCAGCATAGTAGTTCTGAGTGGGAGAATTTTATTATAGCTTTAAAACTGCTGAACACAAGAAACATCCAGAAAAAACAGAGGTCGAAAGATCATTTGTAAACTTGTCTGCCTCTTTTATATTGATGACCATTTTGAGATTTCTGTGCATATCTTATTATTCTTTGTTTTATTATCACTCGATAATCTTCTATATTCCATTTTACTTTTGAGGTACAAAGTTCTATTTTTTATAACTTATTTCATTCATCTTTAATTATCGTTCTTTATTCTGATAGTAATCTGTTGGATTTGTACTTTCCTTTACTTATCTGGATTAGTGATCTTACGTGCTTACATCCTTTTCAATATTAGCATTATTTTAATAAAATAGATAATTTTAAACACAAATAGCTATCTTTATACTTATCAAAAAAGAAATATAAATTATACTAACTAAAAAAAATAAACTAAGTTATGTCCATTGACGATTTTTAAATTTTACTTCTTTTAAATCTTACTCAATGCTAATATAATTATACCATATAAATATCTAAACAATTACATATAATTACGAATATCCAGTAACACCTTCTGTTTAAAGTCTATACTTCAATATGAGAGAACTTCAAAATGATACCAGTTAAAATCGTTTGCTTATTTAAAATTTCATGCTCTTAGTTTGAGTTCGTGTGTGTTTCAATATTTAAGATCGTTTAGCTTACAATTTCAAAGTGGTATTATTTTGGAGTTCGCTATTATTGAAGTATATACTTTAAACAGACAGCATTACTGGATATTCGTAATTGTATATAATGGTTTAAATATTTGTATTATTATCTCAATTAGTGTTAATGGTGACTTTATTTTATATATGGTACCATATATATATATTATATCTTTAAATATTTTATATATATACCATATATATATATTATTCTTTAAAATGAAATATATTCAATTTATAGACAACTAAATACTTAAAATATATAAATAATAAATTTATTAATATCTAATCGATTTTCATTCAAAAAATGAACCTTATCAAGATATTATAACAATTGAAAAAATTCACGTGATTTACATATCATATACAGGTCAAACTTAACAATAAAGATGTTTTTAAATTTTCCAATTTTTATTTAATGACCATTTTCCACCTAACTTAACTGACCCTTGTATTAAATTCATACATTTCTCTTTATTTTCATGTATATATAATGTTTCATATACTTTTCTTTCTTTATAATTTTTACAATATTTGATGACTTCAATATTTCTTCACAATTCATAATGTGTCCTGTTTCTAAAAAATGACAAAATGGACCTGATTTAATATCTTTTCTATTTATAGCTCTGTCATGCTCTTTATCCCTATCTATTTTACATTTTGCTGACTGACCTATGTATATCATATTGCGTATTTTACAAATAATTTTATATACTATTCCTATCCTATCATTCTTATCATTCCTTATTTTAGAATTACTTACTAGCTTTTTTAAAGATTTACTATTTTTCCATCCAATACCTATATTAAGATTTATTTTTTCTTTTCTATCATTTAGAATTTCATATACATCCTTAGAATATGGAGTAGAAATCCATTTCTTATTTTTTCTTTCAAATTTTATTGCTAACTTTTTATACCTATTTTTATTTATTAAAATGTTTTTTACAATTTTACTATTATATCCATATTCAATGTATTCATCTTGGATTTTCAATTTTTGCTCCATTGCATCTTTATCATTTAATGTAAGCCTATCATTTTTTTCTTTTAACCCTATTAGTCCCCCCCCCCCATTTTTTGACACCAAGGTTGATAAGATTCTGGATGTATTATTCCTCTAACATTTTTATTTTTTATGTATATTAATCATTCCATTTTCATCCTTTTTTATTAATAAATCTAAATATTTTATTCCTTCTTCATTACTTTCTATAGTAAATTTAATATTAAACATATGTTTATTAAGCTCATTAAAAGCTTTCATTATGCTTCTTCCATTTCCTACAACTAAAATATCATCCACATACCTAAAATACTTTATAATTTCTCCATTTTCGATATACTTATCAATTATTTTCTGCTCAATCCAATCAACCATAGTTGTTGCCATAATTCCACTTATTGAACAGCTCATTATCCATCCTTTATCAATACTCCAAAATTCATTATTATATTTATCATATAATGTTTCATTAATCATGATTAAAACTTCTTCTATTATTTGTATCCATTCTTTTGAAATTATCTTCTCATCTTTGACTTTTCTAACTACAATGTTAATACTTTCTATCCTAGAAACACTTTGATACATTTTTTCTATATCAAATGATGCTACATTACCATTTCTATTTAATTTAACTGTATTCAAACTTTTTAGTACTTCCTCAGAATTTTTCAATTGTTATAATATCTTGATAAGGTTCATTTTTTGAACGAAAATCGATTAGATATTAATAAATTTATTATTTATATATTTTAAGTATTTAGTTGTCTATAAATTGAATATATTTCATTTTAAAGAATAGTATATTTGAAAGACAACATAATGATTTTGTAATGCCATCATTGTGAAATATATATATATATATATATATATATATATATATATATATATATATATATATATATATATATATATATATATAAAATTAAGAATATACTAATAAGCTTGAAACAAGTTTTTTTTATGATAAATGCAACTACAAGAAAAGGCATTCAACTCATTTTTATCTAGGATTGAATCCCTTCTCTTGATTTCACATATTTATAAATGCAAGATGATAGTTAATTATTTTCGGTGTAATTACAAATATAAAATAAAAACCAAAAAATGTAAATTATTAAAAAATAACAATCAAATGAATTGATATCATGTGTAAAAATTTGAGCAGTGGGTGGAGTCGGAGAGTATAAGTGCTGCAATCATCTATTATCCCAAATAAGAACAATAGCAGCAGAAAAAACAAAAAAGCAAAGAAACAAAAGGACCAAAAGTAGGAAATCATTGAGTTTTTCCAGGATAGTTGACCAAATAGTCTATAAAACAACTAAAAAGTATTGTATGCTGCAAGATGAAGCAATCTTCATGTGGTCATGCTGAGAGAAAAGTGTGTTGTTAAACCAAAGCTTAGTGTCAGTGTTTGTTCATTTTCTATCATGTGCCTCCTGAACACCAGTATCAAGATGCTGTATTATATATATTGTACCCTTATTTCTGGGAAATATATCATAAAATGTGACTAGCTCAGGTAAATAGTTATGCTCGGCTAAAAATGCATATAATTGATAATAAAAATATTCTACATTAATGTTAATTGTTTAACAAGCTCAAATTAATAAAATAATAATAATATGGTTCGGTTTATAAATTAAATAAATAAATATTTATTAAATCGTGAGACTAGGAAGTGAGATACAAGTGGTAATAAAGGATTACATTGAGCCAATATCTCACAGGATACTACCTCAATAGCATAAGTACACTATCCCCCCTATTACTATCTCAAATAATAAATCTATAGCATTCTTACGACTTCATCAATAATTAATCAATTCAGATAACACTAATAAATAAATCATAATCTTTTTATTTAAAATAATCTAGCTAAAATAATCTCAGGTTCTTAAACTAATTCAAGTCAATCAAAATTACTGTAGTAAAGCATGATAAGAAATTTAATATCATCCTCAACTATACCTAACTAATAACAATAATAATAATAAATAATAATAATAATCTTCATTGTATGATTTACTCTTATCTAACTTCACCCATTATAATTCTTATCAACAATAATAATAATATAACATAATCTTTTATGTTTCATATGACATCGTAAATAAAATATGTGGTAATATCTTATAATCTGAAAAATATATGTGTGGCAATGGTTAGCATTATAACTCTGTGTAATATTATAATAATTAAATTATGACCACAATGATAATGTAAATGTAATTTCTTAATTAAATCACTTTAAGAAAATATTATAATTCTTAAATAATAATTTTATTTTTACTGTGCAAATATTATGTTTTGGTTCAAACCCTCTGTGATCAAGTGTTTGCAATGTGGAAAGAAATTGGCTCAACACACAAATTTAGAAAAAAAGTTTAATTTTTTTTATTACAATGAAAATAACAAATAATTTATTTATAGTTCTAAATAAATCTGGTAGCATTACAATTTTCCAGTTTCTCAAAATTAAATTAATAAAATAAAATATAAACATTAAGTCTTCACTCCGACTGTTAAATTAATTTATCTATTTCACATATTCATCTGAATTCTAATAAAAATGATAATAATTAATCTACATAACGTTTCAATATTATTTACCATTAAATGTAATTACGATATTTTTCCTTTAAACATACATCAGTTATGAAGCATAAAACAAAAAATACAAAAAAATACTAATAATACTAATATGCATCTCTTAATTTATTCTTCATCACTTAAGATAGCTTATTATAATAATGTTGTTGTTATTAACAAAATATATTTTATTTCAGTTCATTAACAAAATGAGTGGACACAATTGATAATCTAATTGTCATATTAATCTAATATGAAATAGCTGTAAGTGTTAATGTATTTCTGTAACATTCAACAATAACTATGAAATATAGCTTTGCTTCATCCTATGCTGTTTTGTTTTAATACACTATCCATTGAAAAATATGCAATATCTATAAGTTTTAAAATACTTAAAGTTATTCAAAATTCGTGAACAACCTCATTTATCATTTATATACTTTCATAAAATTTATTTTATTAAAAATAAAATATAGAAAATATTTTATGATTTTTTATTTTTAATTCTGTTTGATTCTCAATTCCATTTCTATTTATCCTTATCATCCTCCAAAGTAAGCAAACCTATTTTATCCATTTCCAATAACGATCCTTAAACTCTAAAAATTATCTGTCATTTTCCATTAAAATACAATTCTGTACGATGTAATACTTAGAAAATCATGATAGCGAACAGAACAGATGCGTAGGTATAGGGACAAACTAGACACTCAACTCAATAGTACATATATTAGATAGTCGTCATGGTACAATGTATAAATAAAAGAGAGGCATGGCTTATCTGTCTAATAACTTCCACTACAAACAACAATGTCCAAGCTATTTCTTCAGCTTTCTGGAACATCAATATTCAATATAAGGTAAACACTGCCCATGAAAAATATACAAGCTACAGGGCTCGATTATCTGTACGTTCATAATTATTAAGATTATAAAGATTATTCCTATTCCCATAAGAAAAACCTACATTAAAAGCACCTCTTTGGTTTCATGTTTAAATTACTTCCAAGTCACTACGCTTTACAAATTTCTTTATAGATTTATCAATCTACATCGACAATAATTCTGACAACATATTCAAAATAACAAATAAAATTCACCTATAAATATAACAATCTAAACTGTTCTACAAGAAAAGGTTATTTCACTTTCTTATCAAATATTCTTGAACAAAAATACAAATGACTCTTATCAATACTTTAAACATTTAAGAAATATTAAAGTTCTTTATAAAAAGAATGATATAATTATTCATTATTAAGCTGTATTATACCAGTAATATGGAATAAAAGTACACATATTTTTTATAATAAATAGATTCTAACTTCTATAAGTTTAATGTGTGTATAAAAGGATTCACACATACTTATATGTTCATACAATAACATTATATAATACGTCATCTCGATAATCTAAAGAAAATAAAGAAAAATACATCATAACATTATTAATATTTATAACTATTACCTAAGTGATATTTCTACTTGTCAATCACTTATATGGTGTTTTCTGGTCCACAATCAAAAAATAAAACATTGCATAATATAACATTCATTCCATACTATCGAACTTAAAATATTAAACTCCTTAAATCATTAAAATATCTTTTATAAAAATTACAATATTATTGGAATTAATCATTTATGTATCTATCCTATTCTAATTATAAATAAAATTAAAATTAATACTAAAGTTAGTTTTAAAAATAAGTCAAAAACATATCTACGTATAAACTTCAATGATGAATGTTCTTTTAAAATAAAAAAAAATGTTTTTATTTCCTCAGGATTTCTTTACCAACTCTTTATGAGTGATTGAAATTCTCAACACTTGTTGCTATGCTTTTGTTTGAACACTTGATGATGAAGTTACTCTCTTCCCTGAAAATGATGCATGCTCCATAGATCCCATCTAAACATAATGAACGAAGGTTAAAAATAAATGAGAAACAAAAGTGAAAGTCGACTTCTAGAAATCTACAATTATTGGTAAAAATAATCACTGATCTGTTCTGAAAGGTTTGTAAAAATAATAGCTCATTGTCTCTATTATTCAGAACAGTGATTATTGAAATAATTTAAACTTATAATATTTAAAAAATAACACTTTGAAGTTTCCTTCCTTAGGATCCTATGCCGGCCTACAGTGTCTTCGACATGGTGATGTGAATTTGGACATCTGGATATGATTTTTGCACATTTTAAAAATATTTCCAAGAATTAATATTTACTTATTATTCATAATTCTATCAGATATAGGATTTTATTGTCAGGATAATCATTATTACTTATCCAAGGATATTTCTTTTCCGTTATTAGTTCCAATTATTAGTCTTCCCAAAAGTTATTATAATGCATGTAGTCTTTTTTAAAAAATAATAAAGACTTGTCAAATAAGATACTTTAAATAACTGTACCCATTTTATCATTATTTTTATGACAATTTAAAATAAATTATTAATAATGTTTTCTTCCAAAAAGAAAACATTTTCTGCATTTTTACCTTAAAATAATATTTACTTTCACCTTATTGAAAATTTAAAGTTTTACCGTATTATTTTCCATTTCCAATATGACTATCTTTCCAAAAGAAAATACATTACTATTTTAAATTTCCAATCAATTTTCTTGTTCAGCTCTTCACATAATGTCCAGTACATAAATTTAGTGGATAAAATAATTCTCCCTGTTAAAATTATTAATACTATATTTTTAATTACAACTTCTACTTCCAAAATTTTTTTATACAGGTAGGTATTTTTTCTCAGTATTTCCATGTTTATGCGAAGTTTAATTAAATTTCGATAAAAAGTCTGGTAAGGGAATTTAGCTGCCTAGAAATGCATAATTTAAATAATAAATGTATAATTTATTTATAATACTCTCTTTGCTAAAATAATTCAATTGGTACACTTCTCAGTTTTAAATAAATTATTAGAGAGCTAATATAGCACTGAATTGACTAACTTTTAAACAAACTTAATTAACAGAAGCAGGACAAATTGACAGAAGCACAGAGAAAATAATTGAGCACCTGTATTTATATCCAAATAAATACATCATTTGATTGGTGGATTAAACTTTCACCTAATGGCTGTAATTTACATATAACTTTGATATTACACAATTAAAATTAAAAATAAAATAATGACTCATTCTTTTTTTAAAAATATTACTTAAAATATTAATTTTAAATCATTTTTTTTACCATATTAAAATAACTAAATATTTTAAAATGTCTTTTAAAAATAATATTCTATCAATTTATCCTACCTTTAGTTTTTAATGTATCTATTTTTCTTTAAAACAAAATATTTAATTTTTATTAACTGCATTCATTTTTTAAAACTATTTAAACATTTTATGATAACTAATTTTAATATTTTATCTTGTGATAGATAGATAAATATCTTTAATTCTACAGTGTAATTTTAAAGTAATTTTGAAAGTTTGTTAACAAGAAACTTGTAAGCACACGTGTATGGATGTTTACATGTCACATGACTTACAATTCCAGACATAATATGTATCCAATTATGTCTGGGAAAATTAAATATTTAATTGTAACAATTATTATATTAAAGAAATAATATAATAATATAATTTAGAATAATAATTTTGATACCATAAAATGAAATATACATTTTTCTACCACAAAGACTACTTTTAAAACATATAATATTAAATATAATTATTAAATATAATTTATACTGTAAAATATAATATTTATTTAATTATAGGTTATTGCCTTTAAAATTCAACTTTTAATACATAGTTTAAAGATTTATTACTGTACTATTTTATTATGGTGAGCTTTCCCAACCATATACAAATTATACCTTTAGCTTTATTTAACTGTTCTAAATTCATTTAGCACAATTTTAGGCGTTAAATATTTTCATCTTACTTTAATTAAGCTTTTAAAAAGATTGTCAGCATAACATAGTCACTGTACCAAGAGAACGCATCTTAAATTTAAATTTTTTTAGTAAATTGATATAATAAATTTATTCTGACCTAAAGAAAAGGACAATATATATATATATATATATATATATATATATATATATCTGTTTTCCATTTGCTGATGTGTTTATTTGCCATGAACTAAATCTACAGAAACAGACCTCACAATAGTACACTAAACCAGAATGAAGCAACCAGGTACTACTGATAGACCCAATATGAATCTGACAGTATCAGAAGACAGGGGTGATCACCAAGATTCTGCATTAAAAAAAAAACCTATATAAATACATCTAGACATCATTAATATAACTTTTAAATTTTATTTCAAGTATTTTCTAGATAGAACTTTTAAATGTCATTATATATATATATATATATATATATATATATATATATATATATATATGATTGTTTAATATATTGTAGTGTGAATAAGTGTTCATATTTTTTCTGTTATAAATGTTCCGTATGTTTTTTTTAAAATAAATAAGTTGCAAATTATTGATGTGGTTTAAGTTTCTCTCTCTCTCTCTCTCTCTCAATTTATGGATGGGTAAATAAATAATCTTATTTAGATAGTCTGTGTTATGATGATCCCATGTTTTAATATCTTGCCAAGGATCAAGTGCATGAATCATGTTAATGTCATCTCATGGGGTCCAGTCTAAAAATGAATGGTGCCTATAGTGTTAAAACCTATTATAAGATATCTTTATGAGATGAATCCCACTTCTTGCAGTCATAGAGGTTGTATCTTCATTTAGAAAGGTGACTGTAATTTGTATACTTTTTATCAAATCTTGTTGTGAATGGCGGATATGGTTAATATGTAAGTATTGATCACATTTACACTTCTGCTTGAAAAACAGTGTCGTAAAATGAAATGTCAAAGATTAATATGAGCTAATAATGTAAAACAATAGATAATAAGTATAATTCTAAAAGAATGATTAATTATATGCATAAAATATGTAAAAGTAATGTTTTTGAGATTAGCTCATGGCATTTTTTTATTTCAAATATACAGTAATTGAATAGACCTCTAGCTTCGGCAGTGATAATGTATTAATATTTGTTCTCTTTCATATATCAGAATGATTATCTTTTTACTAGAAAGCATGAATTTATTTAATCATATATATATGACTTATAAGTAGAGTAATTGAGTGACTAATACATCTGGTATGAATGCGAAACTTTTAAATCAATGATCATGTCTTCTTAGGTTTAATGTTATCTTATCTATATTGTGATAGAATTTCATATTTTAATCTGCATATTATGTTTTATAATATTTGTTTTATTAACCACATATTTAATGTGTATATATTTTTTAGAAACGTCACTCAACGCATAATAAGGGAGGATATAAAATACCGCCAACTGATACAGAGAAAACCCCTCCATAAATTCAGAATATTAATTTATATATTTTTTAGATTGCTATATAAATGTTAATTAAGGAAAATTAAAAATAATAATATGAAGAACTTGTTGATACATTTTTGAATTTAGAATGAAGCATTAAATTAGTCCAGAAGTGACTTGATAAACTGGAAATAATTAGTTAAAAAAAGAAATTACCGATTATGCTTGTTTGTTGAGTTTTCATATTATTATATAAATAACAATTTACCAAATATACGAAATTAAACGGACACTAACGAGTTCCATAATTTTCTTACTTAAAAATAAATTTGTCTATCATAAGCATCGAATGACATTGTTATATAATCCACTTTCATTACTAGACTTATATCTACGCTATTGATTTAAAAAAGATATAAAATGGAAATTTCTCACTAAGTCCTAAGTTCAGAAATTTGAGTTTCATGATGTAGAGATTAAAGAGCACTACATCTGGTATTAACTTATTTCTGTATTGCAATAAATGGTACTCATACAATTTTTGAGCAAATGCATTGTGCTTGTTAATTTATCTAATTCTTAATACATTTCTTTTGGTAGATGTATCAATAATTTTGTAAAAATTTGTATAAGAGATGGAATGTTTTTTTTTTTATATTTTCCACGTAACCCACAACCAGTTTATATATTTATTTCCCTTCCATAGTATTTTTATTATGAACTATTTCAATTCAATTCAGTCATGGAAATGTTTTCTATCAACTGCTAATTATGAACGGTTTTATATATTTGTTTTTCAATATGTAAGTTTATATAAATAAAGTCTTAGAAGAAAATGGTTTTTAATTTTTTAAAAAAAGTGTAATTGTTTCAGTAAAATATCTATGTTAAATACTTGCATTATATTTAACAACGGTTGTTTTTTTAGAATTTTTCTCAATATAAATTCAAAATTGCAATTTATAATCAGATCTGATGTCATATTTATATGTCTAAGCAAGTGAGTTTTATAGCATTCAAATCTTAGTTTTTTTATTAATTTTAAGTTGTTCACTTAAATAGTATAAAGCTGAAAATGACGGCTTCTCTGATATATAAGAACATTAGTTCCAGTTTTTTAATCATAATTAATTGAACAGACATGATTAAATTAATTTAATATCTTTAAAAATTTGCAACTCAAAGACGTTTATTTAGAAAAATAAAAATGGGTTGATTAAATTGTACTTAAAAATACAAAACATGGTTCTAGAGAAAGCCGGGAATATATCCATTGGAAGTTAGAATAAACAATCACATAAAAAAGTCATGTGATATTGTAATTGATGTTAATTTCTTCTTTTATTTAGAGCATTCTTGAAGAGACACTAGAGTTGTCATATAAAATGAAGTCTCAAAATTATATAAAAGAAATGATCAGGTGTTCAATCCATATGTTATGTATATAAACTGGCTTTGGCTTATTATGTACAACCTACATCAAACAAAAATACCTGCAATTCTTGGGAAACCCCTCTGAATTATCTTGTCCACATTCAAAATCAGATCATCTGAATGACAAAATTATAGACTTTACCGCATCACTTACTCCTATTATATATTCACTTGTTCTAAGGCGATTTGACATTTCACAAGAGACCAGAAAAAATAAAAGATAAAAAATGAAAAATGATGATATGCAGGTCTACCACATAATTCAAGAATGAACATTTTAGAATTATTTACTACTATATTTGCAAAAATACAAAACAGATCTTATAAAATAAACCGGTCATATCTATTATTAGAAAATATGTGAGTGTAATTGTAATTTTACAAATAAGGCAAAAAGAGAACCAGTTCACATGTTTGTATATTGTACATTTTTACCTTAATTTAAGATAATATTTCACTGCCCTTAATGTATTGGATGCATAAAAATATTTTTAATTTAAAAAGCACTTGTATCACAATAGAAAAATTTCTATCCCTTCCATTTCATATATCTGCTTCTTCTATTTCATTTCTTATATACATAGTTATTAGCAGACTCTCACATCGTTCCTATCCTGATTCCATATTATTAATTACTAGTATGATATTTCACAAGGAGGGCATATAGTCTTTTTAAATTACATTTTGGTTGATGCTTGTAAATTTTTTAAGTCTATACTTGAGATCTCATCATCAATCATATTGTTTATTGGTTCAATAATTGGTTCACTGAAGAAGAAAGTTTTCAAGAGGGAAGACTGTTGTAACCATTTGAATTATTGGGCACCAGAATGTCTCCGTGTATATCACTTCTAATATTTTTATTTGTTATTGTATCTTCAATACAGGAATCTATTAAATCATAGTTGTTTGCATGGAGCCAATTTGAAAAGTTGTTTATAGCATTTTATTATTCTTAAATCAGAAAGTGAGATACATTATATGCTAAAAATAAAAAATACTATTCTTGCTATGAAAATGTCTAAAAATTTTAATGGCATTGAAGTTAATTAAAAGAAAATTTGATAATATTCATCTGGAAACATAATTTTTAATATTTTTGACAATTAAGTGCTGAATTTGCTAAGTGGTTATTAATTCAAAACAATGAATAGAAAATAAAGAAAACCTGTAGGTAATCAATTAAAAAAATTATAGAGACAAAAGTAACTTTTAAGGCCCTCTATTTGTAACTACCAAAAAAAGATCAAAAATCATATAAATGCATATCTTTAATACCCGTACTTCAATGTGTGTAAATCACCAATCCAAAGGTAGAACTAATTTCCATGTAGTAAATTGCATTGAGTAGACTCATCTGTAATAAAAGTGGAACAAACTTAATTATTTATAAATTTTGCATTTAATTTCTTGTAAAAATAGGAATATAATTGGTTCTGATTAGTTATAACATTTTAACTCAGTATATATATAAATTAAAAAAAATTGAACTCCATCAGTAATTACATTTACACTTGAGTTATAAAACATATCACATGAAGATACTAATAAATTTTCGAATCATTTAATTGATGAAGTAACCTGATGATTCTTATTGCTAACTTAATTACCCTTTATTTTAACAAAGTTATTTCTTTTTCTCCTAATTGATTAAAGGATAGCACAATATTTCATAATAAAAGAAAAACTAAGATTAGCTAAAATCTTAGATTAGAAATTATAGTAATAATATTTCTGTAGTGTAATTTCTTTACTTCACCTAATTTTATCACAACGTATGAACTGGTTTCTGTGCACTTTTAACACTTGCAAAGGTATGCAATCATAAA
>JAQFVV010012710.1:732953-930453 GCA_028023455.1 Epiperipatus broadwayi
TTCCAGGTTAGCAGAAACACATATTTAATTTTGCAAAAGTAAATGAAATATTTTCTATAATTATTAGTTCTATTTTGCATGTAATATAAATTTCACATATATACCTGTGTATCAATAAAGAAAAAACCAGCTATCAATTTTACCTTAATAATGGTTTAAGTTTTCTGTTTTTTCTTAAACCAAATTTAACAAAGTCAGTATTTGTTTGACAGGTACTTGATTAATTAATTATCAAGCGTTTCTTTTTTAAATTTAAGCTATCGAGTCATTCTTTTTATTTTATTTTATTAATCCATGTCACCTTATTTCTCTCATTTCATTTTAAAATCACATATATAAAGCTGCATATTTAAATCAGGGAATGATTCTCATGACAAGTATATATAAAGTTTTTGACAGGTATTTATTATACCTTTATTGTCAAGATTATTTTCAAGTCAATATTTATCAAATTTATAAAACGTGTGGATTTGATTATAACTAATATTGCGTTTTTCATTTTTGTCTTTCAATAATCATAATGACAATGGTATATTATTTCTTAACATTTCTATCATAAATACACTTTTTATTTTATATTTTCCAGAATATTTCAAATATGTATCTTTAAATACTTTTCTCAAAATTTATCTGTGGTATTGCTCCATTACTAGTAAATCTTTCATTAAAGAGGAGTTTATTTTAAGGTTGGTTGGTATTTCACAATTTCTGTCAATGTTTACCTAGGCTTAACTTGGAGGTTTCCTCATAATGCCGAAGGAGAGAGGCCTATTCTTTATAGCCAGACATTTTAGATTTTACTGGATAGAAGAGCTGCTTCTTCATTTGTTTAGCTAGATGGTTACCTTTAGTTTTCTTTCACGGCAACACTACTGGATTCTGACCATTCTTTTACGATGTAACAACTAGGTACTATTGTAGAGATTTACTATGTGTCATGGATTTAACAATTAATTTATAGAAAGTCCAACTCTTAACTGTGGACTTTAAACATTATGTTTACCACTGTTCTAAGTGCGTTACTGCTCCTTTGCTCCTCTCCTGCTAATCTTGTCACCAATTCTTCAGATCAATCTCAACTGTCTTCATGCTGATCTTATTGGTGATGATGATTTTCTTTGAGGGAGCCATGTGTTCATTCACCTTGGTTACTGGGCAGTTCACTTTTGAGCAGGAGGAGCAGATTTTATCACTGGAACTTTTCATTAATTAATCTTTTTATCTGTCCACGTTTAAAATCTACTGACTTTCATTTGCCTGTGGCAAGAAGAGACACGAGGGAAGAAAGTGATCCTATCTTACATTCCTTCTATTCTGAAATTTGAAAACATTCAGCTCTAATATTATATTCTAAACTTTGAAAGTTATCCAAATATTTAAGGATTTGTTTGAATTTAACTGAGAAATTGTGAGTTTTAATGCTTAGGAATATTTTCTTTATTTAATTGTACATTTTAAAATATTGATTTTTTCTTCTTAAATTTAAACATTTTTGGTTTATAGGAGTAGCTGAAACACTATTATATAAACCTCTGCCAGCTATTCATCTTTTCTTTTTTAAATTTCATTTAATTCGGAAATGGCATCCGATTTTATTTAATTTATATAACTATTTCAATTTTGGGGAAAGGGGAACTTTGGTAATATATGTAGATATAATCGTCATATATATATAATATAAGTAACCAAAGGAAATACATATAAAAACAAAAAAATAAAGACTTATAAATCCAATAAATAATATAATATTTCAACCAGAGGAGACTGGTTTTCATCAGAAAGAAAAAAAATACACAGTAAAATGGCGATAATCAAAAATTACAGATTTGGTAAAAGATTAAAGAAATTTTGGCACCAAAACCCCTGATTGGTCACAAAATCTAACACAGAATATCTACCCAATCAATGACAAAATTCAACAACAAAAAAAACACACTACATTCCCTCCTAATCGAAACTTAAATTCTATTTCATATTAAAATAAATATAAAAATAAAAAATCCAAAATTAAAAATTAAAATATACCATATGTGCTATACATAGAAAAATTAAACTGTGCTCACACACAAAAAATAGCTGTGCTCACATTAATATTTAGTAAAAACTAAAATACTTATACATTTTAAAAATTATAGTTAGTTCAAAGTACAATAATTTATAACTAATTATTTATCTATAAACCAATTAAACACAGATATTAAACATCCATGTAACCAATCTTTACATAAAAAAACCTCATATAAGAAAATTTTCACATAAAAAACACACATATAGAAGTCATTTATATTATATTTATTTATTTGGTTTTATAAGTCTTTATTTTTTTGTTTTTTATATATATATGGATAAATTATAATTACCTGTATTGTTTCTTGAACCCCACTCCCAAAACAAAAAAAAAAACAACAACCAATAACAATATTAATACAATTCAGCTTTTTCTCCCAGTAGACTTCTAATTATTAATTGTTTAAAATAAATATTTCTATTATTTTTTTCAGCTTACACCTATTTCTTTTATTTATTTAAAATACAATAAAATAGTTTTTTGAGTCTTGAATTTGAAAATACAGGGATATCCATTTTTAAAAAACCTTTTACAAAGAAGATGCATTATTTAAAGGATAAAGAAATGTTAGAAATTTGCCTTAAATTATAAAAGTAAGTTTTATATTAAAAAATTTTAAAACTTGAAAAAAAAAATTAATTTCATTTATTAGTATTAGCAGTAATATTTTTGACAAGAATTTTCTAATTTACAGGAGGTTAAAAAATCAATTCATCTTTTATAAAAAAAATAGTCTACCATTATTATGTTTATTCTGATAAAAAATACATTGAAGTCATTATGTATGGAATACACTATGTTTCATCAAATGCTACGATTTGCCCAGAAAAAGCCATAAGGCATCAATTAAAGTCACATCAGTAGTTAGCAAATTTGATTCAAATTCTGTAAAAAAAAAAAAGTATCAATAAAATTTATCTAATTTGCTGTTAACTCTTTTTTTTTAAAAAGATATGTTCTAATTTCATGCTTGGAATTAAATGTTCAAATCAGATTTTAACGATGTTTGTTGAAATAAATATGATATAATTTAAAAACATACTCTGAAATACATTGGAAATCAATAATTATAATAGAAAAATTGATCTGTTTCCAGAAAAATTGAATTCTTCAGTTTATAAATTATTAAAATAAATGTTTGATTAAAATATTTTACTAAATATTTTTCCCAACAGTGTTTAACCTATATTTTAAATATATCATTAACATGACGAATTTGAGGAAATCAGTGTTTAATTAATGATAGAGTTATTTTTAAACACAAACAAAAATTGAATATTCTTTTCTTCTAACTTTTTTTTTTATAAAATAATTTTATAATACAATGTATATTTATATATGTATGTGTCGTGTTATAAAAATATTAATTCTATGTATTAGAGGAAAATGTTATTATTGATATTTTATGTATTTCTTCCTGTTTGCGTTTTCTTTATAAAAAAAAAACAACAACTATTGAGTTATGAGACATATGTTGGAATATTCACACATGTCAATGCGATTCTATAGTTTATTTAATTCATGTTTCTTTAAACTGAGATATAAATTTACTCATTTAAAAAATTTATTTGTTTATGATGAGTGTCTATAAAATGATTTTTACCAGATCATAATTATTTTTGACATTAATTTCTGTTATTCCTACTTCAAATTACTTTGTTATCTTTACCCATTTACAGAAATTGCAATAGTGGAATTATTTTTTAGAGGAATTGACAATCCTCACTGTTTTCTTAATAAGGTAAATTAATTAGCTACTAAAAGATTTTGCATTTTAAAGTGTATTATGTTTGAGGACTATCTTTACACTGTTTCCTGAGCTATAAAAGTGTTTTTTGAATTTTATAATCTATTATTTAGTCGTAATTGTATCTTACATAATATATTAGATGATGTTGTTCACTGATAGAGATGGTTTAAGATTATTACCATTTAAGCAATTTTACTTATTGATGAAGAATATAAGAAATATAATGAATATGTTATTTGCTTTAAAATTAAATATTTACAAATGAAATATATAAGCACCTACCACAAACATTTATTTTTGAACATTGACAGAATTAAATATTTTGATTCCATTTACTATGAAATAAATGAATTTGTGGTTAATAATTAAGTATGTGGATATTAAACCTCACTCAAAGAAAATATATATTTGAGATTACATTATTCTCTTTATTCAAACAAAAAAGAGATTCTTCAATTTTTTCTTTACATGGTTATGTTTGTTACACCCACTTGTTATTATATTATTCACAATTTTTGATTTCAAATAATTTGTGAATTTTTTTTGTACTATAAGCCCATAATTATTTGTTTAGTTATGGGCATAATTTTGGAAATTGAGTAGAGGTATTTATCTTTGGGTTTAATTAAAGTGATTGATTGTATAAAATACAACCTCATATAGTTCTAATCCAATAGTTTGGGAATGTGCTTTAAAACATCTTAAGCAATTGAGTTATTTTTACAGTTTCAAAATTCTTTTCTATCATGATCTTTAATTAAGGGATGACTATTGCATCCATGTTTGACTAGTCCCATTACTATATATATATATTATATATATATATATATATATATATATATATATATATATATATATATATATATATATATATATATATATATATATATATATATAAGGCTGCAGAAAGGAGTTTGATATTAACTGAAAGGAGACTCTTTGATCCCTCATGGAGGCTGTAAAGGAACCAAGCAGGGCAAATTCCTAGTGTCCATTCCATATGTTCATGTCATTGCAGCTGTTATTACTATGTGATTATATTCATATAGTATATGAACATGAATGGGCTGCTAGCCATCACACATTAGGCAGCATGGTAAATTTATTGGCTTTTTACCTCTGAGTTTAAGATCAAGAAACACTATGGCCTTTCTCACAATTGCCTGATAAGGTGTAATGAATGTATGTGTAAATGATAAATATTTTTCCAATAGATATATACAATCATGACAGACAAAAATAAATCATGGCCTTTTTTCCCAGGAGACTGTAAAGCCACCAACCAAGACAGTGGTTGGTGGCTGAAGGTGGAGGGTGCTAATAATCCCCTGATTGTGGACACAGGATGCTGTTCGATGATGAATTTTTATTTAGGGACTTACAACTGCAGATCACTTTCAAGTGAAGGAAGATTGCAAAAATAAGAACTGTCTTATATTAAATGGGTTATTATTGGACATTGTGAAGTTAGAAGAAAAGGTGAAGAAACAATTGATTTAAAAAATGGACATGTACTCTACTATAAAGGCACACATATTGAAAATACAAGTGTAATAGGATTTATTATAAATAAAAAGTGGAAGAACAACATTGTGGTGATTGATGGTGTATCGGACAGAGTGGCAAGATTAGTTTTACAACTTAATAGCAGATACCAAATGCAGATAATTCAGGTTTATGCTTCAACAAGTTCTCATAGTGATGAAGTAGTAGAAGATTTTTATATGGATGTACAAAAAGATTTTTATGAGAGTAAACAACATTTTAAAATTGTTATGGGAGACTTTAATGCTAGAATTGGTAAAAAAATGAACGATGAAAGTGCTGTAGGTAATTTTGGTTATGGTAACAGAAACGATGGGGAGAGGTCATAGACTCGTGGAGTTTGCAGAAAAAGAAAACTTTACATTATGAATTCTTTTTTTTTTTTTTAAATTTTAAAAGTAAATGGACATGGAGGCATCCAAATGAAGGTACAGCAGAATTGGATTATCTTGTGGTTAACAGGAAATATATATTTCAAGATTTTATAGTTATTAACAAATTTAACACAGGAAGTGATTATTGATTAGTAATATGTAAGACGGTGTTAATGCAAAACTAGAGAGACAAAAATTATTAAGAAAAACAATATTTACAATTGATATTCCTAATCTTCAGAAAAACTGTAATGAATTTAAATTAGAACTTTACAAATCCATTTCAAGTATTAGTAGATTTTGAACATGATTCGGAGTTGATTGAAATTAATAAGAAAACAACTAATACATTTTTAACAACTGCAAAAAAGATAGCAATTGACCAATAAAATTTGTACTGAGATTAGAGAATTTATGAAGAAAAGAAGAAATATGAAGATATACAAAAATGATGCATTAAAAAAAATTAAATACCTTGAATTCTGTAAAATGGTGCAGAAAAAAATGAAAATGATATAAGAAAGTATAACTGTGAACTAGCAAGGAAAGCTGTAGAAGAGAATAAAATTCTCTAAAGAGCAAATCAACATTTTGGTACTGGTAGGACATTTATATATGCAATAAGAAAAAAAGATGGAACTATTACTAAAAAGAGAGATGACATCATGAAATGGGTAGAATACTTCTATCAAGAATTATATAGTAATAAATAACAAGTACCTCCTATATTTGTTATATTTTCCGAATTGCCCAGAATTTTAAATGGAGAAGTGATATATGCAATTAAATTTATAAAGAAAGTAAAGGCTCCATGTAATGATAGAATTTATAATTGATGTATTAAAAGAAGCAGGTAAAGATATAGAATTTTTTAGCAAAGTTATATACCAAATGTCTAAATGATAAAGATGTACCAGGTGATTGGAAGAATGCAGTATTAATATTAATATTTAAAAAAGATGATAAAGAAGTTATTAGAAATTACAGACCTTTCAGCCTTTTATCAGTTTTATACAAAAGTTTTATCAAGATAATTACAACTTGTCTACAGATAACATTGGATTTCCACCAAACAAGAGAACAAGCTGGATTTAAAGGAGTTTTTAGTACAGATCATATCGAGGTATTGAGAGAAGTTATAGAAAAGCCAAATAAATATGAATTGACACTTATGCTGTGGATGTGTAGATTATGAAAAGGCATTTTATTCTATAAGCATTTCTTCAGTGATTAAAACATTAAATCATGAAGGTATAGAGCCAGGATATTGTCATATTTTAAGGAATATTTATAAAAAATGCAACAGCAACAATTAGATTACATAATCATACTATGAAAGCCAATATTGAGAAGGGTGTAAGACAGGATGACTCCATATCTCCAAAACTTTTTACAGTGGTGCTGTAAAAAGTATTTTGTGGATTAAAATGGGAATCTAAAGGAGTGCAGGTAAATGGAGTTTATTTAAGTCATTTAGATTTTGCAGATGATGTAGTTGTTTTTGCAAATAATGCTTTAGAGCTCCAGGAAATGTTGCAGGGGTTAGCAGTTGAAAGTAGGAAAGCTAGGATTAAAGATAAACGTTAAAAAGACTAAAGTAATGTTCAATGGATTTTCTCAAAATATAAAAATAAAGATTGAATATGATGTGTTAGAAGAAGTTGACAGTATTTTATTTTTCAGATTATTAATATATATGGTAACATAATGAATGAAATTAATCATAGAATTAAACTTGGGTGTAGTGCTTTTGGTAGAAATAACTTGATACTAAAAGGAAATATGACTATGTGTTTGAAAACAAAGGTTTTTAATAAATATGTTTTACCAGTTCTTATTTATGAAGCTGAGACTTGGACACTTAATAGAAGAGAAATACAGAGACTTCATTCTATTCCAAGAAGTATGGAGAGATGCATGTTAGAAGTAACAAGAAGAGATTGAAAATACAATATACGGGTAAGCGAACAAACAGGTGTCATTGATCTCATTGGAAAAATTTAAAGTCTGAAGTGGAGTTGGACTGGACATATTGCAAAAAGAGATGATAATAGATGGAGATTTGGAATCTTAAACTGGATTCCAAGACATTGTAAAAGACATAGAAAGAGATTACAAGTGAGTTGCATGGATGAAATAGAAAAGTGTGCAGGGTGATATGGAGAAAAGAAGCTAAAGATCAGAGATGATTTGAACTTGAAGAGACCTTCATCCTGAAATGGAATGATAATGATCGATGATGTGATGATAATGATATTTAATGTTTTCATGGTTGTATGATGTAGATAAATTATTATTTTTTGGGTTAAACCATGTATTATTTTCCATTATATACTGATATTTCGAGGAACTAGCATCCCCATTGTCAAAGTTAACTCTTGAATGAAAAATTGTTAGATCTCAAACATTAACTTGATTGAGTGCAAGTTGAGTGCGTTACTGTTTGAGATCTAATGATTTTTTTTTCAACAGGTAACTTGACAATAGCAAATGCAAGATCATTGAAATATCGGAATATAATGGAAAATGATACATGGTTTAACCCACAAAATAATAATTTACCTACATCATACAACTATGAAAATATTAATTATTATATTATTGGTATTTATTGGGAGAAAATGTTTTATCATTTAGGACTGAATCTCATTTCACATCTCCCATTCAGTCACATTACTCTTTGAGATCTAATGATTTTTTTTCAAAAGTTTATCTTGACAATGGCAGATGCTAGTTCGTCAAAATATTGGTATATAATGGAAAATAATACAGGGTTTACCCCCAAAAATTATATATATATATATTGTAATGAGCCAGTGTGCATTTTAATTAATTCCTTGCTAATATAATGTATATTACATTTTAGCTAATTTGTCAGGATGGCTATTTATTTATTACCTGCAGATAATTATTTTAATATTATCAATCATTAAAAAGGAAAGTGCTTTGGATTATTTTATTCTTGCAATAATATCTGATTCCGGAATAAATTTTGAGATATCCAAACATCTATTTGATCTATTAAATGACTCTTATGGAACAAAAAGTTTTAATCAAACAACCCAAACAGTTTCTTATATTTCACCAACTATATTAGCTTATTCTCCCCTACTCATATTTACCTTAACATTATATTTATGGACATTGGACTTAGCCAATCCCACTGTCAAAAGAATTATACTGAGAGTTGCTAATGGGAGAGTGTTTCATTATGTGTAATTAGGTGCTCGACTCTAGCTAGCTTAATCACAGGGCAGGTGTAACTACACCCATGGAGATATATATTAATATTATGGTGTACATTCACTAGCATTCATCACACGTATATATTAATAAGGCAATGGAACACAATTAGCTGAACGAAAAAATATTCACTACTCTCATGAAACTACATATATAATATCTTTAGTAGTTAATGGCTGTCATAAAAATATTAAAGTTGAATACACTTTTATAGAAAAGAAAACACATATAGTATACACATATATATACTATGTTATATGAGGTTACATTTTAATGAAAATACGATATTTGCTTTAGTTCTCAGGAATTTGCTTTACTAAGATATTAAGATATATAGTATAAGAATGGCCATCTTTAGATAGTTTGGGTAATGTCTTTATTTCTAGTTTTCTGTAGGATTAGTCGGCAAAATGGTTTTTTTTCTTTTCTCTTAACTTACAGGAAGTTTTGGTCAGATGCAGATTTTTGGATATAGATAGACAACATTCATACTAGCAATTGTTTTAAGTACCGAAATGATTATTTATGCCAACATTTCTCTCCTATATGTAGAGAGGATTTTTATTCTTTCTTGCTCCAGTACCAGTGTCTAATTGACTATCTATTTTTTTAATAAAAAATGTTTAATTTTTTTTAATCTTACATAAAATTTCCAGCCATTTATTAATTGCTGAAGAAAATTACTTGGGATCCACTCTCTGATAACAAAAATATGTACGACTCCTATCTTACTTAACTTTCTATTCTTTTGTTACCCTTCCATATCCGGCTTCATAATTAAGTTATCAACATTTGACAAAAGAAATCTTTTCATATGTTTGAGCTTAAAGCAATTTTTTTAAAACTTGGAAGGCAAATATCACAAAACAGACAAACAAAAAAAATACTTAAAACAAAAAAAATATATTTCTAACTAGACATGTAGAACATTTTACATATATAGCCATCTTTTGACAGGAAATCTGCCTTTTATCAAAGAAAAAAAAATGTAAAATTAAAATCATTTTTAATTTTATCTCACATTTATATAATATAAAAATGAAATATTTATATATATAACATTTCTCATTGTACATTTAACAATTTAACAATCTTAAATAACTCACATGAACAACATGATTTATAGAATTTTTTATTCTCATATGACTTCTTTAATAAGTATATACATCTCTAAGTTTCCAACTTATGTGTGTGAATTTCTAAAATTCCCTCTGTAACAGAGTTCAAATTGGTTCCTATTACAATATATTGCAACAGATACTTCCAACATTTTTCCAATACTTATTACACACCATGAGACACATTCCGAATCCAAGAGCCATGATATTAGTGTTATATATTAATTGTTAGATTAGTAAAAATTAAGGCACAAAAATCGACAAACAAATAATTACAATACACGTTTTAAATCCCAACTTAATTATACTGTAAATAAATATTTAAATTAAATTATCAACAGAGACAATAACTAACCTTTGGCAGTTAGTTATAACTTCATTAAATATGTTATGACTCAAACACAATATAACAATGCATGGTAAACAAGATCGGACACATGAAAGCAATCAAGAACTAAAAACTAATATTAGAGTAAAGAAATATCAAATAAAAGTTATTATTATTAATAATAAATTATTTATAATAATATTCATTAAAAATAACATCAACATAGATTGCTTGAAGTTGAACAATGAACTTCTTCTCCAAGAGAGATAAAATTTTATTATCCGCTGAAGAAAAAAAGAAATATCAACCAATTATGAGTGGGAATACTATAAAAAACAGTATTTGAATACCCAAGAACATGACAATGAATGTATAGAAACTAAATAAGGAAATATAAATTAAAATCTTTGCAAGTAAATTTGAAGTATCTGAACTCCTAAAATATTGGTAATTCTTTAATAAAAATCACAATATCTAGATTTGAGCTTATACAATAATATATGAAATATTGGCATTATCCCAAATCAAATCATTAAAGCAAAATATAAATAATGATAAAAACAAATATGCATTGCTAAGTGAAAAAGAAACATCAGGGAAAGAAGGTCATAATTCACGGGGCTATGACTTGTCAGGATCGAGATGGAATTGATCTAACACTCCACACCTCCACTATGAACCATGAAGTTGATATGTAATGACTGGATCTTATAGCTCTCTGCTTCAAAGCATAAATTTCAAGGCTATCAAGGATAACTTAACTGATGGATGTTCTAGAACATTTAGGAATTACCATCTACACTTGAAATGGATTAACAATAATTATTGGAATGATTTACTAGGACAATTTTCTTTATAAACTTTAAAACCGAGTTATAGCTGACGTCATTCACTTTATTTATTTGTATGTTTGATATAATATTTTTTTATTTTAATATAGGGGAAAAAGGGTAATATCAGTGTTCACATGTAACATAAAGAAAAAAATGTTTTATCTTTAATGTAAGCCAAATAAAACATAATTTATGATGAGTGCTTGATTGCATACTAACCTGATCATCATCAAAAGGAAAATGTAAGACATTAACTAATACTTAATTAATACAAACATTTATATACTTGCAATACATACATTTTTCATCTCTTGTTCATATTAATAGTTGTGTCAAATGTTTTCAGTATATCTGATTAACTATCTTTGTCATAAATAATCTTCCTTATATATTATCATGAGTGGTATAAATAACAGGGGAATCCCACATCACCATGATGGCAGATAGGATTCTAAGATATTAAATTAAATACTGAATGAATTAAAAGTTTCAAATAATAATTTTATAATATCAATAATTATGCGCTTTTAACTCTCGTTAAAGAAGTTATATTTATTAATAAGTTATTTAAAGCTTAGTGCTTTCAAAGCTCCATGGCTTCATACTCATAGCTGTGTGCAGTTGATAGTGATGAGGGGGAGTATTCAAATTTATGTTAATTAGTTAGATGTTTCAATATTTTATTTAAATATTGTTTGAATTAGTTTGTCCATTTTTTTGAAATGATGAAACAGGTGTCTTTTCTATTAATTAATTGGGTGTCATTATTTATGAAATAAGCCTCCTTTATTTTAGAAAGTAAAGGTGATTGTGGAAATCTTATACATAGTATGAATCTTATTCATATTAATAAGGACACCGAGTGGCTATTCTTTGTGGGATCCGGGTTTATAAACAAAGAATAACCATAAACATCTAATTCAATGTTTTATAATTGTGTTTTAAAAATTTCTTTGTTAAAATATCAAATGATGTAAATGAAGCTATTAAATATATTTAAATGTTAAATTAAGAGTCTTGGTATATTTTTCTATAGACAACTTTCAATTAGTTATATCTGCACAAATGTTTATAAATATTTTATTTATTGACACATAATGACACATCCACACCAATTATATTCTGACAAGAATAGTAAAAACAATAGTGATGATGAATATTTCCGTGATATACAGTAGAAAATACATCTTTATTATAGTTCCAAAAGTTAAAATAAGAAGTAGTATAAGAAAATTTGTTAAAATAAAATATTAGAATATTAATGATTATTAGAAGCCAAAGGAAAATGTTACAATTAAAAACAAGTAGTGAAAAAGAAAGCAAACTTGAAATACAAAGAAAAGTAAATACAGAAGTAATAGAGTATAATATTTTGGAGGGTATAGGAAAAGAAGAAAACCTAGGTATATCTGGTGGGACCACACTAGTAAATCCTAAGTCCTCTAAATAAATAAAATTCTAAATGAGCCAAAGAAATGCTATAGATTGATATCTTAAACAAATGATGTTGATGATACAATAAATTTTCATCCAGATGGATAATAAAATAATATTATCATAAAAATGAATAATATGAGAGCAAATGACCATCAATATGGACAATCTGAAGGCAGGTTTGCCTGCCAAGATAAAAAATATATCCAAAAAAGATATGTAAATATCAACAGCAAATGAGAGCACATATCCAACAACAGATGAGAGAAGATCAAAAACAAATGGTGGATAGTATAACAGGTGATTTATCAAAAAAAATTAGATAATATAATATTGAGCTAAAACCTGAAATATCCCAAATACAGATCAACATTTATTACAAGATACAAAAACTTGAAAAAGTTGAAGAGAAAATTGAAAGCAAAATAAACATTATGGTCATCGAAATAAAAGAAACAGGTGATGATTCCAAAGTTAAATTGGAATTAAATCTAGAAGTACTATTGCAATTTATCGTAGTTTAAATAAAACTGTAAAAAGTAAAATAAATTAAAATGCTAGAAATATTAGTGAAGATCTCATGATAACTATACCAATGATAAATGAAATTGATAACTATATAGAATCATACCATTATATTGATATTTATCAAATGTTTTTTAGGAATGATGTTTCTAAACTAATTGACAGCTATCAGAATAAAATTATTACATATCATGCTATTTTATAGAGGAAAAATATCACAATTATGATAAAATTTGAGAAATTTTAAATAAAGTGATTATGCTTAATTATATTAAGTGTGAATTAAGATATTTGATAATTTTGTATAATGGAAGAGACAATAAGAAATCAAAAGATTGATAAAAAAATACTTATAATTAGAATACTACCAAGGAGAAATCCAAAAGAATCTATGTTCTATAAGCTATGTAATACCTATGATGGTCCATTCACATTTATTAAATGTACACATATAAATGCTTGATAAGCTTATAATAAAAATAGACCTAAAGGATTACGACCCAGGATATGGAAACCACATTATGAAAAATAAAATAATCCCAATTTTTTTACATATAGATATTAGTAAATCATTTTAAGCGTAAATAAAAATCAACAAAATATAAATTTGAATTCATAAAGATATCATTACGAATCAGATTGAAGAATGAAAATGTAAAAAAGGAGGACACACACCTTAGACCCTCTTATAAAATATATTTGAAAAATGAACTTTTAGAAATAAACTACAGCTTTATTTTTGAAATCCATATTAAATAATACCATTATCATGGAAACAGAAACGGATTACTTCAACAACATTTAATTGATACTTAAGAGAGTCCAGTAAGATTCAAAACTAAAGAGCAGGATAAGTACCTTTAAATAGACCTATACTTAAACAAGGCATAGATTATCTAAAACAAAACTAAGATACATATAATCAGATCTTCTACCATAGCAGCCTTTGCTCTATTATTATACAAAATAATAAATATGACCATAAATAACTTAGACCTTATAACACAAAGTATATTAATAAAGACATATTGTGAGGATAATATTCCCTGAGACTAATCCAAATCCTAGTATTACATGACAGACTAATACTTGCATGAAAATTTTAAGTCAAGATGTCTTTGCTAAAGAAAAACACGTTTCATTTAGGGGAAAATAATCAAAACCAAAATAAGTATATCCCAAATTTATTATATAAACTCATGCATATACTCATAGAAACACCTATCGGTTCAGGAGAATAAGAAAATGACCCAAAAACATAAGAATCATGGTAAATTTAAAGAAAAAATACGTTACTTAAGTTATAGAAAGAATAAAAAATTGTTTACAAACCAAATATACATTTATTTTTATTTTATAGTTATATTGAACATATGGATATTTGAATAACAAAACTATAAACCTTTATATCTAATGGATATTTTATGTAATCTATCAACATGATTAAAACTAGTATTAAGAAACATGAATAATTTAATAAACCAGAAACTACTCAAAAAGAATAAAATCATGGAACTACCTTAACCAAACCCTAAAATAATTGAAAGTTAAGGAATTAAAGATATAATCCATCTTTAATACTGTAACTGAAGAGATATGTTGTTGGGACCCCTAAGATCTTTCCAATACCTATTACACACCACGTGGCTGAATCCAAATACAAGATCCATGATATTAGTGATATTTTTTGATTGATAGATTAATTAATATTAAAGCACACAAATTGACAACCTATTAATTACAATACACATTTTAAATTCCAGATTAATTATACTGTAAATAAATATTTAAATTAAATTACCAGACAGTCATGATAACTAGACTTTGGTAATTATCATTTTTTAAAAGTGTTATGACTCAAACACAATATAACAATGCATGGTAAACAAGATCAGACACATGAATGCAAACAAAAAGTAAAAACTAATATTAAAGTAAAGAAATATCTGATAACATTTTTTATTGTTATTAACAAATTATTTATATTAATATTCATTAAAAATGATGTCAACAATGGATTAAAATATGTGCAGGTCTGTTCTGGAAGCTCCACATAACCTTCATTAGTATTTCAAGAATGCAATATCACAGAAAACTCAATGGAATGTCTCTACATTCCATTCAAGCCATTAACTAGCAAAAAGGCCATACATTAATCTTCAACCTTATCCAAAAATTTGGAAAACACCTAATACTAAGAGAGGTAATACCTACAGACACTCCCCCTCCTATCAAGGCTGGTTGGCTAGACCAACTAATTTCCCTTCTAAAACAACATAACAGCACTGCTAGTGATGTATTCAAAAACAAAATTAACATATGGGATGCAAACATTTTAATAAGCCCTAAACCACCTCAAATTAAACCAAGTCTTGGCTGTTCCAATTACAGAATCACCACCTTATTCAAATTCTGGAAGTTGGAACCCAAATTCCTCGACTATCTAATAAAGGTGAACCTAAATGCAATGCATACCAATTGGTTCCTGCATTATAAAAGAGGTATAAAAACATAGACCCCACTTTTCAAACTGCTTAATGCATGAAGAAACATTTGAACACATTATGCTTTCTTGCATGGGATTGGGAAGGATTAAACTCATAATATCTCAAAATAGTATTATTGATTGCTATAAAATTCTAACAATCAAAGAGTGTATTAAGGAAAGAGACTTTCCCACCATTAAGATAGCAATATTTGTTACATATTCTATCTGGGTGACAAGATGTAAATTAAACTTTAGCATTCCCCAGCCAGAAGCAAACTCTTTCTTCCTTGCTATCCTTTCAAAACTACAAAAGAAAGACAGAATGCTTTCCTCAAAGTTTCTACATGAAAAAACATGGAAACTGCTCAAAATACCCTACCTACAAAATGATATCAATCCTAATGATTGACAAATTATATAACAGGTAAAAGAAACACGCAAATATCTGATTAATGTAATGACATAAAAATGTCCTAAACACACAATAATTTCTCTGATCTACGATCTGACTAAACAAACAAATCAGATCTCATCTCATACTACACAAACTCTTGGAGAACCTATAACAATATAAACATATATAACTATCACTGAAAACATTTGTATATACCTATTATTAATAAATCTAAATATTTTAAATAAAAAAAAATATGATCACGAACTTGCTCGAAGTTGAACGACTAGCTTTTTCTCCAAGAGAGATAAAATTTTATTATATGGGGAAGAACCTACAAATTTTTACATAGATGATTCAAATTTAAACTTTGAAAAAAAAACATCAACCAAGTTTGAATGGAAATACTATAAAAACAATATCAAAGAAAGTGCGAATGAATGTAGAGAATTAAAGCTAACAAACTAAGAAATTAAAAATTAAAATCTTCGCATGTAAATTCAAATTATTAGAACTTCCAAAATATCAATAATTCCCAGTTAAAGATCACAATATCTAGATTCAAGGGTATAAAATAATATAAGAAATACTGACATTATTTCACTCAAAACAAATCATTAAAACAAAATATAAATAACGATAAAAACAAATATGCATTGCTAAGCGCAAAAGCAACCTCAGGGAAAGAAAGTCGTCATCCACTGAGGGTGGAATTGACTGATCCCTTCATACCTGCACTATGAAACATAAAGTTAATTCATAATGAATGGATCTTATAACTGTTCACTTCAAAGCATAAATTCCATGGTATCATTGATAACTTACCTTATGGATATTCTAGAATATTTATGATTTACCAACTATACTTGAAATGGATTAACATAGATTATTGGAATGATTCATTAGGACACTTTTTCTTCAAACATTAAAACCAAGTTAAACTAGACTTCATTCACTTTATTATTTTGTACATTTGATATGTTTTTTTTAAATTTTAATATAAGGGCAGAAAGAGTAATATCAGTATTAGCATGTAATATAAAAAAGAAATATTTTTTACCTTTAATGTAAGCCAAATAAAATATAATTTATGATGAGTTCTTGATTGCGTACTAACTAAACCGATCATCATCAAAAAGAAAGGTAAAATGTTATATAATATATATGTAATCCAAAACTTTATATACTTGTAACACAAATATTTTTCTTTGTTTATATTAATAGTTGTCTTAAATAATTTCAGCATGTCTGATTAACTATCTATGTCATAAATGGTCTTCCTTGTCTATTATCATGAGAGTTGTACATAACAGGGGGATCCCAAATCACCATGATGACAGATAAGATTCTATGATACTAAATTAGTTAAATAAATGAATTAAGAGTTTCAAATCATAAGTTTAGAAAGTAAAGGTGATTATGGTAATCCTTAGGCTTAGTGTGAACCTTATTCATGTTCATAAGGACTTCGCTATTCTTTGTGGGATCAGGGTTTGGAATAATATTTAAAACCAATTATAAACAAAAAATAATCTTCAATTGTAATTCAATATTTTATAATTCTGTTTTAAAATCTTTGTTTGTTAAAATAACACATGCTGGAAATATAAATATTAAATATATTTAAATGTTAAATTAAGACTATTGGTATGTTTTTCTATAGTCAACATTCAATTAGTCATATCTGCTCACATTTTCATGAATATTTTATTTATTTACATATAATGTCACATCCAAACTTATTATTAAACACATACACATGTATACGCATATCTATATTTCAAATGATACTAATATACACTGAATTAAATAGTCATGCAGAATCTCCATGTGTTCGAAACTCTGGATAATGGAAATGTAATGCAACATAGATGAGGTATGTTAGGTATATAATTAATATTTAGTCGCTTCTTAGTCTGTCCTCTCATAGGAATGAAATCAATGCGTGTGTAGTATGTGTGGGTACAATTAACAAAGATATACTCAGTTATTCATTATGATGACCTCACCAACCTATTATACCAAGAAAAGTTTCTTTAATTTTATATATATATATATATATATATATATATATATATATTATACTTATATATATATATTATACTTACATGACTCCATAAAATTTTCTTTTTCCGAATTAATATTCCTAAGATAAGTATTAGCATGAAAACACAAATTAATGCTCCTATAATAGCACCTTTTAGAGCATTCTGTTTGTTTCTAATATGTGGAATAGGCTCTAAAATTATATATATATATATCAATATACATAATCTTATAATTGAATCTTTATTAATATAGTAATTAGATATATATATATATATAAAGTATAACTTTAAAATTTTTATCCAATTAGGAGCGCTTTTGACTATCTTCTAGTCTGTGTCAACTAACAATTTGAAAGGCTAAGCTTTCCATAATTCTGTGATCTTAACGTTTGCTTTCTTTCTGTTAATTAAGTCTTGTTTGTATTTGTATATTAGCATAGCTTTTTCTATTTTCAATTTTTTATTTTTTTTTTTAATTTGCAATATTTTTACATTATTATAATTAAAGTTAAAACCATAAATACACGATTTATTATGTTGTAAAAAAACGGATGCTGAAAGATTATTATGTACTTTGCAATTTTGTTTAGTTTTCTGAACCTTTTTAATAATAGCAAGTGCTCTTTAGCTCTTTTTTTCCAATGTGCATCTCGATTTATCGGCTATCACAACTACATATCTATTTATAAATGATGAAATTTTTATTTATAAATGAGATTTTATCTTTAGAGTTATTTATTAATTTGTTTAATGTAGGAGGTGTGTAAAATGCAATGTCACGTATACATTTATAAATTTCCCTTATAAAATTTACTTGATCATTCTAAATATATGGTATTGATATCCATAGTTTTATTAGCAGGAGAATCAATATTATTATTAATATTTTTATTCTTATATTTCATATTAAAATTTTTAAAAACATTATATATATATATATATGATTATAATTATAGCCACCATTTAACAATTCATCCGAATACATTTCAATATTTTTAGCTTTATCCGATGAATATTTAAAGTCTATTATTACTAAATAAGAAGGACTTTAAACCTGCCATTTTATGTGACACTGACACTTTTCATTTATATAGAATATAACTTTTTTTACTCTTGGTTTAATAGTGATATTAGAAATCAATGTATGCTGGATTACTGTACGACTATTAAATCAAAAGTAAAAAGAGGTTATATTCCATATAATTCAAGAGTGCCAAGGTCACATAAAATAGCAGGTTTAATGCCCTTCTTATTTAGAAATAATAGTCATTGTAAATATTCATCGGATAAAACTAAAAATACTAAAATGTATTAGAATGAATTGTTAAATGTTGGCGACAATTATAATCATAAATATATAATGTTATTAAAAATTTTAATACACAATATAATAATAATAATAATAATAATAATAATAATAATAATAATAATAATAATAATAATGATGATGATGATGATGATGATGATGATTCTCCTGCTAATAAAAGCATGGATATTAATACCATAAAGAGATTCCTTTTATTCCTGCATAAATACTATATCTTGTATTGTAGAGTGAAGTATTTATTTATTATTTAACACTCGCAGAAGACGCATGCACAATTAGCTTTTAAGGCTGATCTTTGAATGTATTAAAATGATCAAGTAAATTTTATAAAAAAAAATTATAAAAGTATATGTGACATTGCATTTTAGCACCTCCTACATTAAACAAATTAACAAATAACTCTAAAGATAAAACTTCTATTTATAAATAAAAATGCATTATTTAATAATGGATATGTAGTTGTGATAGCCGATAAATAGAGATGCACATTGGACAAAAGAGTTAAAGATCACTGGCGGGTTATTAAAAAAAGTTCAGAAAACGAAACAAAATTGCAAAGTAAATAATAATGTTTCAGCATCTGCTTTTAGGAACATAATAAGTAATTTATTTATAGTTCTAACTTCAATTATAACAATGTTAAAATATTGCAAATTGAAAAATATAACAACAAATGGAAAATAAAGGAAGCTATGCTACTATACAAATATAAACAAGACTTAATTAACAGACAGACATCAAACGTTAAGATCTCGGAATTGTGGAAAGATTAACCTTTGAAAGTATTAGTTGACAATGATACGAGGATAATAGAAAGCATAAGTGGATAAAATTTTTAAAGTTATACTTTACATATAACTAATTACTGTATTTATAATTATTCAATAATAAGATTTATATATATATACATTAAAAGTCTAAAATTATTCAATAATAAGATTTATATATATATACATTAAAAGTCTAAAGCTAACTAGTCAATAAAAATAATCAAATTTACCCCAAATTCACATCTCAAACAGTTTAGCCAAACAAAATAAACTCTAAAACACAACCAATAGTTTCACAAAAGCAACAAATTTATACTAAATATTACCCATAATTTCACTTACATCCATTCATTCTTAATATTAAAAGAACTTTTAAATAGGTTAATTGTTCTTTGAAAAAAATGAAATAAAAAAATTAAAGAATCTTTATTATTAAAAAATTATGTTTCTGAAGCAATTAACTTGTGTAAAAGTTTTTTTAATATTAAATGTGTGTGAGATGTAAGTACAATGGTGAGTAATATTTGGTATCAATTTGTTGTCATCTTCTATTCCTTTACTCTTGGAAAATCTGTTTGTAGTAGTGAAACCATTGGTTGTATTTTAGACCTTATTGTTTTTTGGCAAGGCTTGTTGAGTTGTGAATTTAGGATAACTTTGACACACACACACACACACACACATATATATAAATCAACGTCTGTACACACACACACACATATATATAAATCAACGTCTGTATTCCAATTATAATAAAATATACATAATTATTCAAAACAATACAATAATTAATACAGTAAAAATATTTTAAAAACAAATATATACCACAATTTAATAGAAGTACTTTCAACTATCTATGTAGTCATTATCAACTAGATTCAAATTGTATTATAAAAAAACCATTACAAATTTAAACAAAAAGTAATATGTCATATATCAATTTTCCCACAATTCATTAATTTTTATATTGGCAACCTGTCTATTTATCAAATGATGCTTTTCACTTTTTATTAATATAGCTTCTTTAACTTTGCGTTTATTATTATTTCTTTCAATACACAAAATCTTAACTTTATTAAAATCAAAATCAAAACCATAATTACAAGTTACATTATGATCAAAAATACTGATATGTCATCATTTCTAACATTCTCTTGTCTTGATTTTTGTACTCATTTATATAACAACAAATGCTCCTTTGATCTTTTCTCCAATGTACATCGAGATTCACCTATATATGCCTTTCCACAAACACACAGCCATTTATATATTGAACAACTTTGATTTAAAATACATCTATTTTTTTAATTATTTATTAATCTATTTAAATTAGGAGTAGTATAAAATGCAACTCAACATATATTTTTATATATCTGTTTTATAAATTTTACTTGTTCATTACAAATAAATGGTATTGATATCCAAGTATATTTTATTTTATCAATATCTATAGCACTTAAAATATTACTATTATTATTATTAAACTTAGTAACAATATTACAAATTAATTTATGATCATATCCAATATTTAACAAATCTATAGTAAATACATTTATATTACTTATTTTATCAGAATTATATTTGCATAACTTATTATTCCTAAATAAAAATGATTTTAAACCAGATAATTTATGTACTATTCGCACATTTGAATACCAAGGAATATATCCTCTTTTTTCAATATCTTTTATTACCATACAATAATCCAATTTATCTTTATTACGAGTAACTTTAATATCTAAATATTTAATTGATATTTTTTCTTCAAAAGATTTACTCCATTTTAAACCTTCTAAACTATTTAATTCATTAAATAACTTCCACAAACAAAAACATCATCAACATATCTGTAATAAATTAAATTGTGGTATATATTTGTTTTTGAAATATTTTTACTGTATTAATTATTGTATTGTTTTGATTATATATATACAAATCAATATATATATATCAAAATACTGTACAATTTACATAAATTATATTCTTTTAGAAGTACTTTTGACTATACGCTTTGTAGTTTTTATCAACTATATAACATTGAATAATCAAAACGAGACAACCTTTAACAATACCCATAGTTCAATTCAGATTTCCCACAATTCTGTTATCTTAACATTTGATGACTGGCGATTCATTAACATTTGACGATTTCTTGAAATCAACATAGCCTCTTTTATTTTACGTTTATCAAACTTTATTTATTATATATATGTATGTTGAATATTTCTATATCTAGTTAAAATGAACATTTCAAATTCATGTATTTAATAATTTCAATTAGACAAGAAAAATAGACCAATATACAAAAATAAAATGCTACCGTCATAAATCTTTATCATGTATACACTTTTTCTTTTGAATTTTTAAAATACATCCCTCATCGCAAACATTTATCAACATAGAAAGTAAGACCATTCGCTCTTTTCATGTATGTGTTGCAAAATTGATTCTCTTATAATTTTCATACATAGATTTTGCATACATGTAAAAATAAACTACAAGTGAATAAAACATTTCAAAAGAACAAATGCTAAAAAAGTTATAAATAGTTTACTAATAAAAATCATTTGATGGGAAATGCAAGTTTTATCAAATATTATAATTACAAATCGGCAAATGAAAAAAAAAAAACCTTATTAAATCCGAAGTATTTACTCTGAAATTATATACTTAATTGTGAGACATTGAAAAATAAATCTATTTGTAAGTCTTTATATTGCTCTTTTTAAAAACATAACTTTATGGCCAGGAATAGAAAAATACTGATGCTAAATCAAAAAGATATTTATACATTTTTACAATCCATATTAAAGATAAAATGACCTAATAAGTATTAATATTATATATAGAGCTTGCAAAATAAGCTCTTAACAAGCTTTGAGAATATCCTCAACACCAGACTGGTTTCTGCTTCTGGCATCATTAGTGAGGTGCCAAGATATTCAGCATTAGATTAAAAATACTAGAACAAGCACTTTATCTAATGTATAACTATTGAGAAGAAAAGTGAAATTGTCAGACATTCATATGTTTTCCAATCCAGCTATATAACTCAAATAGCCATATGAGACTGAACTAAGTTCAGATACACAATATTTTAATAGCTTTAGCAATATAAAATCGCCAAAGTTTGTAATAGCAAAAAATAAAATGATAAAAAATCAAATCAGATGTCACATGACCTAATTTAATAAAGCTTGTGTTTACAAATGTTATATATAGAGCTTGCAACGTAAGCTCTTAACAATCTTTGAGAATATCCTCAACCCCAGACCAGTTTCTGCTTCTGGTATCATCAGTGAGGTGCCATGATATTCAGCATTAAATTTTCTTCTCAATAGTTATACATTAGATAAAGTGCTGGACTTGTCCTAATATTTTTAATCTAATGCTGAATATGCTGGCACCTCACTGATGACACCAGAAGCAAAAACTGGTCTGACGTTGAGGTTATTTTCAAAGCTTGTTAAGAGTTTATTTTACAAACTCTCTATATAACATTTGTAAACACAAGCTTTATTAAATTAGTTCATGTGACATCTGACTTGATTTTTTATTATTTTAAGTATTAATATGAATATTCATATGGTTACTGATATGACATAAAACACCAGCCATTATTTATGGATTTTTATAATTATATATTTAAACAAGTCTCATTAGAACTGTTTGAAGAAGTCATTAAAATCCCTTTCTAGCATTGTCTGGAGTAACATTATTGTGAGCTTCTGGATGACTGAATCAAGCTATAATGTGTTCTCTTTAAGGCTCTATGGATTTAGAGAGTATCCAAAAGTCAACAGAAGCTAAATTAAAAGACTATGGTAGGTTCTGAATCACAATAAAACTTTTTGGTGAAAAATAATACAAAATGTAGGCTTTGCACATTATCATGTAACAATATCCAAACCTCAGCTTGCAATACTTCGATTTCTTGCACCAAATTTTTTACCACTAAATATTCAAAACTATAAGCCAGTAGTTAGAATATTATTGTCTGATTTTAGGAATGTGTTTGTGGAGACATAATGCTTTTGAATTAAAGAGATAATCAGGATGGGAGATGTGTAGATTTTATTCTTTTGCATTCAAAATTTTTTGGTTTATCTTCTTCTAGTGATCTTCATTTTCTGGCATTAGTTGATGAATCTTGGAGATACAAAGAATCAGCACATTTTCTGATTTTGCAATTTTGTTTAAATGTCAAGTACGGTTGGATTTGAAAATATCATAGAGTTCCTCAATGAATCAAACATAAACACAGGGATCAGGTCAGATAATTTTGATAACAAATTGGACATTTTTTTCCGTTCATGTTTTTATGATGTATCTGAATATAGATAATCTCCAATACTTTTGTGGTCATCAAAAAATCTTGAAAACCATTTAGAACATTCTAGAAAAAACATTATGTTACTGTCTTGTGCAGTTTGATTAATTTTAATAGTTTCAATAGCAGTCCTGTCTAATCTAAAAGTATATATTAATTTGTTTGTTATGGGTTTTGTATCAAAACATGAAATGCACTCTCATGTTTTAAATCATAACTCATGATCCAGACAAATTAATGCTTTACATTTTTGTAAAAAAAATAGCTAAACTATGTCTCTATGTTACACACATTATTGCTAAAAGATTATACTGCAAAAAGCTTGAAGAATCATTGGTTTACTAATCTTAATATCTGGTAAATAAACTATCAAATGTAAATTATATAACAATAGAATTTTATAATAGTTAAAAAATATTTCGAACAATACATTTCCAAGTACTGGATATATGTATACATATATGAGCTGATTCAAATGGAACTGCATATATATATATATATATATATATATATATCGATTTAAACCTCAAATACTATATATATATATATATATATATATATATATATATATAGTATTTGAGGTTTAAATCGTGTATTATATTGTATGAATTCTCATCTTTCATCTTTGTTGTGGTTAAATTCTTAATAAAGATCTGCTAGGTCTTACCCAATAACGAGACTGAGCATCAAGTAAGGAAAAATCATGTATATATATATGATTTATTATTCAGAATATATGGATTTACAAAAATTTTATGTACTTTAATTGTACAATTAATTAATTTCAAATTGATTTTATCTTTTGTTTTTCAAACTCAACTTGAAATCAATTAATTATAAAACTGAAGAAAATAAAAATGTTGTTAATCCACATATTCTGAATAATCAACCACCAAATACATATAAGAAAAAATGTTTTTATTACATTCTCAATCTCGTTTATTACTTAAAATTCAACAGTTCTTCATTAAAAACCGATAATGATAAATGTTATTTTTTCAAAAACGTTAGAAATTCAAACAAAATAACACATAATTTAAACCAAAAAATAATTTATTTAAATAATTTAACCATGAAAACATTAAATAATATGCCTATTATTTTATAATTGAAATTATAATGTTCTAATTATTATATCCCAAATTTTGGATTACACACAAAAAATAACTCCTCTATTTATAATATGGATGACACTGTCAAAATAGGACCTTTGCAATGATATAGAATTTTAATGGATTCTATGATTTTTCTTTACTTAGTGTCACATCTACATTGGATCCTAGTGCTTAAAAAAATCTATACTATGCCCAATATCCAAATTGTGGAGTAAGAGGGCTACTATTAATGAGTAGAGATATTCTTCATTAGAATCAGGTCTAGTGAGAATGAATAGATTAATGCAACCAAACAGAGTTGATCTTCACCAAAAATCTCACTATATGCTATGAATTCTAATCATAATAGAGAATTTTCAAACATCAGAATTCGATTCAGAAGAGAAATACAAAAAAATCTATTAATATTCTATAAAAACGAAAATATTAAAGCAGATATAATGGTTCAGCCAAATTATGTTTTTTTTAATAATCTACTTAGGTCTAAAATGCCATATTGAATTTTTTTAAAATACTGACCTGAGACACAATTTTCACAATAACTTCAGTTTTAATTATGTTAGAGCAAAAAAATACATTAATAGAAACTAGAAAAACTAAGAAAAACAATAAGTCTAAGACAAATATTGATAACCATTTAAAAAATAAGGAAAAAAAAATTTCAAATCTGAAATAATTATTACTTTATTGTTTGTTCATAATTTCTAATTCAACATGAAAAAACTATTAATTATATCTTCAGTTATAATTTCTTTGTATTCCTCACACAATTATCTTTCTAACAATGAATAATATGTCTTACCTGAGATAATCCATAGCTTCACAATCTCCAAAAGAAGTCACATATGAATTCTTCATTTTTATCTTGTACCTCAAAAGTTCCAAATGTCAAAGGCCTCTATAAAAAAAGATTCATTCTAATAAAAGATACCAAAAAACTCATCTTAGCAATTGGCTTCTTGTCTATCTAAAACTAGAAATTGTAGGCTACTGTCTATATCACTGATAAAAGAAGTTTCATCTCTTTATTTTATAGTTTTTTGTGTACATCAGTGATGTTTATATTCTTTGTGCACACAAGTTATGCTATTTTGTTATATTTATTGTGTCACATAGATATAATTTATTTGCATATAGTTCATTTGTTAGCTATAGACTTGAAAATAATGTGATGAAACATATAGAAAAAAGGAGTGATTCCAAAACATGAGTATAAAGACAAACAAAAATCAGAATTTGATTATTTTCCTGCATATGCAATCTTTCTATACATTTGATTATTAGTTTTGTAACTCATTACTTGTAAATACAAACATATTATATAAACATAATAATAAATAATAAATTATTAAACTTTTTGAAAATCATTATTTTTATAAAATAAATGGATTAGAACTTTAGAAAATTACGTAGAACTTTAGAAAATTCCGGTAGATATGAATTCTATATGAACATAAATAAATATATAATTTATATTAAACATACTAACTACAAACTAAAATTAATAAAAAAATTAAAAGAAATTAAAATATTAGTAAAAAAAATAAATTTTTATACTTTTTTATACTTATGAGTCTCATGTTGTGCTTTAAGTTGAAACTCCATTGTAGGCCTTGTTTGTGAATAACTTCCAATAAATGTTCACTTGATACCCATTATATATTTTGTGTTTTTATCGCTTCATGAAAATTGATCAAAAACAAAAAAATTAAATACTCTATTTGATTAAAACTGCTGCCAAAAAATTCAAATTTCAACGGATTTTTTAGAGGTAGACATCTTTGGAAAGCCACATCATTCAGCTATCAAATGTCCATATTTTGATTGAAGTCATGCTTATACTTTTATGTCAGTAAAGAAAGAAAACAACATATCAACTGATCAAAACAGACACATAGCTAACCTGCTCAAAGAGGTAAAGTTTAAAGAAAAAAGTCACACCTTATTTTGGAACACTAGTGGGTTTTATATTGATTTTTTTGTTCATCTCCTTCCCATTTTTAAATTTTGTGTTCTTGATTTTACTGTAAGAATCTTAAATCTTATTACAGATGTTATTTACAGCAATACTATATTTTTATTTATAAAGCATTCATTATACAGTTAATGGTAGATGTAATCGAATCAAAATATACTTAGTCTAATTATACATGGATGAACTTCAATGACACACAGATACATAACTGCCCAACATGCATATATAATTATTTTAAAGCATTAATTATATGTGATAAATTTTGCATATATATATATATATATATATTACAAATCGATGTGATAAATTTTGCATATATATATATATATATAATATTACAAATCGATGTCTGTATTTGTTCAAAATAAAATACATAAATAAATATTAGAAAATACAGTGCTTAAAGGTTTATAAAATATATCTATGACCATCATGTAGGAGCACTTTTAACTATCCTTGTAGTTTTTGTCAACTAATACTTTTAAAAGGTCAACTTTCCCATAATCTCATGATGTCAACTTTCTCATAATTCTGTGATCTTAAAGTTGCTGCTTGCCTACTGATTAAATCTTGCTTGTATTTATATATTAACATTGCTTCCTTAATTTTTTTGTATTATTATTTATTTCAGTTTCCAATACTTTTACATTATTATAATTAAAATCAAAACCATAAATACATGATTAATTATGGTCATAAAAGACAGAAGCTGATAAATTATAATTATTTTTATAATTTTGTTTTGTATTTTGAACCCTTTTTAATAATAAAAAGTGGTTTTTTGTTCTTTTTTCCAATGTGCACCTCAATTCATCTATATATCCACTGTCACTCCTATATTTCCATTTTTATATGATACAATTTTTATTTGACAATAAGGTTTTATCTTTTGAATTATTTTTTAATTTATTTAATGTATGTGGTGCATAAAATGCAATGTTACATATACCTTTATAAATTTTCTTAATGAAACTTGCCTGTTGATTCGAAATATATGATATTGATATCCAAATTTTTTTATCAGAAGAATTAACATTATTATTATTATTATTATTATTATTATTATTTTTATTATTATTATTATTATTATTATTATTATTATTATTATTATTATTATTATTATTATTATTATTATTATTATTATTATTATTATTTTTATATTTAGAATTAAAATTTTTAATAGTATAATAAAGATAATCATAATTATATCCAACGTTTAACAATTCATTATAATAAATTTCAATATTTAAATCATGTATATATGGTTTTGATTTTAATTATAGTAACATAAAAGTATTGGGAACTGAAAGAAATAATAAAAGAAAAATTAAAGAAGCAATGTTAATATATAAATACAAGCAAGATTTAATCAATAGGCAAACAGCAAACGTTAAGATCATGGAATTATGGAAAAGTTGACCTTTTAAAAGTATTAGTTGACAAAAACTACAAGGTTAGTTGAAAGCGCTCCTAAGTGACAGTTATAGATATATTTTTATAAACTTTTAAGTATTGCATTTTCTAATATTTACTTATAAATTTATGAATATATATATATAATTCTTTACTTATAAATTTATGAATATATATATATAATTCTTTATAAAGTGTGTAATTATTCTTTTTTCTGTTTTGAATTTCTATTTATAATGTATTTTCGATGCCATGTGCCATAATTATAACTATTGATTTTACTCTGTATGATGTTTTATAGTGGCTGTTGAAAATTGGAAATGAGCTGATTTACATATTCCAGTGGTTTGTTAATTGGATGGTGTGTTAGCTCTTTTATTTATTACATTGTTTGTGATGTATCAAGTTCTCTTTAACTTTTTCTCTTTATCATCTCACTTTTTATACACAAATTTGATATTATTAAATCAACATGATGTCTATTTTCATTTTCATGATCTAAAAATAACAACATATATGATGAATTTTCTTTAGCCAATTATATACCTGCTTATGTTGTATTATCATTGTTGTAGTATTGATTATATAGTCTCATATTATACTGTTATGCATGCAGGACTGCTGATTGTATTTCATATACTATTTGGTAGAAAGATTAAAAAAAGGAACCATCTTCAAAATAGTATATGAAGTGAAATGAAAGAGTTCAGGATGCACAACAGTATACTCCAGGGAACCTTGAACTAAGATCACCAGATGGATAATGCAACAAAAATAGCTTTATAACAGTGTTAAAGAAATTACATCATAAGTATATTAATTTTTGTAGAAGATAAAATCATGAAGAACAACACAAACACTATTTTAATTAGAAAAATGTTAAACTGGTATGCATAGATAGATAGAAAAATAAAGGAGGCTTTGTACATTGCAAGCAGCAATGTCATAATAAATAAGCATCTGATTTCTAGATAATGTAAATCAGTTTAGCTGCATAATTTAGCAGACACTATAAAACAGCACACAGAATAAAGTAAAACAGTTATGAGTAAGTTGCTTGACAATGAACATGCACTACTAAACAAAAAATCAAATAAGGCAAAACAGTGTATTAACAGACTTCATAAAGCTTATCAATATATTGAAATAGTATATTCCTATCCTCATAATATGTTTCACCTAATTTTCCCCTATAGATCTATCTGTGCTAGCTTTAAACCTTTCATGAGTACACATATAAAGATACTAACACCATATATATATATATATATATATATATATATATATATATATATATATATATATATATATATATATATATATATATATATATATTTATATATATATATATATTGTGACCTTCCAGGTTGGCACCAGGAAGAAATGTGGGAAGTTCACATTTGTGTTAACAATGGCTAAAGATAGTTATCTGAGAAAAATGAATTGTGATGTAATTTGCTAGTTAAAATTAGGATTTAAAAAAATTAAAACTTTAATTGGGTGTACTGATTGGTAGAGTTTTGGATTATATATGTTTGGTAGTAGAAGAGGAGGATGAACAACATCAGGGATGTTTATATGTAGTAGAAAAATTTACATGTCATAATAAGCAGATACATAGATATATTATTAATTAGAATTTTCTTTTCTATATTTTATTTATTATTTACTAATTATGTATTGTTCATAATCTTATATTTAAAAATGATAAAGATTATTTGTATATTAGTGAATAACATTTGTAAATTAATATTTAATTTTTTTTTATTATTATGTTTTATTCCATTCAAATATTGTATTGTTAAAATTTTATAAGTAAAAATTCTGGCACACTTCCAAAGTTGATTGTAATAAGAAACACAGAGGGCATGAGTGAGGAGAGACAAAAAGTTTAAAACTTGAAGGAAAGTATTAAAAAATTCCAAGGAAGAAGCTATAAAAAAAAATAAAGCTTAAAAGAATCAATAACTCTCTAAGAGTATTAGAACAAATAAAAAAAAACATCGCGAGGATTCTGATAATAAACTGTGGAGGATTTTCTATTATACTACTGGAATAATATAAAAATGAAGAGATAAACCCCCAAAAGGGAAGCCAGCTCCAAATTTCTGTCAAATGATGATCCATGTTCACTACCTTTAAAATGCCTGGATGTTATGTAAGCTAAGTAATTATGATTTGTTTTAAAGTATTACCAAAAATAAATAATATCAGAATGACAAAATTGTTTAAAATAAAGCTAGCTAAAATTTTCTTATTAAACGCTATAATCAAATGCTTGATTTTCAATTTTAAGAATTTTCTATCAATATTCTGCAAAATAAAATTTAAAATGAAAGAGTTTATCTATTTAATCTTATATCAAGAGGATAATTTTATACTGTATAACTTTGCTATTCATGCATATATAATAAAATAATTCCAATGCATGCAAATGTTATTATAATGCCTGTCATGGAATTTTAGGATAAAAAAACTATTGTCATTCTTAACAAATTATGCTTTAACAATCGGATAGACATTTTTTTTATGTTATAATTTACTGTTGTCTTTGAAATTGATATGTATGTTTCTTTCAACTTTCAAATTTTTTAAAAAAAACTTAACATGTAATGATTGGATATTGATAAGTATTTTTTGTTATTGCTTATAATAGATGTACAATCAATTTTTTTTTGTTTTCTTTTAAAAAAAAGAACAATGTAACTTCATATTATTATAATATGATAATCTATTATTTTGTATGATCTAGAAATCATATTATAGGTGATTATATATTCGGATGTGTGCGTGATGCTATAAATTATTATTTTTTTTAAAAAAAATTGTATTTATTATGCTTTAATTTCGTTAATGAAGTTTATTTAAAAAAATAAAGAATTAAAACCTTGTCTGTTATAAGTTTGTTTATGTAGGAAGTGTATTGGGTGTAGTTGGAGGTAGAAATGGTCAAGGGATGATTAGATTATTTAGATTGAGTTTGGAGATATTATTTAACCCTCATGTATATAGGTGTAAGTGTTTGGTTATTGTTTTCCCCTGCCTTTCTTCATTTTTGTATAGTTAATGTTAGATGATATACACTGATTATAACAGATAAGTGTTTTATAAATTTTTATAATATGTATTAAAAAAATGATTAATTTGTTGCACTATGTATTTTATAAATAAGCTAATAAAAATATGTTTTAGAAATACATTATATTTACAATGTTATAAAAACGCACATATTCGAAAATATATGATTCATATATTAAATATTAGTCAATTTTGGTTTTACTGTAGAAGAAATGTAATTGGTTAGAAAGGTGCATAAAATAATATTTTTTTTTATTTATTATTTATTTTGTCTTTTATTTTTAATAAATGTTTTATTGAATTAATAGCCCATATGAATTGCTTGATTATATACGTTCGATTCTCCATTTCCACACACACACATATGCTTAACATAACATAGCCCTAGAATATCTAAATTTGCCAGTATAAGTCAAGTTTTATTTAATTTGTCTGGAGTTGATAAATCTCAGTATTACAATGCCAATAATATATTTTACTTTGCTTAGAATAGATGGTGATGTGGATATAAAAGGTACCCGACCCTCATCATTATCTATCCTATAATAAATATGATAATTGATAATTTTGCAATAGTTTTATAATTAAATAAATGTGTGGCATATGATTAAATTAGTGTTACAGAATTGTTATCCATAAATGTTTTATTACTCTTATTTGCATCCTATATGAAGACCATATCCTATAACCTCAACTGAGCTAAGCCATAGAATAATTACAATATAAGAATCTTTTAAATAAGTTTAAAAGCAATTTACAATTATAAATTTTATTCTATCTTGTATAGAATTGGTGCCTGGGCATTTATAAATCTAATAAAGTGAATAAGTGAAGAAGACAGAGGTTACAGGGTGGGTTAAGTGGCTTGCCCAATGTGGATGGCATGACATTTATGGGTTAAATGCTCGATATATTTATGGGTTAAATGGTTGCACAATGATTGGTGATCGATTCATCTTTGTTCATATGTGTATTTTGTTCTTTATTGGAGATTATATATTATACATTCTATTATGAATGGCACACAATGTGGCAGCATGATTAGTTAATGATAGTGGAGTGGAATAACAGCCAGCATGTTGGATTTGATTGATGATTATTGTAGATAGGGGTAAGTGGCGACCAACGTGGATGGCTCGATATATACATAGAGGCCACAGCTGCCAAGGGTTTAAATGGCTGTCCAATCATGGGATCTTGATTACTTAAGTCTCATATCTTGTAGAGTGTTTATATTTTTGTTGATATATATTGGCATATACCTGAGATGAGAAGTAATCCAGTGCCATTAGAATTACTTTATTCCTGTTTTAAATATACAGTTATTGCAAAATTGGTTCCAAAATAGAATCAAGTTGGCAGTTTTCTTATTCAAGGATTTTTTTTATATCAATCTGGAAGATTAATAGAAATGTTTGATAAAATGGAACTAGGGGTAAATGGAGCATTAACTAAGGTTTGAAATAAGCCAATTAGAGTTCGAAATAAGCCAATACCTGAAAGATGTGTAGTAGATATATGAATGTCAGATGTATAGTTTAAAAAAAAAACATTTTTTTTATGTGAAATAAATAAATACAGCCATGAAACAGCTTAATTTCAATTTTAGAGCTATATAAATATCACAACTTATAGTAAATGTTAAAGTTGATAGCATTTTTTTATATATATATTTTGCTTGTCAATGAAATATAGCATTGCTGCCAGATAAGCATAGAATTATTGATGGTGTTAAATTATAAAGTAGTAATGTTGTTCATATTTGGAACATTTCTGTTATAGAAAGTCTATAATTTTGAAGGTTAAATAGAATGCTTGATTGTTGGAGTTTTGTTGGTTGTATTGCAAGTTTTGGTGATGGATGGAGAGTTTCTGTTATTGTCTTAAGTATATGGTGTATTCATGTCACTGGTGACTGATTGTTCTCATTCACTGCTCCAACCCAAATTATGATATCAGTTGTTAGTTATCATGAAGCAGTTAACAGTAGTCCTGCCATGATTTTGCCTCTAAGACTCCAGAGAGAGCAAGGCATAGTTCTTTCTAATATATATATGTAATATTTGTCTCTAAGACTCCCAAAGATGAGCAAGACAATATTTTATAAATAGCCCCTAAGACTTGGATGTAAGCAGGGCATTGTGATAGTGTTTGTAGTAAAATATTATGGGTTGTGGTAGCTTAGAGTGACTAAAGTGGGATGATCATCAGAGTGTTCATGGAGCATTGTCTGTTTTAAGAGCAGTGATGGAATTCTTTTATCTATTTCAAAATTGTGAACTGCTAATAATTCTTTTGGCTGTCAGTATCTGTTGGATCTTTAGAAGAATGGATGAATATATAACTTGAATATATAGCTCATTCTTAAAAGGCTATTTTCTATATTCTTATGCAAAGGTTGGCATCTACCATATTTAAGTAAAAATTGTATATCAGTTGTCATAGTAAATGCATGTCATCATTAATTTTATTTTGGTTATAAAATTCTTTTTTTTGGGGGGGGGGTTATAAATGCTGGTTATAATATTTGAATGCACCCAACACAGCATAAAAATAAATGAACATGTTTAAATCGTTTTGGTCTTTTATCAGTAATTTGAATTGGTGTAGTTTGTAATATAACTATAGTGGATCATGTAAAATTTAATTTATAATTTCAGCTATGTTTAGATCAATGTTATCTAATGAAAACTTAATGTCTTCTTGCCTATGTGTGTGTGGAAAATCGAACATTATATGGGAAAATAAAATTGTGGAAATTTTATGTCATTTTAGGTAATGATGGTGAATTTGAATTGTTGGTTTGGTGGAGGTTGGAGCTGGTAAACCTTATTCTCTTTAAGTAGTATTAATAAATTTTTAAGAGATTATAAAATGGAAGAGTTTAGCTTATATGATAGTTTGGGTGGGTCTCAAGAGACACCATCTCCAGACATTGTTGCGATGTCCCCTGACCTTGAATCAGGAAATGAAGCTATAGATATGTCATATGGAGAGTCTAGTAAGATGAGAGATACTATCCCTAAAACCACAGATGGTGACCTGCTAATGTGGTTCAAAGAGATGTTTACAAAATTAGAGTTAGGTCAAACAGAATTAAAATCAGAATTAAAAGAAGTAAAGTCAGGTCAAGTAGAATTAAAATTAGAATTAAGAGAAGAACTAAAGTCTGGTCGAGTAGAAGATAGAGAAAAGTCAGAAGAGATGTTTGTAGAATTGAAGTCAGAACTAAAAGAAATAAAATTGAATCAAGATAAGTCAGAGGAGAGGATGGCAGAAATAAAATTGGAAGTTTCAGAAATGAAGTCAGAAATGGTAGAAATAAAAGCTAGTATAGTTAGGCAGATGCAAGTTGTGGAGGAGAAAGTAAAAAGTCAGGAATCAGAGATAGCAATAGAAATAAAATTGAGTCAAAAGAAATCAGAGGAGAGGATGGTTGAAATAAAGTCAGAAATGTCAGAGATAAAATTAGAAGTGAAACTAGAAACAAAGCTAGAAGCAAGATTAGAAATACCCAAAATGAAGCTAGAAATGCAAGAGAATATTAATGACCAAGTTATGCAGATTAATAAGAATGTTAGTTTAGCCAGTGATGAAATAAATGTATACAAAGAACTTAGAGAAATAGTTAATCAGGACTCAAAATTAGAGAAAATTGAAGATATAGACATGCTTAAGGATTTCAAGAAGAATCTTGATAGAGAGAAAGAAATTAATAAATCAATGAAGACAGAAATAATTTCCTTAGACATGAAATATCTATAAATTTTGGAGAATGAGTTGCTAAAGGTTACTGATATCACCAGTAATAAGTTTAGAAATAAAAATGAAAACATAAATTTAAAGTGTGTTCTTGATTATTTAGAACATAAGGTGAAGGTGAATGTTTTCAAAAAAATATTTTATGGAGATACTAAACATGTAATATGTAGTATGAAATGTTTAATAGAAAGTGTTAGTCATGCTAGAGAAGTCGGTAAAGTGAAAATAAAATGTAAAATTAAGAATACAAAGAAGTTTGATTTAAATTTTCTTAGAAAAGTTATTAATCCGGAAAGAGATTTAGGCAAAGCCAAAGTAAAGCTTAAATGTAAAAGTAAGAAGAAAACCAAAGTAGATTTTATGAGAGAGGTAATTAATCACAATAAACATATGAAGAAAATTAAAGTAAAATTCAAAGAGATGAGTAGAGAGAAGGTTAAGATAAGTTATCTTAATAAAGGTGTAGATTATATAAGAGATATTGGGAAAGCAAAAGTCAAATTTAAAAGAATAAATGAAAAGATAGTTAATTTAAATCTTGGTAGAAAGATTGTTGATGAAGAAAAAGAAGTTGGAAAGGCTAAAATCAAACTAAAGAAAGTAAATGTAGAGTTGATCAATGTCATGGGTTTAAAGACATCCAGAAATAAAAGGATAGAGCATAGAAAGGTAAAAACTAGACTAAAGAAGGTTGAGATAATGTCTCTTAGAGATAAACTTGTCAGAAGAAAGGAAATAAAGAATAATCGAGCAAGGTTTAAAGTTACTTATAATGCTCGCAGTTTGATTCCGTATCCTGCAAGACATGATTAATAAAAGTTATACATATTGTTCAATATAGAATTTAGTTATTTTTTTTCTTGCTTATTTAATGTTGCTAAAATATAATAGGAACAAGTGTTTGTAAAAGCATTAAATGTTTTTATTGTTTTATGTTTATTCGACAAACATAATTTTCTAATTGTGGAATGATCTTAATGTAAAATTTGATGTGCTATTAATATTGATTGTTGTTTATCCAATTCATTTTTCTTTCATAAGGGGGAAGGATTGTGACCTTCCAGGTTGGCACCAGGAAGAAATGTGGGAAGTTCACATTTGTGTTAACAATGGCTAAAGATAGTTATCTGAGAAAAATGAATTGTGATGTAATTTGCTAGTTAAAATTAGGATTTAAAAAAATTAAAACTTTAATTGGGTGTACTGATTGGTAGAGTTTTGGATTATATATGTTTGGTAGTAGAAGAGGAGGATGAACAACATCAGGGATGTTTGTATGTAGTAGAAAAATTTACATGTCATAATAAGCAGATACATAGATATATTATTAATTAGAATTTTCTTTTCTATATTTTATTTATTATTTACTAATTATGTATTGTTCATAATCTTATATTTAAAAATGATAAAGATTATTTGTATATTAGTGAATAACATTTGTAAATTAATATTTAATATTTTTTTTTTTATTATTATTATGTTTTATTCCATTCAAATATTGTATTGTTAAAATTTTATAAGTAAAAATTCTGGCACACTTCCAAAGTTGATTGTAATAAAAAAACACAGAGGGCGTGAGTGGGGAGAGACAGAAAGTTTAAAACTTGAAGGAAAGTTAAAAAAATTCCAAGGAAGAAGATATAAAAAAATAAAGCTTAAAAGAATCAATAACTCTCTAAGAGTATTAGAACAAATATAAAAAAACATCGCGAGGATTCTGATAATATACCTGTGGAGGATTTTCTATTATACTACTGGAATAATATAAAAATGAAGAGATAAACCCCCAAAGGGAAGCCAGCTCCAAATTTCTGTCAAATGATGATCCATGTTCACTACCTTTAAAATGCCTGGATGTTATGTAAGCTAAGTAATTATGATTTGTTTTAAAGTATTACCAAAAATAAATAATATCAGAATGACAAAATTGTTTAAAATAAAGCTAGCTAAAATTTTCTTATTAAACGCTATAATTAAACGCTTGATTTTCAATTTTAAGAATTTTCTATCAATATTCTGCAAAATAAAATTTAAAATGAAAGAGTTTATCTATTTAATCTTATATCAAGAGGATAATTTTATACTGTATAACTTTGCTATTCGCGCATATATAATAAAATAATTCCAATGCATGCAAATGTTATTTATAATGCCTATCACGGAATTCTAGGATAAAAAAAAACTATTGTCATTCTTAACAAATTATGCTTTAACAATCGGATAGACATTTTTTTATGTTATAATTTACTGTTGTCTTTGAAATTGATATGTATGTTTCTTTCAACTTTCAAATTTTTTAAAAAAAACTTAACATGTAATGATTGGATATTGATAAGTATTTTTCGTTATTGCTTATAATAGATGTACAATCAATTTTTTTTTTGTTTTTAAAAAAAAAAAACAATGTAACTTCATATTATTATAATATGATAATCTATTATTTTGTATGATCTAGAAATTATATTATAGGTGATTATAGATATTCGGATGTGTGCGTGATGCTATAAATTATTATTTTAAAAAATAATTGTATTTATTATGCTTCAATTTCGTTAATGAAGTTTATTTAAAAAAATAAAGAATTAAAACCTTGTCTGTTATAAGTTTGTTTATGTAGGAAGTGTATTGGGTGTAGTTGGAGGTAGAAATGGTCAAGGGATGATTAGATTATTTAGATTGAGTTTGGAGATATTATTTAACCCTCACATATATAGGTGTAAGTGTTTGGTTATTGTTTTCCCCTGCCTTTCTTCATTTTTGTATAGTTAATGTTAGATGATATACACTGATTATAACAGATAAGTGTTTTATAAATGTTTGTAATATGTATAAAAATGATTAATTTGTTGCACTAAGTATTTTATAAATGAGCTAATAAAAATATGTTTTAGAAATACATTATATTTACAATGTTATAAAAATGCACATATTCGAAAATATATGATTCATATATTAAATATTAGTCAATTTTGGTTTTACTGTAGAAGAAATGTAATTGGTTAGAAAGGTGCATAAAATAATATTTTTTTTTTATTTATTATTTATTTTGTCTTTTATTTTTAATAAATGTTTTATTGAATTAATAGCCCATATGAATTGCTTGATTATATACGTTCGATTCTCCATTTCCACACACACACATATGGTTAACATAACATAGCCCTAGAATATCTAAATTTGCCAGTATAAGTCAAGTTTTATTTAATTTGTCTGGAGTTGATAAATCTCAGTATTACAATGCCAATAATATATTTTACTTTGCTTAGAATAGATGGTGATGTGGATATAAAAGGTACCTGACCCTCATCATTATCTATCCTATACTAAATATGATAATTGATAATTTTGCAATAGTTTTATAATTGAATAAATGTGTGGCATATGATTAAATTAGTGTTACAGAATTGTTATCCATAAATGTTTTATTACTCTTATTTGCATCCTATATGAAGACCATATCCTATAACCTCAACTGAGCTAAGCCATAGAATAATTACAATATAAGAATCTTTTAAATAAGTTTAAAAGCAATTTACAATTATAAATTTTATTCTATCTTGTATAGAATTGGCGCCTGGGCATTTATAAATCTAATAAAGTGAATAAGTGAAGAAGACAGAGGTTACAATATATATATATATATATATATATATATATATATATATATATATATATATATATATATATATATATATATATATATATATATATATATGGAGACAAACGTTGGTAATATTTTAGATATAGCTATATTTCAGGAGGTATTTTATTTTAAAATATTACATTTTCAATTGTAAATTTTATTTCATTATAAGAGTAACTTTATTTTTTTATAGATTGCAGTTTTTAATTTTAACTTACAGTATTGTAAACAAGAATCAAGCCATACTCACCTACTAAGTATAGTATAGGATACAAGTCTAAAATTTTAATTTTGGCAATAATATTTTTCCCAAAATATATTTTCTTATAAACAAGATCTACTTGACTGGAACTATTCTAGATCTTGAAGGATTAGAAGTGATCAAAATTAGTTAAAAAACATCCTGTTGGAAAACTGACACAAAAGTTTGAGTGATTTTAGTAAATTAAAATATAAAATCTTAAAAAGTTAGTAATGGATTGACTTGCAGAAAACAATTTTGCAGCCAAGTGTATCATGTAAATAGGATATATTCTATTATTATATCTTTTACTTTCTGTAAAATTTTAAGGAAGCATTGTCACTTGAATCCATACCAGTTTAAAAATTTGATATGACAGAGTAAGAGAGCTAGATTTGCTGTTTCTCTACCAGAGAGTTGGTGATATCTAGTCCCATCCTACATGCTGACTGGCATATCATCATCATAATGGAGATGGGGGATGTTCCTGTCTACATCCTGCTGCAAAAAGATATCAACATAAATTCATACTGCCTACCCAGAGATCAAGAGTACTGCTACACATGCCATCTGATTCTTCCCAAGGAAAAACTGTGAGAAGTTAGGTAACACTCCCGAAAACACTATAGAAAGCTAAATGAACTTTAAACTCTCCAATCTATTTAAAGCTAGCTTATAATGTAAAATGAACATTCAACATCTACTCTTTAAACTTTCTTCTATAGTCATATATAAAACTTGTATAAATCTTGCATAAGACTATACATGTAAACTTTAATTTACCTATTTTAAATTATAACAACTATTTATTACTGCCACTGTGCCTTATATATATATATATATATATATATATATATATATATATATATATATATATATATATATATATATATATATATATATATATATATATATATATATATTAAAATTATGTATTATAAGTTATTATATGCCAAATGTCTCAAAACAGTTAATGTCTTTACTTTTGATAAACTTTCAATGAAGATATGGTAATCCATACCTTCATTTTAATACATTTTAATAATGATTATTTAGCTTGTTGTCATGCTGTTTTGAAATCCTAGTACATTGGAATAATGACTGATCGCTCTGCACTCATTATTACAAATTTGATGTAATTATATATTATTTAATATCTAGTATGGTTTGCACAATTAGAGTTATAAATTATAACTTTAGAGATTCATTTAACAAAGTGATAAACTAGACTTAAAAATAATATTAAGGTACATTTATTATTGTATTATTAATTGCCTGTTAAGTATACTTTCTCCTCCTTAGTAAAATCTGACTTGAGATGCAGATTGAGTGTGTATTAAACTAGATTAATAATTTAGTTATTAGTCCTTTGATTGTAACATGATTATGATGCTTATTTTAAGAACTGGGTTCTATCAGTTATTCAGATAGAAGCTATCTATTGTTAGCATCACAATTATATATATATATATAATTACTTTTTGGGCTAATCTGTGTATTATTTTCCATTACATACTGATATTTTGATGAAATAACACCTGCCATTGTGTCAAGGTTAACTTTTGAAGGAAAAATCATTAGATCTGAACCAATAAAGTGACTGAGTGTGAGATAAGAAATGAGATTCAACTTGAAGTAGTTCAGCATTTAAAATATGAGGCTTATCAATATCTTTATTTCTTTCAGTTTATTCACCTCTTAATTTTAAGTTAATATTAGAAGACAGAAATAAAATGAGAGGTTTCCACATAGCTGAAATACTTTGTGTTTCATCAGCTTTATTTAAACCAGTAGATCCTTTTAATAATTCAATTGACTCTCTCATGGTTCTTAAATTATACCTTTCCAAATTAGCAAGTATTTTTGCATTGTCAAAATCCAATTTGTGACCAATTTCTAAAAAAATGGGAAGTAAAAACTGATGTCTTCATTTTCTGATTAAAAGCATTTATATGTTCCTTAATTCTGACATTTATTTATCTATTAGACTAGCCTACATAGTGTATTGAGCATTGCACACATGGACTTTCATAAACCTCTTGGTATTCCAAAAATATCCTGTCTTTAGGTTTGTGTAAAAAAATTGTCAATTTTCTTGGCAGTAGAAAAAGTTGTCTTTATAGTAAAACTAGATAGTCTTCTACTGATCTTAGCAGTACCTCTTTTAATATAAGGCAAAACCACTCTATTATAAGATGAATTGTCAATTGCATCATTTTTTCCCCTTTCACATCAATGCTATGCTATGTAAAGCCTTATATATGATGCTTCTACTATAATCATTAGAAAGTAGAATATTTTTGTAAGTTCTATTTCTTGAGCAAGATAATCCTTATCAGACAAACTACAAGCTCTAGAAATAGAACTTACAAAAATATTCTACTTTCTAATGATTATAATAGAAACATCACATGTAAGGCTTTGCATAGCATTGATGCTAAAGGGAAAAATAAGATAGTTTATCTTATAATAGAGTGCTTTTGCCTTATATTAAAGGAGTTACTAATACGATCAATAGAAGAATATCTAGTTTTAATATAAGGACAACTTTTTCTACTGACAAGAAAATTGGTGATTTTTTTACAAAAACCTAAAGACAGAGTATTTTTGGAACACCAGGGGGTTTAAGAAATTCCATGCTTGCAGTGCTCAATAATCTATGTAGGCCAGTCTAATAGATGAATAAATGTCAGAATTAATGAATATATAAATGATTTTAATCAGAAAATAAAGACATCAGTTTTTACTTCCCATTTTTTAGAAATTGATCACAAACCTGATTTTGACAATGCAAAAATACTTGCTAATTTGAAAAGGTATGATTTAAGAACCATGAGACAGTCAATTGAAATATTAAAGAGACCTACTGGTTTAAATAAAGCTGATGAAACACAATGTTTTCCAGCTATGTGTAAACCTCTCATTTTATCTCTGATTTCTAATATTAACTTAAAATTAATAGGTGAAAAAACTGAAAGAAATAAACATTTTGATAAGCCTCATATTGTGAATGATGAACTACTTCAAATTGAATCTCATTTCTCATCTCACATTTAGTCAGATTACTGTTTGAGATCTAATGATTTTTCTTTCAAAAATTAACCTTGATAATGGTGGATGTTGTTCATCGAAATATCAGTATGTAATGAAAAATAATACACAGTTTAGAGCAGTAGCCATATTAGCACTATTTGGCTAATACATCCATTATAACATCAGCAAACCATGATATAAGGATAGGATTTCGACATATTAACTGATATAGGCATAATTTCGTAACTGCACACTCATACACATCTACTTATTATATTGTTATGACTTACGCTGTATCTTAATTTAGTCTCATCTCTTTGTTTAATGCCTGTGTGCAATTGATCCCACATATTTAATAAGTATAATTATTGTTTTCATTTTATTGTTGATTTTCATTTATTAATAAATATATTTAAATTTATCTTGTTTCCATTTCTTTACTTATGATCTACCAATCCCAATTCATATAGTAAATTAATAGTTTTAAGTACTGATTTTATCCTTAAGTTAATGTGTCATGGGTTCATTTAATTCTATAGTTATTCATTGTTTAGTTAAATTTTGAGTTACCTCCCTGTTTGGAGCTTACTCGCAAATTAAATTAAGGCTCGTGTGTAACCTCAGAAATGTCTTTGGAAGGTTTTAAACCATAGAGCACTGGTGAATATGTTGAAACATGGTTGAACCTGGAACAATTAACTGTTTATTAGCATAGTTATTTTTAGGGCAATTTATTACCTATAATATTTTAAAAAAAAATGTGTAAAAATATAGTGATAATTTTATTAATTTTTTTTTTTTTTAATATTAGAAGAACTGAATATCTTACGTTGTACAAAATTTTATATAGGTTGGTGCAACCTTTTACAAACGGCTTCCTAAATTATGATTGTTAATTATTAAAAAGAGCCCAGACATTAGGTAATTCACTGTCATATTTATTATCATTTTTTAACAGTCCGACCATTAATTAAATTGGGTTGATAGCTTTAAAATTACAAAATGTATAATTATTTTAATTGCCATTGTTTTAATAATGCGGTGATCTTGTAGTACAAACGTTTAAAATTTATTGCCAAAAATCTTGCTTTGTAATTTGTTTACATTTATCTGGTAAACCATGCAATTTAGATATTTGTGTATATTATTTTTGATAATAAGGACGATTTTCTATCTATCTATCTATCTATCTATCTATCTATCTATCTATCTATCTATCTATCTATCTATCTATCTATCTATCTATCTATCTATCTATCTATCTATCTATCTATCTATCTATCTATCTATCTATCTATCTATCTATCTATCTATCTATCCATCCATCCATCCATCATCCATCCATCCATCCATCCATCCATCCATCTATCCATCTATCCATCTATCTATCTATCTATCTATCTATCTATCTATCTATCTATCTATCTATCTATCTATCTATCTATCTATCTATCTATCTATCTATCTATCTATCTATCTATCTATCTATCTATCTATCTATCTATCTATCTATCTATCTATCTATCTATCTATCTATCTATCTATCTATCTATCTATCTATCTATCTATCTATCTATCTATCTATCTATCTATCTATCTATCTATCTATCTACTTCTTATACATTACAAGCATGGATATTTGTTCATTTTCCTGTATACCAAGCTCTGTAGGAGCAAAGCAAAACTCTCCATACAGTATTGCCACCCTGTGCTAACCAGAGTAATCAATGAATGCCAGAAGGCTTGTGCATAAAATCCCTACCTAGTGCCTACTCATCCAATATGCCCAGACTAGTTTCTGGCTTGTGGCCATCGTCAGTGAGGAGCTTTGGATCTGAGAGCATTGCACCTAGATCTTAGGAACTGATGCAACCATCCAGCACCCACCTTTTATCTCTACTTAACTACAAAACTATGAGAATGAAATTGGAAAACACAAAAATATTTTCAATCTAAGCTCTATAGCTTATATAGTCATATGGGTCTAAACTCAGTTCAGCACCCATACATTTTGGTGTCTTTGTCTCTTTAACAACCATAGCCACCACTATTCTATTAGGCAGGATTGGTGTTAAACCATTAAGCATCACATGATCACTATCTCTTATACTAGCACATATTTGTTTATAAACTAAGCAAAACTCTCCATACAGTATTGCCACCCTGTGCCAACCAGAGTAATCAATGAAATTCCAGAAGGCTTGTGCATAAAATCCCTATCTAATGCCTACTCATCCAATATCCCCAGACTACAAAACTATGAGAATGAAATTGAAAACACAAAAATATTTTCAATCTAAGCTCAATAGCTTATATAGTCATATGGGTCTGAACTCAGTTCAGCACCCATACATTTTGGTGTCTTCTGGCATTCATTGATTACTCTGGTTGGCACAGGGTGGCAATACTGTATGGAGAGTTTTGCTTTGTTTATAAACAAATATGTGCTAGTATAAGAGATAGTGACTCTGTAGGAGCATATAATAAAACCGTTGTATTTAATATTTACATTTTTTTTTCATTAGTGTTATTAAAAAAATAAAAAATTCTGCAAACATTATGTTTTGTTGCATTAAGTCAATTTATTAATTTAAAATAAAAATAAATAGAAAGGTGTCAAATCTTCTTCATTAATGCAGATTTCAACTTACTAATCTAAAATAAATAAATCATAAAATATCTTTATAATATATATAGACATCAGTGTTCCCACAATTTAATATTCACCAATTTATTTATTATCGTTAATTATAACAATAATTAACGCAAGTTCTGTATTAGTAAATATTATAATTAATTTTTTATTTTTTTTGAAAAATAATACTAGTGGAAAAAAATGTAAATATTAAATACAACATTTGTTATACACACAAAATTGTATATTTAGCGAAAATACTGTTATAGTTAGTTCTTCATAGACAGAAAAATGCCCAAGTACCACGTTTATATGTAAATGGATTTATTGATGTGTGTATTTATATATGTATATGTATGTATGTATCTTTATGTCTATCTATCTGTAACTATCAATTTGTATTACAAATATAAAAACATTTCAACCTGGTATTTTATAAATCTATGTTTATCAAAAATGTTTTGGTTTATTTTCGTATATTATTTATAAGTACTCACATTCAATAAATTTAAACTATTTAAAAATTATTTGTTTTCAATTTATGTGAAAAATAGTTTTCTTTATGCCATTTTTATTACTATAGGTGATGCTCTTTATTATAACATCACTGCTACTCCTTTTTTATAGCCTCTCGTGTTCATTTAACAGTTTATTCTATTTCTTGTAAATATAAGTTTAAAAACAACAAAAAAACATGCTTAAAAATAATATTTTAATATTGTAAATACAGAAAAAAAATAAACGAAAATATATAATAAGAACAATAATATTATGTTATTTAGCAACTACCAAAAAAAATATTTTTAACAATATACTTTTTTATTTCAATTCCATTTCTAAAATCCAATGGATTATCGTTAGACGTTATAAAACACTTAACTTCTGTTTTGAAATTTAAATATCATTTATATAATTATTTAAATTATCTAAAAAGCAGTTGATATAATTGTTAAAGAGATATTTTTTTAGCCACACAAAAAATTAAAATAATAATAAATATCTACTCATAAATAAGTATTGACATTCTAACCCCCAGAAAGAAAAGATAAAAAAAGAAAGAGAAGAGAGAGAATAATGTTTTAGAAATGTTATGAAGCAATCTGTGAATCACACATACATCCATGTATAGAACATACTAGTACCATTTTCCATTTACTTGATTTGTGGTTTTCATTTTCTTCAGTGGTATAAAATATCCTGCCTTAGTAACGTTCAAAATTGAAAACTTTCATTCATCTAAGACTTGATCATAAATGCTGTTTATGGAGTTAAAGATTGGAAATGTGATTGTACAGACAGTACCTTTGTTGCTGTTAGTATAAGATGTCATATGGCTGATGATATTGGACTATGCAATAATCTTAAAAGTTAAAAGAAGAAAACAAGAATACAGGAAAATCTGTTTGTATCAAAAAGTACCTAGTCATTGCTGAACTAATATACTGCCTTAAATGAAAGGAAATCAAATCATATATCATGTGACTTAATTTAATAAGCTTGTATTACAAATGTTATATAATGAGTGTGGCAATAGCTCTTAACAAGCTTTTCAGAACATCCTACCACCAGACCAATTTCTTGCTTTGACATTCATCAGTCAGGCACTAGGATATTCAACCATTATATTTAAAATACCAGGACAAGCCCAACACTTTATCTAATGTTTAACCATTAAGTAAAAAATCTGAAATTTTCAAACATCTGTGCTTGACCTGGTATTTTAAATCTAATGCTTGCATATCCTAGTGCCTCACTGATGAAAACCAAAGCAAGAAATTAGTCTGGGGTTAGGGTTGTTCTGAAAAGCTTGTTAAGAGCTATTGACATGCTCATTATATAACATACAGCCTATAAGAAAGCAAGAGATACTGTTAATTAAACATTCCTTATTTGTTATTGATAGTTGCCTTCATAACCAAAAGCCATTCCTTTGTCAACTATCTTTGCAAGTCATCAGTAGGAGCATATTATTGTGTTTTATATTATTATAATTTGCTTGATTTGTTTCAGATCACACATTTTCAAACAAAAACCTGAATTTAATTGTAAACATTTTTTAATTAATGATTTATACATATTTTCTAAAATAATTGTAAATATTTTTTTCGATATTAAACAAAGAAATGACCATCTTGAGATATTCCAGTATCTTCTAAAGGCCTGGAAACAAACAATATGTCAATTAATGTTACTGTTGGCACATGTGCATTAAGTTTTTTTCATATTATTGACATTTTCAGATTTAAAAAAAATATAAATCAGTATTTATATTATAATGGTAACCTTTCACTATACAAGTTTGTTTATAACAGTAGATGGATTTCAATCTGGATATATATAATGAAAGTTATATACATATATAATGTGCACTATACATTTTAATTCAAATAAACTTGAAAGTTGAATGGTTAATAAAATTAAAATTAAAAAAAACTTAATTAAAAATATATAATGATATTAACCAAAATAATGACGATGATCTAGAATTTAAAAGTACATGCACTTCCAAAAGTATTTTACCTGTTTTCCAATTTCAATAAAAAGGAAACTCAAAGGTGCCAAACATTTAAAAAAAGTCTATTCTTGAAAAACTTTTATCGATTATCATCACCAACCTTGCATGTCCTCTAATGGATTGCATGATTTCTCATGAATGTGATTATTAACTAGCATATGTATGTAAAAAGCAGTGATGATATTTAACCGGTACGTACCAGTTCCCGTGAACCGGTTCTTAAAATTTAAAAAAAAATTAGCGAGCCAGTAGTTAAATTATCCGAAAATAAATTTTATTTATTATTCCCCTAAAAAAAACAGTTGAATTTACAAATCACTTAAGTGTTTCCAACAATAATCTAGAACATTATTTGTATTTTTTTTTATATTTAACATAATGATTCTTTTTGAGTAGATTGGGTTCAAAATGGTTTTCCCGGAATAATTCGACAACACATAGAAAACATAACATTTGATCGTATGCGTATTGCGCTGGGAAAGTGTGATGTGCAGGATGAAATTTGAGGGATTAAGAATTACTCTGCAATAAATAATTCCCAACAGTTTTAAATAATGATATCCATTATTTATCGCGTTTCAAATTAGTTTAATATACAAATAAATAGTCCTATTTTATTAGTGATAAAGGGATCCATATTTACACAATCACGTAAGTAAGAAATTAATTAATTATTAGTTTACTTACATTTAACATAGGAGTAAATTCGGCACAAATGTATTTATGTGTTAACATAATTTTTTAATGAAATTTACTCTTGCTGAAATTATTTTACTTTAAAGATAAAATAACTTCATTCAAAAGGACTTATCATTGTCAAGATAAATAGTAACATAAAACCATTGTTATCAATCATTTTGTTATGCAGATGTTGTTTCAAATGTTTATTTAACTTTTATTTTTTATTAAAATATTTTATTTCTTCACTTACATATTTATCATGCATGATTTGTTTTTATTTGATTAGTAAGCTTATTGGATTACCAGCTGTAGTAGGTTTATAGTACATTATTTTCATTTAGTTTGCTATATCTGATGTAACAGTGTAACTACTTTTAAGAAGTTTAACATATTTTTTTCTTGAACAACCTGGCAATATGATAAATATAACAATAACTTTGGCTCATCAAGTGGTATGACTAGTTTTCAAATATGTTTTTCTTTTTCTTTTTTAATTTTACTATTTTATTTCAATTTTATGATTTGTTACCACTCACTTGTATTAAAAATGAAGGTACTTTTCTATTCTATCGTATCAGCCACTTGATGCTGCTATTTATATGCAAAAGTACCCAAATATGCCATTTACATGGTCACTGCCTTCTAGACCTATATATCTATACCGCCATTTAATACCAGCCAGTGGCCACAGATTATGGTGTTCATTTCTACGCTATAAAGCACAGAAAAGATGCCATTTGGTAGTGGCCAGACTGTTCTAATGTTCCTCACTTTATCCCAATGCTCACAGTTCAATGTTCACTACAGTATTGGGTAAGGGTATCTGGACTAAAGCCTTCCAGAACATGTCAAAGGAATTATCTTACAAGTGATTCGACCTAAATTACCTTATAACAATTGTCCACCCTTCGCCATACTTCCCTACTCAATGTGGAGTCTTCAAATCAATTCAGAAAGGGGAGTTCCAAACAAAATTTCAACAAGCCCATATGAATAATCACATTTTCACTTCACAAGAACATATCTGTGACAAATGAAATGGTTGACAGGTCAAAATCAGGCCAACTGCTGTCCACAGAAAGACCTGCATGGGGAATTTAGTATTTCTACTGGAATATAATATTTGCAATAAAGTAAGTCACTTGATAAAATTTTAATTCTTGTGGATGTGAAAATGGAATAGCTCTCTGGCCAAATTACAAGACTAAGATTTGACGTTTCGGGGTGACTTGGAGTTCAAGTAGGTTTTGAAATTTGTTGGTAGTGTCAAATTGTTCTTGACTAAATTACAGAAATTGATGAGGGAAATCGGAATGAATTACGTTAAGATTTTGGATAACAAACAAAAAGAAAGAGGTATGAGTGTGAAAATTCTCGTAGTTCTATCCAGAGAAATCAAAAGTAATTGTCCAAATACCGAATCCATCGATTAATTAATCTTGAAATACCCAACCGAAAAGAAAAGACGTAATAAAAAAAAGCCAATCAAGTTGGAAATTATTAATCATTCTTAATAGGCTGCTATTAAGATCCATATACATATTATCTTTCAAAGACAGCTATTATAAAAAGTCAATTAATAAATAAATTTAATAAATAATTATTTTTTTAACTTTTTTAAAAATGATCTGAAAAAGTAAAAGACAATTCAGTAACTAAAGCATTATTAGCATCATTTTTTGGCCCCCACAATGTAGTTATAAAGTTTTCAGGGAGGGGGCAAGGAAGGTTTTTCCACATGGACAATTCTACTAGAATAGAATATTTGCAATGCGAATGTTTAAGCAAAATTTTTCCAGTAAATGTTAGTAAGAAAATTAATGAATTACATTAACCCATATGATTTTTATATTCTTTCACAAAGAATTAGGTGGGCTCAGTAATGTTACATGTATGTGGTTTTGCTTACCATGGAATTCCATCAAGCAGTTGACATGATAGAATAAAAAAGTACCAAAATTAATTCATTAGATGTTTTTTTTCTAGGGGGAATTTAACACAAGAATATAATAAAAAGAAACCCTTCGCAAGAAATGAAACAAAAATGCCAAACAATATCGGATTTCTTCATAAAAGGCATGAAAACTGATACAGAATCGAAATTGATAGTAAAGGATGATATTTTGAATCATGTTTTGTTTACTGTTTCTTCTGATAAGTTGATGACACAAGTTATCCAGTTCGAAATGTACAAAAGATGCATATAAAATAAATGTAGATAGTGACCTTCCTGATTTCTGGAATATGAAACAAGCCAATAAATGCAAAGAAAAATATTCCAAATATTCCCAGTTTATTTATTACTGGAAAAAAGCTTGGTTGCAATCATCATCAACCATTATCAATCCACTGCAGGATGAAGGTCTCTCCAAGTTCAATCCATCTTTTCCTATCCTTAGCTTCTCTTGTCTATATCACCCCTGCACACTTTCTTATTTGATGCATCTATCTCACATGTGGTCTCTTTCTGGGTCTTTTACAATATATTGGAATCCAGTTTAAAATTTCAATTGTCCATGTATTATCATCTCTTCTAGCAATATGTCTAGCCCAACTCCACTTCAGTCTTTATTTTTTCAATGAAGTCAGTAACACCTGTTTGTACTCTTACCCATACATTGCGTTTTCGATCTCTTCTTGTTACTCCCAACATGCATATCTCCATACTTATTTGAGTGGTCTGGAGTCTCTGTATTGCTCTTCTGTTAAGTGTCCAAGTCTCAGATCCATAAGTAAGAACTGGTAAAACACATTTATTAAAGCCTTTCTTTTGAAACACATAGGCATATTTCCTTTTAGTATCAAATTATTTCTACCAAAAGCATTCAAACCTACTTTAATTCTATGATTAATTTCATCCATTATGTTTCCATCTGTATTAATAATCTGACCAAGGTATTTGTAACTGTTAACTTCTTTTAACTCATCATAATCAATATTTTTTTCTTCATATTTTGAGAAAATCTATTAAACATTGCTTTAGTCTCTTTAACAGTTATCTTTAGTCCTACTTTCCTACTTTCAACTGATAACTCCCGCAACATTTCCTTTAGCTCTAAAGCATTATTTACAAAAACAACTACATCATCTACAAAATCTAAATGACTTAAATCAGCATTTATTTTTTATAGCGTCTGTATACAATTGTAATCACATTCATATCGGCTTTTTCAAACCAAATTGTGAAAACCTTTTTTGTGAGTTATAAAAAAAAAAAATAACCTCTTCCCCCCAAAAGAAAATATATTTTTTCAACAAAAAAAAAAACCCCTCTTTCTTTTAAAAAAAAAATATTTATATAAAAAAAAAAAAAAATTATGGCCCAGATCTCCATTTACTTTCACTCCTTTAGCTTCCCATTTTAATCCACAAAATACTTCGTGCAGCACTGCTGTAAAAAGTTTTGGAGATATGGAGTCACCCTGTCTTACACCCTTTTCAATGTTGATTTTACTACTATAATTATAATTAAATATGTAATCTGATTGTTGCTGTTGCATTTTTATAAATATTCTTTAAAATATGACAATATCCTGGATCAACACCTTGATTATCCAATGCTTTAATCACTGAAAAATCAAATGCCTTTTTATAATCTAAAAATCCTAAGCATAATGGCAACTCATATTCATTTGTCTTTTTTATAAGTTCTCTCAATACCTGGATAAGATCTACTGTACTAAAACCACATTTAAATCCAGCTTGTTCTCTTGGTTGGTGGAAATCCAGTGTTTTCTGTAGACGAGTTGTAATTATCTTAGTAAAAATTTTGTATAAAACTGATAAAAGACTGATAGGTCTGTAATTTCTAATATATTCTTTATCACCTTTTTAAAATATTAATATTAATACTGCACTCTTCCAATCACCTGGTACATCTTTATCATTTAGTCATTTGGTATATAACTTTGCTTAAATGTTTTCTATTTCTTCACCTGCTTCTTTTAATATATCTATTATAATTCCATCATTATCTGGAGCCTTCCCTTTTTTCATAAATTCAATTACATGTCTCACTTCCTCATTCAAAATGCTGGGCAGTTTGGAAGATATAATAGGTATAGGAGGCACTTGTTCTTTATTACTATATAATTATTGATAGAAGTCTTCTACACATTTCATGATGTCATTTCTGTTTTTAGAAATAATGCCATATTTTTTGCTTATTGCAGATATAAATTTCCTACCATTACCAAAATGTTGTTTTACACTCTTTAGACTTTTATTCTCTTCTACAGCTTTCCTAGCTAGTTCACAATTATACTGTCATATCATTTTCAACTCTTTCCTGCACCATCTTTCTTAAGACATCATTGTTGTATATCCTCATATTCCTTCTTTTCTTCATAAATTTTCTAGTCTCAGTATAAATTTTATTGGTCAATTGCTGCTTTTTTCTACCAGCTATCTTTGTTGCAGTTTTTAAAAGTCTATCAGTTATTTTTTATTAAGGTCATTCAAATCTGAATCATGTTCAAAAACTACTAATACTTGAAACCGATTTGTAAGTTCTAATTTAAATTCATAAGAATGTTTCTGAAGATTAGGAATATCAACTGTGAATATTGTTTTCCTTAATATTTTTTGTCTGTCTAGTTTTGCATTAACATGTGTCATACATCTTACTAATCGATGGTCACTTCCTGTCTTGAATTTATTAAGAACACTACAATCTTGAAATATATATTTTCTGTTAGTCAGAATATAATCTAATTTTGCTGTACCTTAATTTGGATGCTTCCATATCCATTTCCTTTTAAAATTTTTTTCAAAAAAAAAAAAGAATTCATAATATAAAGTTTTTTTTGCAAATTCCACAAGTCTATGTCGTCTCTCATTTCTATTACCATAACGAAAATTACCTATAGCATTTTCATCTTTCATTTGTTTACCAATTCTAGCATTAAAGTCTCCCATAACAATTTTAATATGTTGATTACTATGATCAAATCCTTTTGTACATCCATATAAAAAATCTTCTACTACTTCACCACTATGAGAACTTGTTGGGGCAAAAATCTGAATTATTTGCATTTGGTATCTGCTATTAAGTTGTAAAACTAATCTTGCCACTCTGTCCCATACACCATCAATCTCCACAAGGTTATTCTTTCATTTTTCATTTATAATGAATCCTACACCACTTGTATTTCCAATATGTGTGCCCTTTATAGTAGAGTATATGTCCACTTTTTAAATCAATTGTGTTCACCTTTTCTTCTAACTTCACAAAGTCCACTAAGGTCCCATTTAATATAAGACAGTTCTTCTTCTAGTATCTAAATAAAAAGTCTTCATCAAATGCCATCCTGAGTCTGCAATCAGGGGATTCTTAGCTCCTTCTTCTTTTGGCCACCAACCACTACCTTTGTTGGTGACTTTACAGCCCCCTGGGAATAAGAAGCCATGATTAATTTTTGTCTGTCATGATTGTATATATTGGAAAAATATTTTTAAACTTGGCAGAAAGGAGTTTGCTATTAACTGAAAGGAGACCCTTTAATTTCTCTTGGAGGCCTTAAAGGAACCGAGCAGGGCAAATTCCTAATGTTCACCCCATATGTTTTTGTCATTGCAGCTGTTATTACTATGTGATTATTCATATAGTATACAAACATGGATGGGCTGCTCACCAACACACATTAGCCAGCATGGTTAATTTATTGACTTTTTACCTCCAAGTTTAAAAATATTGGTTGCAATATCTGTACCAAAATTGAGTTTATATAAGTGAAGGCAGCTCATGTGTCAAAAAATGGAAGAGATGATGTAATATTATTCCAAGTGGAAAAAATAAAATGATTCAATAAGCCTGTCTTTGAAAAAAAAATAAAGGAACACTTTTCTTCAAAAGACACCAGATATGCATGGTGCAATTTAATGAAAGTGCAAAAAATACTATTTCCAAATTCATGGACAAAACTCTGAAAAATTTATGAGCTCTACTTGTAAAATTTTTAATATGGTTTAAACTTTAGCAAAACTAAAACGACCATCTTCTGGTATTGTACATTTGATAGAATTACAAAAAAAAGAATGGGTTAGATATGGGAGTGGGACTCCATTCTTAATTTGCAACTATTAAAATTGTTGAGCACATTGCAAAATATATTGAAAAGGAAGTGTCAGAATTTAAAGATATGTGTTATAATTGATGAGGCATCAACAATATCATGAAAACCAGTCCTTATCATTTTATTAAGGTTAATGCTACATATTTTTCACCACAAAAAAACAAGGCGCTGAAAACATTTACACTGCTCTCCTACAAAGTCTACATTCAGAAGAATTTGATAATCCATACTTGAAGAATAATTTGATTGGATTTTGTTCAGATGGCACAAGTGTGATTCTGGGAAGGTGGTCAGGAATGAAGGTTAAAATAAAAAACCACTATCCTGAGACTATTATTTGGCATTAATTGAGTCATCACCTTCCTCCAACCTGTGCTGGATGATTCTGTTGAGGACAAAAAGTTAGTGAATTACTTTAAAGCATTTATTGATGAAATATACAAAATCTTTCATCAATCTAATAAAAGCCAAATGGCACTGAATAAAAATTTAAAGAATTTGGGAATTGAATTCTAAAACTTGATAGAGTTTGCATGCACTTATATAAGAGCAGTTGCAACATGGCAACCTTTCCAGTACTATATGATTTTTTTTCTACTAATAAGAATTTTTCTGGAATGGTTAACATCTTGCAACAAATATTTTATGTGAGATCTGGTTTTAATAATCGATATACTAGAAAAAAATTCTTTATTGTTGGATGCTCTTCAAGGAAGATGTATAAATATATTGTGTGCTGAACAATTGATGAAGAGAACAATATATCGTTTCAATATCTTGGAGAGAAGAGTGGTACTTACAAAAAACGATAAATGAAACTATTTCTTATAAAGAATTACAAAAAATTATAAATGAAATTATTTCTTATAAGGAATTCCAGCATATTAATTTTGCTGAAGGCAATAAATTATGTGAGTCTTCCCCATAAAAAAATACTAAATGCAATGACAACAAATATGACATTAAGATTAATGGATTGTGATAAAATTAATAATAATATTCAAGATAGAAATCATAAAGTCCATCAATTAATTAAAATTGTGAACCCAGATGCTTGGAATTTGGAAAAAAAACCTGTAGTTCCCTGGAAAGAATTTGAAGAGAACTTACCAGATTTTTACAAAGTATTTCATCAAAATTTCAGTTAATAATTTCTGTGATTTTATGAGAAATCACCAGAAACATGTTGTACCGGAAACTATCTCAAGAGCTAAAAATATAATTAACACCATTGCTGTGAGCTCTGCAGAATCTGAACAAGAGTTTTCTGTGATGAACACAATTTATTTGGATAAAAAAATCGCCTCAAAGTGAAAAAATGTGGCAAATCTCCTAATAATAAATTTGATATGTTTTCATTAGATTGTTGGGACTGCAATGACTCAGTTGAAGTATGGCTAAGAAATCACAACACAGCTGATGATGCTAGAGTAAAAAAAAGCACCAGCAACCTGAAGAGACATATGATGCAAATAAAATGCCAATATGGAAATATCTTGCCAAATAAATTTTTTTTTTCCAATTATAAAAATGGTTTAATTATTTTAGATATCATGAGGCCCCCCCCGGCCCGGTGGGGGGCGCGGGGTTGCGGAGACCGACGCCCCGGGGGAGGGCGCCAAGTGCCCTTCTTGCGGGGTGTTGTGCCCCTTAAATAAGTCAACACCCTGGGGTGGGGTCGCGGCTTTTCCAAGCGCGGAGTCCTGGGTGCACGTGGGGGGGGGTTGGTTTTCTTTTTGGGTTGGCTGGCCTAGCCTTTGGGTTTTGCTGGGCAAGAGGCCGGAAACCCTTTGTCTTATATTCCCTTGTTTTTTAGGTGTCACAGAAATCTTACGTTTGGTGTTGGTGTTAAGTACTTGGTGTCTGCCCCAGGAGTGGACGGGCTACCGGTCGTCACCTGCAAACCTCATAAATATAATTCTTGAGAGGGGATACACGAGAATTGGAGATGTTGATCTTTGAGGAAAAGTGGGAAATTGGAGAATTTGAAAGAGAGTTGAATTTGAATAATATTGATGTAATGGGTTAGTGGTGAGGTGGGAGGGATGTGGAGAAGTAAGTGTGGAGTGTAAAGTTGTTTTATTCAGGGGTGATAGATCAATTAATGGAGTTGGCATTGTGTGAGGAAGAAAATATGGAATAGTGTGGCAAAGGTTGATGGTATTAATGATAGACTGATGGTGATGAGAATAAATGCAAGTCCTAGGGATTTGGTAATTGTACAAGTTTATATGCCAACTAGTACTCATGATGATAGTGAAATTGATGAAATGTATGAGAAGTAGAAGAATCTGTGAAAAATTTGTTGGGGGTTGGTTTTGGGGAGGTAGGGAATTGTTGATTATGGTATTGAAGAAGAAAGGGGTAGTCGATTTATTTTGTAAGAGATTTCTTCATTTGTTTAAATTATAGGTATAAAGAGTAAAAGTTATCAAATTGTTATATAGTTAAAAGTATAAGTTATTGTTTTATAGTTGTTATTTGGTCTAAATTAAAGTTAGTTAAAAGATAAAGGGAAGTAAATTTAAGGAATTTGTTAGTGGGGTGTTTAAAAGTTGGGTATATTATTCGTAGTTTGAGTGGGGGAAAAAAAAAAATTAAGTAGTTAGGGGAGGTGAAAAAAGGATTTAATTATTTAATTGGGAGAAGGTAGGTTATAAATATGTCTATTTGTAGAATAATATTTTGGGGAAAGGGTTGTAGTTAGTATTATTAAGTAGATATTTCGGTTCTGTTTAGTAGGGATATTTATTAGTTATGATAAATAGAAGTTTATGTTAGGTAATGAAGAATAAGATTATTGGTTTGTTAAAGTTTTTGGGAAATATTTACTATGAAAATAGTTGGTTATTTTATATAAGTGTTTAAGTTTTTTTAAGAATAGTGTTCCATTGTAAAAGAAGTGTTATTAAGGTATAAATTATTGTTTTTTCTAAGGTTTTTGGGTTTTAAAAGGTTTATGGAGGTTGTATTATATTGTAAGTTTTTTTGGAAGAGTATTGGTATTGTTAGGTTAAGTATATAAGAGTAAAGAATTGGTATATGTTTTGTAGTTTAGAAAAGTTTGAGGAGGAAAAATTCTATTTAAGGTAAAGGAATTTGAAGAAAGAGATTGTATAATATGTATATGGGCAAGAAAGAGTTAGTTTGGTTAGAGAGGTAAGTGATATAGAAGTGAGTTAAAGTGTTGTCTGTTTTGTTTATATTTATTTAGAGTATGTAAAAATTATTTGGTGTGGGGGAAATGTTGGGGGGAGTATAAAGTGTTAAGATTTGAGATGATATGGCTCTTATTGTGAGGAGAAAGATTCAGAATATGTTGAATAATTTGGAAGAAGGATTATGGCATATGGATGAAGATTAATATTGAAAAGATAAGTGTTTATGGATAGGGAGAGATAAAAGACAAATTAACCATGAAAGGTGGAGTGAAGGGATTTAGATATTTGGGTTGTTGGTTGAGTGAGGATGGAAGAAGTGAAGATGAAGTTAAAAGAAGAATAGATTGGAAAGGTGACATTTGTAAAAAGAAAGAAGATATTCTGTGGACCTATGGAAAGAGAATTAAGGAAAAGATTAATTAAATGTTATGTGTGGAGTGTATTAATGTATGGTTGTGAGACATGGACATTGAGTAATAGAATTAAAAAACGACTGGAAGCTTTTGAGATGTGGATATGGAGAAAAATGGAAAAAATCAGTTGGGTGAATAAAATAACAAATGAAGAAGTTTTGAAAAGAGTTAATGAGGAAAGAAGATTGATTGAAAGTATCAAAGAGAGAAAGAGAAACTGGATTGGACATATACTAAGAAAAGATTATAGTTTAATGAAAGATGTTTTGGAAGGTATGGTGAGTGGAAATAAAAAGATAGGACGGAAGAGATTGACATTATTGGATGATATACGAGATGGAAGGGGTTATGTGGAATTGAGGAAGTGGGCAAGGAAGAGAATGGAATGGAAGAATGGATGAACTGATGTAGTGACTACTCTCTGGACCTGTCTATTGGACAGACTACTATTGATGATCATGAGATTGTAAAGTATACCATAACACACATGTGTACTGCAGCACTTTTTTGTGTACAGGGGAAGGGGTCATGCACAATTTCTGACAAGTTGCCCAAAATGTTTAGATATGAAACCAAAAAGTGATTTGATTCCATGTTTAGAAAGAAGAAAAAATAAACAATAGGTTTTTAAATAACCCATCACTGGGAAAAAGCATATATTTGGATTGAGTTGCAAACACAAAGAAAGTGAATTAATAAAAAAAATGTAACAATTTATTAATAATGAATAAATAAAACTGTTGCAAAATTTGCAACTATTAATTAACATATATACAAAATATCATATATCATAGGAATAAAATGTATTTTAAATTTAAGTTTAAAGTCTTAATATCACTGATAATGATCAGATCTTATGACCTTAAATATTGAAACAGACAAAACCACGGTTTATGCAAATATCATTTTTTTAGTATTTTTTACTATTGTTTTTTATAAAGAAGGCAAAACTTTCTATACAGCAGTGCCACCCTGTGCCAACCAGAGTAATCAATGGATGTCAGAAGGCTTCTACACAAAATCCCTATCTAATGCCTACTCAAACAATATCCCCAGACCAGTTTCTAGCTTGTGGCCTTCGTCAGTGAGGAGGTTTGGATTTGAGAGCAATGCACCTAGATCTTAGGATCTAGTGCAACCCTCCAGCAACCACCTTTTATCTCCATTTAACTACAAAACTATAAGTCTTAACCTGAAAACATCTCATTGATTTCAATCCAAGCCCATTACCTTATATAGTCATATGGGTCTGAACTCAGTTCAGCACCCATACATTTGGTGTCTTTGGCTCTTTATTAAGCATATCCACCACTATGCTATTAGGCAGGATTGGTGTTAAACCATTAAGCATCACATGATCCCCATCTCTTATACTAGCAAATAATTATTTATAAACAAGGCAAAACTCTCCATACAGTAGTGCCACCCTGTGCCAAACAGAGTAATAAATGGATTCCAGAAGGCTTCTGCACAAAATCCCTATCTAATACCTACTCATCCATTATCCCCAGACTAGTTTCTGGCTATGGCCTTCATCAGCGAGGAGCTTTGGATCTGAGAGCACTGCACCTAGATCTTAGGATCTAATGCAACCCTCCAGCCACCACCTTTTATCTTTACTTAACTATAAAACTCAGGTCCAAACTGAGGAAGCCCACAAGCCAGAAACTAGTCTGGGAATATTGGATGAGTAGACATTAGATAGGGATTTTATGCACAAGTCTTCTGGCATCCATTGATTATTCTGGTTGGCACAGGATGGCACTACTGTATGGAGAGTTTTGCCTTCTTTACAAACAATTACGTGCTAGTATAAGAGATGGTGATCATGTGATGTTTAATGGTTTAACACCAATCCTGCCTAATAGGATAGTGGTGGCTATGGTTGTAAAAGAGCCAAAGACACCAAAATGTATGGGTACTGAACTGAGTTCAGACCCATATGACTATATAAGCTATTGAGATTGAAAATGTTATTGTGTTTTCAATTTTTTTCTCATAGTTTTATAGTTAAGTAGATATAAAAGGTGGTTGCGGGAGGTTTGCATTAGATCTAAGATCTAGGTGCAGTGCTCTCAGATCCAAAGCTCCTCACTGACAAAGGCCATAAGCCAGAAACTAGTCTGGGGATATTGGAAGAGTAGGCATTAGATAGGGATTTTATGCACAAGCCTTCCGGAATCCATTGATTATTCTGGTTGGCACAGGGTGGCATTACTGTATGGAGAGTTTGGTCTTGTTTATAAACAATTATGTGTTAGTATGAGAGATGGTGATCATATGATGCTTAATGGTTTAACTTTTGTTTTTATTATGCCCTCTTATAATTGTATTTCTTCTCTATTAACAAAAAGTGATATTCAAGAAAATATATTCGGGGCACTTGTGATGTTATATGAGATATAATTTAGTAGCTCTTGGGTAATTTATGTAGCACAGTACATTGACCATTTCTTTGTTTATAGTATTATAGAGGCATTGCACAAACTGGTTTTGAAAGCTTCAACTTTAATTTCTGTATCTCACTGGATTTTCTGAGCATTTTGACTAGTATGTTTTTTTTTGCCTAGCCACACATTCTTCTAGATAAAGTTGTCATACTGGTTATTATAAGGACTATTGAAAAATTAAAAAAAAAACAGTCAATCAATCATGGCTATTCAAATTATGGTGAAAAAAGATTTTTAATCAACAGTTGCTGCTCTCCTTAGCATGGATCACTTCAACATTGCTTCCAAATAGATAAGACTGGACTGCAAAGCAATATGAGATAAAACACAGGATTTTAGAACTAAGAATGCCTACTTTCTTGTTTCAGCTCTATTTATACCTATTCGATGTTGGTCAAACAACATGTTTTTACACAATGTACATGTCCCAAGCTAAGAAAAATATAATTTTTGCATTATTACAATAAATTTTTTTGAAAAACACTCACTTTACTCTCTTCAAAAGATGTTGTAGCTACAAATATTACAAACATTATATTATGATTTTAAACATAAATAAGTGAAATAAAAAAAAGAAGAGAAAATAATAATTTTTTTCTTTCTCATTCCTTATTTATATTTAATAACATAGGAAAAAGAAAATTTCATTGCAAATTCCTAATGATAGCTCAATAATTTACCTATTTTTATTAATTTCAAAATTATAATATGAAATTCAAATCCTTCATCAAATTTCCTATTAAAATGTGGTACATTTTATCCAAAACTAAATTTAAAATAGAAAAACTAAAATGATTCAAAAATGATGTGATTACTATAAATTACACAATTCAATATTCCTTTGCATATCAAAGTATTTTCCATTTTCCTTTACAGTGTTATTTATCATTTGGTTTCTCACATGTTACAAACAAAATACTTAATAATATGCATAAATTATTTTTTATCTTATATCTTTAGGCAGTTTACATTTTTATTTCTCAAGTGACATATATATATATATCATATATATATATATATGTATGTGCAGATATATATATATATATATATATATATATATATATATATATATATATATATATATCTGCACATACACAAATAGTCAATTTATATTACTTTTTATTAAACAATTATTTTTATATATTTTTGTAATATAACCACATTTAAGCAGTATCATATTTGTTATAGTTATAATATATATTGAATGCAGAAAATATTTATAATTTGCTATTTTCATCAATCATTGTTCACTGATATCTGACAGTGATTTTATAATAAGAAAGTTCAACAGAAATTTTCACATATTTCAAATATTTAAAACATTTACACCCGTTAAAAATTATCAATTTGTAATATCTTACTGATAGATGAAACAGTCTATTATTTATAAGGAATTGTGAAAGGTTATTAGATTTTTTTCTTAAACCATAAATAAATACTGAAGTACTTTAGTCACTATATAACATCGAGTGACTACATTTAAAAGAAAGCATTTACAGTTTGCTATTGGTATTAACTACTTCTCATTGACATCTGATGGTGGTTTATAATATGAAAATTCAACAGATATTTTCAGATATTGCAATATTAGTTTTACATTTTGTCATCTAATAATAAAAAATATACCTCTGCTGTCAAATAAGATTATACAGACAAAAGAATGCTATATATATATATATATTCCCCCCAAATAAAAGTAATTGGCAGATGCTCACAGTGCCATTTGAAATGGCTACAGAAAATATATGGTGGTGGAACCATTGAGTAACAAATAAATTATGTTTTTACTGTTTTAAATATTATTTAATTTAAGAGTAATCAGGATTGTTTCATGGAAACGTTTACAGCTTTTTTGTTTAACGATTTGTAAAATGAATTAATAATATTATTTTAATATGTGTTAATTATAATAACTAATATATGTGATCAATAAATTGTCTCTTCAAATACTGTTAATGTAAAAAAAATCACGATTTCCTGTAATTTTATTGCTGTAGATGTTTTGGGAATAAATAACATCCATAATTTATTATGCTCTAAATTTGCATTATTTTGAATAATTCCAGCCAGAAGAATAACTCATTGATGACCTGATATATTTATGATAAATTAATTACTTGCACTGTTATTTTAATTTGTAGAACATATTTATTTCTACCCATTTAAAAATACTGCAAAAATGATCAAACAATAAATATGTAATGTTGATTACTTGCAGTGTCTAATATGTATAATAGATGAATGTTATTCAAATTTTATTAATATAAATAATTGAGAAGTGTTCTACATTTGGTGTTCAATAATATTTTTTGCAATAAGACAATGCCTTTAGTTTTCCAAGATTTTATACTAAGAAATGTCTTGAATAATTTCTCAGACAGAGAAATAAATATTTGAGCAAGTGAGATATTTGTGATAAATTAATTAGACTTGATGGATATCTCAATTTATAAAGCAGATGTATTTTTAGCCATTTTAAAATTATTGAGTAATGATAAAATGATAAATGTGTAAAGATACTGCCTTTTATATAACAAATACGTGTCTCTTCAAGTGATGTTAAAAGCTGCAGTGTTCACTAACTTTTTGCTACTAGGAAACCTGTTGTTCATTGAACTTTTAAGATTTTATATATGTTGAATAACTTAAATCAAGAGAATGGGAATTTAGTTAGCTGAGATGTTATAGTAAATTAATTTAAATTGACTTATATTCTGATTTACAATACTGAATTTATTTCCACAACTATTAAATAATAGACATATAATGATGGCTAGTATATGTAACAAATAAGATAATTTTGCAAATTCTCTTAATTATGAATAGAATAATCCTCCATCTATGGTATTCAGCACTTTTTTTTGCAACAAGAAAATGGTTCTTTTTTAATGCTCTGTAAAATTTAATACAAAGAAATATCTTACATGAATTTAGTCCAATGAACGAATATGAGATCAGTTGCAATATTTTTAGTATATTAATTTGAACTAAATGATAATTTATTTACAGAATATTATTTTTAACCATTTTAAAATATGATAAAATAAAAAAAAAGACCAAACAATAAATATGTAATAATGGGTAATTACAGTGCTTAATAATTGGAACACATGCTTGACTATCAAATAAAAAATGTGGATTCACACATCACCTGATATTACAATATATACACACATATAAAATAAAAATTCACTTAACATTATATGTAAAATTAATTAATGATATATATATATATATATATATATATATATATATATATATATATATATATATATATATATAAAGTCAGAATATACAGTAATATATATTAGAACAAAACACTATACCCTACATATATTAATTTATATGATGGAAATATCATATAAATCTTTTAAATAATTGAACTTTTTCATTACAATAAAAAACACTGTTTTACATACTGTTCTGAAATAAGTGATACGTTGGATATTAATTGCTTTATTGATTTTATAACTTCTATTTTACTCTCCAGTTAAAGAGTAGCTAGATGTTTTTTTACAGAACAAAATCTAAATAGCAAGTTAAGTTGCTATAATTTTGCAATGCTAGCGAATATCCAAATCTCTTTGTAAAATCAAGCTTGATTCTGACCTAATTCAAATCCTCTGTTTCCCCCGTATATATAGACGTCACTTCATTATTATCTGCTTAGTAAAATATTTCAAAGTAAATATAAATAGTTAATTAAAAATAAACTAGAACAAATACAGCGTTTTTTTTACCTTCAATCTGTAAAGATATTTCCATTTGGTTTACTCCTCCTTTTGTATCAGCAATACTCCAAACAAAAGTAGTTTCATCAAAAGCTTTAGCGTTGTTAAAGCAAATGTGATTTTTTACCACATTGGCTACATCAATAACGCCATATACTGTGCTCAAGGTGTTTGGAAACGTATTCTTATCATTATGATGTCGAAATATAATGCTGGTGATTATATTAGTGTTGTTGGTATTATTGCTTTTAATTGTTAGTTCTGAATATAGCAAATAAAAATTAGGATCTATTTCAAAATCCACTGTTATGCAAAAGTATTTATCATATTTAGGTTTGGATGGGTTAACAGCTATGGAATGAATAATTGAGCTGGATGGTGGTACCCCTGAAAACCATATAATATACACATTACAAAAAAAAATCAAGTCAGATGTCATAAGATGTAATTAAATTAGCTTGTGTTTACAAATGTTATATATAGAACTCGCAAGAATACCCCCAACTTCAGACCAGATACTGCTACTGGTGTCCTCAGTAGCATAAATTGGTCTGAAGTTGGGGATATTCTGCAAAGCTTCTTAAGAGTTTGTTTTGTGAGCTCTATATATAATATACACATTAAAAAATTTTCTAAATGAAACATTATGTAAATATATTGAGGGTAAATAAGGCTCCAATGTATATATATATATGTGTGTGTGTGTATACATTTACAAATAAATATTAGAAAATACAGTACTTAAAAGTTTATAAAAATATATTTATAACTGTCACTTAGAAGCACTTTCAACTATCCTTGTTATTTTTATCAACTAATACTCAGCTTTCCCATAATTCCATGATATCAACTTATCCATAATTCCATGATCTAAATGTTCGTTGCTTGCCTATTAATTAAATCTTGCTTGTATTTATATATTAACATTGCCTCCTTAATTTTTCTTTTATTATTATTTCTTTCAGTTTCCAATATTTTTGCATTATTATAATTAAAATCAAAACCATATGTACCTAATTTATTATGGTCATAAAAGACAGAAGCTGATAAATTATCATTATTTTTATAATTTTGTTTTGTATTTTGAACCCTTTTAAATAAAAACAAGTGCTGTTTTTTTTCAATGTGCACCTTGATTCACCTATATATACACTGCCACACCTACACATCTATTTGTAAATGATACAATTTTTATTTGTCAATAAAGTTTTATCTTTTGAATTATTTATCAATTTATTTAATGTAGGTGGTGCATAAAATGCAATATTACATAAGCCTTTATAAATTTTCTTAATGAAACTTACCTGTTGATTCAAAATATATGGTATTGATATATGCAAATTTTTTTATCAGAAGAATTAACATTATTATTATTATTATTTTTAGAATAAAAATTTTTAATAGTATAATAAAGATATAATCATAACTATATACAACATTTAACAATTCATTATAATAAATTTCAATATTTTTGGTTTTATCCAATGCATATTTACAAAGTTATTGTTTCTAAATAGGAAGCACTTTAAACCTGCCATTTTATGTGTCACTGGTACCTTTGATTCATATGGAATATATCCTCTTTTTGCTATTGGTTTAGTAGTCATATAGTTATCCACTTTATCTTTGTTTCTAGTTATCTTGAGATCTATAAATTGAACACTCATTGAATTTTCATCTGTTTCAATCCATTTTAAGTGATGGTTGTGGAGTTATTTTTATAAACTATTAAGTACTGTATTTTCTAATATTTATTTATAAAGTTATGCATATTATTTTGAAGAAATAAAGACATCGATTTGTAATATTATTATTATATATATATATATATCAATAGAAGTTAGTACTAGAAATGATATGTGGATTATCAAAGAATGGAGAAAGGTAATTTACAAAATAATTGCTTTAAAATGCAGATTGCAGTTTTTTTATAACCATAAAATGTTAAACGTTTTTCCAAATTATTGTCAAATGAAATTTAACATGTCTTGCAAGTTGTCAATAAATATAATCTGCAATTTTAAAATTATTGTGCTATCTAGTATTATTTCTTCATGTAAATATTTAATGTTTCATAAAAGGCATTACTTAAAAATGCTTAAATCATTTAATTGATTTGCATGATAGAAATGACTGGCTTAATTTTAAAAGTAATTCTCAAGTGTTTTATGATCAATATTATGATAGACTATGTTAGAAATTTAATAAGAAAATTAACTTTTTGTTTAAGAAAGAATTTAAAAATATGTTTAGAGATAATAATTTTGTTAATTTGTCTGGTGTGGCTCTCAATTTTCAAGATAAAATATATTGTAAATCTTGGTGCAAAATATGTTGGTGGATAATGGAAAAACAGTGATTTAGAATTTAAATCTGCTGTTGAAAGTTCCTTGGGCATAATTAAATATAATTCAAAGGTTGGCAATGATTTAGTTAAAAAAGTAAAAAAAAAGAATTTCAAATATACAATAAATGGTAATTGGAATGTGCAAATTAATAAATTTAAAATTTTGCATTTGATAATAATCTTGTGTGCATAAAAGAAGATAAAGGTTTAAAAATGTGTTTGATTATGGAAATAAAGTTATTACTCAAATGAATATTCTTAATTTTCTAAAGGTTAATAAGATAAATATTGAAAGTTTACATGTTCAATTTGTTAATAGCATTTAAAAAAAGCCAAAAATAATGTAATTAATAATGGCACTTATTATAGGATTTATCCCTCAGCTGCAATGTGTCCTAAAATATTTTCAAATATAAAATTGCATAAAGAACCATTATGATTGATTTTGGGTGTGTGCTTTATAACACATAAATTAATTGAGAAAATGTTACATGAAATTCTTGGTTTTGGTATGCATACAATATGTTCATCATTTGATTTCATTGGTACAATTAATAATGTTGTTATTGATACTTGTGATATAACTTGTACATTTGATGTCAGTAAAATTTATGGATCAATTGATAGAATGACTTCCATTGAAAATAATTAATAATGCATTAAAGTTAAAAAAATGTTAACATTAAAATAATAAAATTTATTGTTGAAACATTAAACTTTATTGATAAAAATATTTATGCATTTTTAATCATGAATTTTATAAAATGAGGAATGGCTGGTCAATGGGTCTTCATACAGTTACCCAAATATGTAATTTTATTATATCTACATATGAAGAAAATATTTTGAAAAAGGATTATTATCAGAAAAATATTAATTTATACAATCAATATGTTGATGATGTTTTTATTTGTGGAAAGCCAAATGCTATTAATGATTTGTTTATTGAATTAAATAATATAAAGGGCTTAAAATGGATTAAAACAGATGAAAATTCAATGAGTGTTCAATTTTTGGATCTCAAGATAACTAGAAACAAAGATATACTGGAATACTTTATGTTTATTAAACCAATAGCAAAAAGTAGATATATTTTATATGGATCAAATATACCAATTTCACATAAAATGGCAGGTTTAAAGTCCTTTTCATTTAGAAATGATAACCTTTGTAAATATGCATCAGATAAAAACACAAATATTGAAATTTATTATAATTAATTGTTAAATGTTGGATATAATTATGATTATCTTTATTATACTATTAAAAATTTTAATTCTAAATATAAAAATAATATTAATAATGTTAATTCTTCTGATAAAAAAATTTGGATATCAATACCATATATTTCGAATCAACAGGCAAGTTTCATTAAGAAAATTTATAAAGGTATATGTAATATTGCATTTCATGTACCACCTACATTAAATAAATCAATAAATAATTCAAAAGATAAAACTTTATTGACAAATAAAATTTGTATCATTTACAAATGGATGGTAGGTGTGGCAGTGCTTATATAGGTGAATCAAGGTGCACATTGGAAAAATGAACAAAATGAGCACTTGTTATTATTAAAAAGAGTTCAAAATACAAAACAAAATTATAAAAGTAATGATAATTTATCAGCTTCTGTCTTTTATGACCATAATAAATAATGTACATATGGTTTTGATTTTAATTATAGTAACATAAAATATTGGAAACTGAAAAAATAGTAATAACAGAAAAATTAAGGAGGCAATGTTAATATATAAATACAAGCAAGATTTAATTAATAGGAAAGCAGCAAGTATTATGATCACAAAATTATGGCAAAGTTGACATCATGGAATTATGGGAAAGCTGAGTATTAGTTGACAAAAACTACAAGAATAGTTGAAGGCACTTCTAAGCTTCGAAGTGACGGTAACAGATATATTTTTATAAACTTTTAAGTACTGTATTTTTTAATATTTATTTATAAATTTGCATATATTATTTTAAAGAAATACAGACATTGATTTGTAATATTAATAATATATATAATATAAACATTTTGTAGAAACAGGAAGCTAATTTCCAAACACGTGATTTTTTTTTTTGGAAATGTTAACATTGTTTCTATATGGTTGGAGGGATCTTCATTGTATTTCTAATAAAAAATGTACAAAAAGCATTGGCAAGATGCCATTGTTAATAATTTAGAAATTTAAGTGATTGATTCTAATAAACTATTATGCTACAAAATTTATGTATATGCATTTTTTAAAATACTCTTGTAAATAATTTAAAACAGATGTTACTAGGAAAAGATATAAATTAGAGATAAGGTCTGTCTGAAATTTTGGGCTGATCTAATTGGTATTGCAACACAAACTATATTAAGTATGCTCATAAGCTTCAATCGTATACTAAAGTTTGAAGCAAATTTTAGTGGCATTTTACATAATACTGCCTTTCAACACTTAATGCTATTAAACAAGACAGTATGTTTAAATACATATGTACAGTTCTATCCAAAAACTCATAGTAAGGTAGCTAGAATGCAAAGCTTTATGACCACGTGATACATTATTAAAAACATTCTAAACCAAGAATCATTTTATTTCTTTAGATTTTTTTAACATGTTACTTAGTTAAAAAGCAACAATCAATCTTTATTTTCTGTTAATATAATTTCTTTACACTTTTATAAATTTTTATTGCTAATACTATCTGATCAAATACATTTTTTCTTTCATATTTGAATATTTATATATATATATATATATATATATATATATATATATATATATATATATATATATATATATATATATATATATATATTGTAACAGTTAGAATTGTCTATCTTGCTAACAAACTGCAGAATTCAAACCCCAGACACAAAACTGAACATTCTAGGAGAGGTTACCTTCTAGATATACTAAGTTTGAATCTAAAGCCCAAATTTCACAGTGCCATCTACATGACAATGCATCTGATGCCACTACTAATATGACCTTTGACCGGTACCTAGTGGTCAGGGAGAAACAAAAGACTCTATACTAAAAAAAGTTTGGGTGGCTAATTAATGTCTATGGATTTACAAAAGAAATGCAGAATATATATATATATATATAGACTGAGACAGTGATAGGAATCAAATAAAATAAGAGATCAAATTTAGTTTTAAATAATTTCACAAAATTTATTTAAATAAAATATATATATAACGCCACTGTCTGCTTATATGAGACAGGGATGCATATTAAATAATTGTGGGCATTATATTTCAATAAATGACAAAAAGGTTTTAAAACAAAGTGATATATTCTATTCCTCAGGCTAATAGCATTACAATAATGTGCTTGACGAGATAGGAACATGTGCGAGGTGCTTTGAGCAATTATACAAGTTTAAGAAAATATTTGAAAATTAAGTGTTCTAAAATATTTATTGATTTCGAGAATAGCATGGAGTAAAGCTTACTAAGCAACAAAGTGGGAATGTGATCAAAGCATTTATTTGATAATAATATTAATAGAGTTGCATTGGGAGGTCAGTATTGCTGATAATGAATTTGTTAAAGTTGGAGGGTGTGACACGTTTAAGTCATGGATGCTTTGTAAAATAAATATAAAATAAAACAATATTGAAGATCCGTAATAATTACGAAGGGCATCTCACCGCTAACCTGTAGGAAAGTATTTTGATGAACAGCCGAAACTTAGCGACTGGGTGATGATTGCGTTTAATTTCCAGGTGTGTCATTTGTAAACACACTCTGCCTGGAAACTGCAATAGCGAAAAGAGTCCTTGGAAAATTAAAATAAAGCGGTCTCAACAACCAATTCATTTACCAGCAATATGAGACTAGTGTATATAAAACATACTGAATGGGTTTTACTTGGATTAAGAGAAATGCCCAATCAAATTCCCAGAAATTCATTTAAAAGGGTCTGCACATTCTCGACATCAATGATGAACTTTGTAATTAAAGTAGAACATGGTAATTAAAATAGGAAAATGCATGCTTGTGGGTTTGAAAAGTAAGTATAGATTTATATACACAATCATGCATTAGGGGACACATTTAATCATTGACCTCGCACATACTCTCATATTAGATTAATATCAATAACATGTAGATTTTAAACTATGTGATTATATTATATATTAAAGAGAAGAATCGCCCTCGAACAAGTGATTTGCAAGATAATAAAATTGGAAATTATTTAGAAATTTAAAATATGCCTTCATAGCGGCATCTTATTTTCAACAAAGGGAATAATTCACTCGGTCAAAGACGATTCTGACACATTATCATAATAAAATAACAGAAAGCTTAATAAATAGAAAATATTAACCCAAGGATAGAGAGCAAAATGTTGAGTATATTTAAACACGTTAAAGAAATACATAATGAAGTTATGTGAAATATAAGAAAAACAATTTTAAATAGCTATAGCATGTTAGTTATCACAAGAGCTCTTGGGTTAATTTAGGGTTACCTCTGGAGAAGCATTTTAGGTAGATTGATGGTCGGCAGGTTTTATATAATTTAACAGCAAAATCTGGGAATGTTCATATTTTTGCAGCAGCAGCAGTTCCGGGGTTCCTTATGTGATAGCTTCCGATGGTCTTGAGCAGTGGCTGGCTATTCCGAGGGGACATAGCCATCTTAACGCCTCTACTCTGTCATGTCAAGGTTAGCAAATTATTAGAATAGAACTCAGAATGATTTCTCTTAGAAACATTAGAATACAAACTCCCGGACAAAAGAAAACCCTTCTTTTTATAGTAAACTTTAACAATAGAACTGCCCTAGAGCATTACAAAAATATATCGGACTTATCAGCTGTAATTAAATTATCCGAATGTCTAAAGGAATTCAACATTAATTAATTTCTTTTGTTAATTTCCCTGTTGACATTCGAATTACAAACTAGATTTAATTAAAAATTACTTTTATTAATTAAAGAAAACCGTAAGTGGACATCTGCTGTTTTTAGATAAACTTATAGAACATTAACTAATTAAACTATTGTCCCTGATTTATTTAAACAGAAATATTTGGAATAACTTTTATTAAATTAAAGAAAATGATTTTACTTTTAAATTGCAATATTAGAATCTATTTACTAAACGAATATTTACTAAATGAATTTTATTTTAAATCAAAATATATTACGACAGTAATATATTTGTAAATAGATTCAAACAAAATAACTTTAACAATTTATAATTTTGATATGTTTTAAAATGCATATCATAGTGTGTGCACCTTATATAACCTACTTTTTAATAAATCAAAATTATGTGAACATATACATAATCTATAATCTTTTATTTATTTGGGAATGACATATATATAATATGAGCATTGTACTCGTGGTTTAAAATTAGGTGGGATTTTTGGTATATAAGCATATTGCAGACACACTATGATAGATTGGGGTTCAAACTAAGGTATGAGGTAGGAAATAGGTGAGAAAAGGTGAAACGAAGATCTGCAAAGCAGACCTTACTGTTTCACATTCCCTTAGTGATGGAACAAAAAAAATTGTTAAAAAAAGATCTTACAACAGGTGTCCACCTATGAAGCCTGCATAAACAAAATTTACAAGATAACCCATAATGCACAGGATATAAATATAATGAAGAAACAAAACTGAATTATATACCCGGATCATATTAGTAAATCTACCATCTAGCGAACATTTTCTCTATTATTTCCCCCTTTCAACAAATTTTATTTAACGTTTTACAAGTTTAGTATTGGTTATATCCTATCTCCTTGCTCATTTACCCTGTGACGTGTCCATTTTTATTTTATTTTTTTGTTTAAAAAAACTACTATAATCCTGGGTCTGGTGGGTAATCACTGCTTTTATAATTTGATGACTGCAGTCTCAGATTATCAGGTCTCTTTAGCTTGTCTGGTGGTTCTTTGTCCCAGGAACTGAAATCCAGAGTGGTTGCTAATAACTGTAGCTTTAGGCTGTCACAATTATTTGACTTATCGTGTGGCTCCTTGGCCTATGGGCTGAAATCCAGTGCCATCATTGTTTTTTCTATTTCCTTTATTCAATATATTCTTGCTATATCAGGTGGGATATTTTCCTGGTTTTCCTTAAGTACTTTGATGTTGGTGGTAAGCATGGTTAGCTGGGTTTGAATCCCTAGGTCTCGTACATTCTTGGCTGGAAATATCTCGTCTAAATACAGTTGTGGACATTTTTTGACTTTGTGAAAAATTTTTATGTGATGAAGCTTGGTTAGCTGGGTTTTATGTCCTGTGTCCCGGACATCATTTGCTGGAAATATTCTTTCCAAATGAAGTTTGGGACATTTTTTTACTTCATGGAATATTCTAACGTCGACAAGCTTGGTCAGCTGGGTTGGATGTCCTAAGTCTCGGATATCCTTTGCTGGAAGCACCCTTTCCAAAGAAAGCTTGGGACATTCTTTAACCTCATGAAATATTCTAGTGTTGAGCTTGGTTGGCTGAGTTCGAGGTCCCAGGTCTGGTGTATCAGTCTTCTTTGTGGAATCATTTGTATCAACTTTCTGGTTCTGGAGTTTATCTGCCATCTCTTGCCATCCAGGGTGGAGCCTGTACAGTGCTCTAAGTTCCTCACGTCTCATTCGGCTTTCTTCTGCCCATCTTTTCACTCTTTCTTCACCTTGCTTAAACAATTCTATAATAGTCCGGAAATGGACCTCATTAGTATCCATATTTTCCATGGCCTTGGATGATTACCGTGATCGATAATGATGATGACTTTTATTTTATTTTATTGCTAACTATTTAATATATCCTAAAAAAATTATTAAACTGTTTTATGGTTATCTCTATTTTATTTATTTTTATTCCTTGTTTAACTCTGCGATTATTATGTTTGATTATAACTTTATTAATGGCTAATAGGCTATCTCCCTCTCGGTTCTGTTGGCCTAATTGCTGCTTTTATGTTTATCACTAAAAAACCCTGACTACTACCCTTTTATTACTGCAAAAATTTATTGTTTAAATCTGCTGCCAACATATATATTTTTAACTGCCCGTATATAAAAAAAATCTCTTAAATTCTATCTGTCAAAATATTTCGCTAACATATATATTTTTAAACTCAAGCAATTTTATTTATATATGTTAACATTCACTAGATCCGGGTATAATTATTTTGTTCCCTCTTATTTAAGATTTGCAAACATATATATTTATTTACATAATTATTGATCCGATTCACGTCTCATTATTTGGTCTAAGAAAATTTACACACGTTGAAAAAAAAAAACAAATTACATATAAAAGAATTTAGCCTGGTGACAAAATTTATTTTAGAAGTAACTCCATTTAATGAAATTACTCTTGGGAACCATGTCACCAGTTAAAAGATCCATAGACTGTTAGCTTCCCAAAATGAATTTTAATAACTATTCCATTTAACTACGGGCACTCGTTAAAACATTCACATTTTTTTTTTATTGATTACATTTTATTTATGATTGAATTTTTTGAATTCCATACGATAGCCTATTACATATCTAGGTCATTACCATACAAAATTATTATTATGCTATCTTGCACGTTGAGCCGATAAAACTTTATTTTGATAGAAAATACAATATTTAAAATATTCATAGATTGTCACAATATTCACTTGGGACAATATTTAAGTAATTCACGCCTTGCGTATATAGCATGACTTAAAATGAAACAACAATACAGATAAATACAGATGGCTCGTATCACACTATAGCTAGTTTGGACAAATTCTTTTTATACAGTATAAGTAATTAAATGCCCGAGTCAAACAAAATATATGAAATATACACGCAAATAAACAATATAGATAGTATAGAGTTTGAAAAGATATTTTATATATCAAAAATATAAAGAATTTGAGTGATTAAATACGAATAAAATACTAAAATTAAGCTACAGGGATGTGGGTGTTTAAATAATTAAGATCTACAGGGATGTGGGTGTTTAAATTTTCGAGGCTCCACGTTTGGGCAAGCCATGGACCCGGAAAAAAAATACTATGTAACAGTCATAATCGTCTATCTCGCTAACACACTGCAGAATTCAAACCCCAGACACGAAACTGAACATTCTAGGAGGGGTTGCCTTCTAGATATACTAAGTTCGAATCTAAAGCCCAAATTTCACAGCGCCATCTATGTGACAACGCATCTGATGCCACTACTAGTATGACCTTTGACCGGTGCCTGGTGGTCAGGGAGAAACAAAAGACTCTATACTAAAAGAAGTTTGGGTGGCTAATTAACGTCTATGGATTTACAAAAGAAATGCAGAAAATATATATATATAGACCGAGAGTGATAGGAATCAAATAAAATAAGAGATCAAATTTAGTTTTAAATAATTTCACAAAATTTATTTAAATAAAATATATATATATATATAATGCCACTGTCTGCTTATATGAGACAGGGATGCATATTAAATAATTGTGGGCATTATATTTCAATAAATGACAAAAAGGTTTTAAAACAAAGTGATATATTCTATTCCTCGGGTTATTAGCATTACGATAATGTGCTTGACGAGATAGGAACATGTGCGAGGTGCTTTGAGCAATTATATAAGTTTAAGAAAATATTTGAAATTCAAGTGTTCTAAAATATTTATTGATTTCGAGAATAGCACGGAGTAAAGCTTACTATGCAACAAAGTGGGAATGTGATCAAAGCATTTATTTGATAATAATATTAATAGAGTTGTATTGGGAGGTCAGTATTGCTGATAATGAATTTATTAAAGTTGGAGGGTGTGACACATTTAAGTCATGGATGCTTTGTAAAATAAATATAAAATAAAACAATATTGAAGATCCGGAATAATTATGGAGGGCATCTCGCCGCTAACCCATAGGAAAGTATTTTGATGAACAGCCAAAACTTAGCGACTGGGTGACGATTGCGTTTAATTCCCAGGTGTGTCATTTGTGAACACACTCTGCCTGGAACCTGCAATAGCGAAAAGAGTCCTTGGAAAATTAAAACAAAGCGGTCTCAACAACCAATTCATTTACCAGCAATACGAGACTAGTGTATATAAAACATACTGAATGGGTTTTACTTGGATTAAGAGAAATGCCCAATCAAATTCCCAGAAATTCATTTAAAAGGGTCTGCACATTCTTGACGTCAATGATGAACTTTGTAATTAAGGTAGAACATGGTAATTAAAATAGGAAAATGCATGCTTGCGGGTTTGAAAAGTAAGTATAGATTTATATACACAATCATGCATTAGGGGACACATTTAATCATTGACCTCGCACATACTCTCATATTAGATTAAAATCAACAACATGTAGATTTTAAACTATGTGATTATATTATATATTAAGGAGAAGAATCGTCCTCGAATGAGTAATTTGCAAGATAATAAAATTGGAAATTATTTAGAAATTTAAAATATGCCTTCATAGCGGCATCTTATTTTCAACAAAGGGAATAATTCATTCAGTTAAAGACGATTCTGACACATTATCATAATAAAATAACAGAAAGCTTAATAAATAGAAAATATTAACCCAAGGATATAGAGCAAAATGTTGAGTATATTTAAACACGTTAAAGAAATACATAATGAAGTTATGTGAAATATAAGAAAAACAATTTTAAATAGCTATAGCATGTTAGTTATCACAAGAGCTCTTGGGTTAATTTAGAGTTACCTCTGGAGAAGCATTTTAGGTAGATTGATGGTCGGCAGGTTTTTATATAATTTAACAGCAAAATCTGGAAATGTTCATATTTTTGCAGCAGCAGCAGTTCCGGGGTTCCTTATGTGATAGCTTCCGATGGTCTGGAGCTGTGGCTGGCTATTCCGAGGGGACATAGCCATCTTAACGCTTCTACTCTGTCATGTCAAGGTTAGCAAATTATTAGAATAGAACTCAGAATGATTTCTCTTAGAAACATTAGAATACAAACTCCCGGACAAAAGAAAACCCTTCTTTTTATAGTAAACTTTAACAACAGAACTGCCCTGGAGCATTACAAAAGTATATCGGACATATCAGCTGCAATTAAATCATCCGAATGTCTAAAGGAATTAAACATTAATTAATTTCTTTTGTTAATTTCCCTGTCGACATTCGAATTACAAACTAGATTTAATTAAAAATTACTTTTATTAATTAAAGAAAACCGTAAGTGGACATCTGCTGTTTTTAGATAAACTTATAGAACATTAACTAATTAAACTATTGTCCCTGATTTATTTAAACAGAAATATTTGGAATAACTTTTATTAAATTAAAGAAAATGATTTTACTTTTAAATTGCAATATTTGAATCTATTTACTAAACGAATATTTACTAAATGAATTTTATTTTAAATCAAAATATATTACGACAATAATATATTTGTATATAGATTCAAACAAAATAACTTTAACAATTTATAATTTTGATATGTTTTAAAATGCATATCATAGTGGTGCACCTTATATAACCTACTTTTTAATAAATCAAAATTATGTGAACATATACATAATCTATAATCTTTTATTTATTTGGGAATGACATATATATAATATGAGCATTGTACTCGTGGTTTAAAATTAGGTGGGATTTTCGGTATATAAGCATATTGCAGACACACTATGATAGATTGGGGTTCAAACTAAGGTATGAGGTAGGAAATAGGTGAGAAAAGGTGAAACAAAGATTTGCAAAGCAGACCTTACTGTTTTAATATATATATATATATATATATATATATATATATATATATATATATATATATATATATATATATATATATATATATATATATATATATAACATTCTGGCTTTTTCCTCACTGTTCTTATTAGTTAAACTACTATGTTTACTATACACTTATGTTCTATCTTCTTATAAATGCCTAAGTAGACTAATTCTTTATTTTTAAACAACTATTGCTATAAACTGAGGTTTATATACTTTAGAAGGATGCTTCTTTCAAAATTCATTCTCAACACCAATATCTTTACATTTTCAGTAAATTTGATATAAATGTTTGATAAAATAGATAAAAATATTTGTAATGACGATCATCCTACCTTAATGTGTATGCCTTTAGGAAAACTTGAATGATTAATAACCCTTCACCCAAATTATGGATAAAATGGAATAAAATGATCAAGCATTCTCTTGTACAAAAATTCCAAAAATGTAAATACAATTAATCGAAAGTACTTTAAATTACATGCAGCATTACGTAACTTTCCATAACTTTCCCTGCTTATTTTCAATATCTGCAATAGCAATAATAATTCAATCTATGCACACTATTCCAGAGCTCTCTATTGTAAATTTGAACAATTAATAGCTATAATATTGTTATATTAGGTTAAATTAATAATCTAACGGATTTTTGCTGGGGAATTATACTACATTACCAGCACAAAAGTAACAAAGCAGTAATTACCATTCATGAATCTTGAGCTCTAAACTCTCTACCACTTCACATTTGCATCGAACTATGTGGGGGATATATTAAATTGTTGTCCCAGACTAGTTTATGGCTAAAATCTATCTTCAGTTGATAGTAATATTTGTGTCTCACTAATGTAGAAATCAATTTTAGCATTTTACCTATTTGGAATAAAATCACAACCTTCCTAGATTATTAATCCAAGAAACCTGATTTTGTAATTATACAAAATTGGACGTAGTTTGGTAATTAAATATATTTTAGAGATCCCACATTTTTGTTAACTGGTCATACTTTCTCACTTTGTATTTGTACGTATGATACATAACAAATAAACTATCATGTGATCTATTATTACTTTCTTCATCTGCATTAAGAGCAGTAATTTATTGTGTTTATTTTAAAACAAAGCCATCTATTATGAATGTGATTAATCATGGTCATATATTATCTGCTGATAGATAAAGTTAATGAACTGATGAGGATTATTATTGAATTTGTAAGTGATTTTGTTATAGTATACAAGAGACAGTTATCTTCACTGGATTTTAGAACTCTTTACCATAATATTGAATAATCAGAAAGCATCAAATATTAATTGCAATAATTGCAAGGAATATCATGTACTTAAATTTCCTATCCCATTACTGACAACAACCAGAGCTAGAAACTGGTCTGAAGATAGGGATATTTAGAAAAGGTTGTTAAGAGCTATTAGCACATTTATTATATAACATAAAATATTTTACTTCTGCAAAATCATATATACAGACAGACTAATATCTTATCTTTAGCCTGTTAGTGAAGAATAGGATTCAACCCTAGTTAAAATATGCATCTACAAGTCACCATTTGTAATCTCATTAATATTGCTTTAACCCATACTGATACTTCTGTATCTATAGAGAATGGACACTGAGTCAGCATATATATTGATAACCGTAGATCTCTTTTAGCTAGGAAAGTTAATGACTTTCCATTTTTGATAACTCAATTCTTCAACAAATGGAAGTCATTTGTACATTTACTTAGGAAAGTTAATAACTTTCCAAGTCAAAGATAAAAAGGATCTTGCGTTTTTAAGAAATTGAGAACTTAAACAAATATATTAAAAATGGCATTGGTTTTATATTTCTTCAGCAATGTATATAAGTAAGCATTGGTTTGAAATCTCAGTTATTTTTTAAATTACATAATACTGACTTGAATAGCATAAATGAATAAAAGATGATTATATATAAATGCAATACTTTGCTCTTTGAATCTTAGATTTCAATAATGAAAATAAAAACTAGAAACCAGTTTAGAGATGAGAATCTATAGCACTATGCTGTATAATATTCATTGCTTACTCAAGCTTACATTGTAACTGTTTTTGCAGTCATAAGAGTAAGACCATAAGGTTGAATGTGATGGTATTGATATGATATACCAAGAGTGATTTTATAGTACTAAATCCAATTGTTTACACTTTTCTAATAGTAGAATGACAAGGATTATATTTCTTCATATCCTTTTGGACAAAATAAAAAAAAAAATCCAAAATATAAATTGATTCTACTTACAAATAATTCAATTTTAATACTTGACTCCTTTTAATTGAAGATCTGTTTTTGATATTCAATTAAGGATCTATAACGAAGAAATGTGGCATGTAAAAACGAAATTCTTATAAGATTTGAAATACTTTTTTTATTAGATCCAATAATGAAGCAAGCTGGATTTCATCTTCCAGGTGTAACTGAAATTTCATTAACAGCTTCAAGACAAACTATGGCCACTGAGCATATCCTTTATTAGTGACTTTAATAACCATTGATATATAGATATAGACAAACATAATACATGAACCTAATAGTTCATACTGATGAATGTATACTCAAAGTAAACGAATTGAAGAAATTTAAAAAAATCAGAATTTATTTCAAGATTGGAATTACTCCAGCTTTTTAATGATATGGTGTTAACAACAAAACTGTGTAAAAATAGATAAATAAATCAAAAAAGTCATATAAAATAATTAACATTATGTTTATAACTATCTAATTTCAACAAATACTTTAATCAATAAAGTAAGATAACTGAAAAAGACAAATAACATTCCAGATAATATATCTTTAATTAAAAAAATGTAAAGTATATGTTTGAGATAGAATAGATATAACTTCTAGCTTAATAATAATAACAACAAAAATAATGATGATACTATTATTATTATTATTATTATTATTATTATTATTATTATTATTATTATTATTATTATTATTACTATTACTACTACTACTACTTCTACTACAATAATAATAATAATAATAATAATAATAATAATAATAATAATAATAATAATAATAATAATAATAATAATAATAATAATAATAATAATAATAATAATAATAAGAAGAAGAAGAAGAAGAAGAAGAAGAAGAAGAAGAAAAAGAAGAAGAAGAAGAAGAAGAAAAGAAGAGGAACAAGAAGAAGCAGCAGCAAGTGGATTTATTGTTCAATTTGTTTGGAATGGATAGAACTGAAGTCTAGAATCTCAGAAACTACTCTCCGGAGTCAGCCAATCTAGCTTTGAAAATCATGCAGCTCCTAATAAATGGCTAGTAACGTCATTAAATTTTTCATCTGGGACAAATGTATTATAGTTGGGAATGTGGGAAGTCTGGTAGCTTTATATTAATTTGTGATAATTTACTTGGCAATATTATTTATGCCTAAGATAAGAGTTTTAATTTCTAAAGTAACTAAAATAATAGATTTTATATAATTTAATGACATTTTAAATAATTTAAATCAAGGTTTTTTATTATAGTAAAAATTGTAAGTTCTCACTGCTAATTCCAAAATGAAACAGAACTTAGTTTTATACAATACGTCATTACTTTAAAATATAACAAAGATTGTTTAATATGCTGGTTATAAAACCCAGTGTAGAGTGATAGATTAGAAAGATAAAGCTCGTTGAATCTAAACTAAACCTGTTAAACTCGTATTAGAACACCACTTTCCAATCAGCATTTAAAAATAATCATATTTTATATGCAATTGTAAAAAACAACAATAAATTTTAAATAATATTTACCTTTGATAGGCACAACAGCTTCATACGACTGAACCACGTTCAAACTTGGCTGAGCCAGAGTGATCACACATTTAACAATGACATTAGTTTTGTGGAACAATAATGAATTTGTGATGTTAAATATAAGATTCGATTTTAAAGAGGTCACATAACTTTCTTTCAGTGATTGTGGCATTAATACAGGCTGATCAAAAACATAGTCATCGGAAGCTAACTGTTCATTAATAAACCAAGACAATGATGCATCGAGAGATACCTGTGGAGCAGAACAAGAATAACTTACTTCATCATGAAGAGAGTATACATTTGCAGGTGATAGCTTGAGAAGCATTGGAAGTTCATAAGACTGAGCTACAAACAATATATATATATATATATATATATATATATAATTTTAAAAATGCAAGAGATAATTCAGAATATGTTTCTGGCATGGAATATAATGATGTGTGTTGTAATTATAAAAGCAATACAGTGTGACGATGTGGTTGTATGAATCTACATAAAATTGAGTTCATGAATAGTTGATTTAATTCATATAACCATTTGCATTGCTTAAATGTATAGGAAAACCAATATGGTGTTATTTAATGACCACTTTGGAATTATCTTCTAATTACATTAAACTAAACATTGATCTAATACTCCCTCATGTTTAATGACCTTCTGAGATAATGAGAATACTTAAGTTATAGAAAAGTTATTTAAGATTAATGTAACATAATTATGATTAAATTGTGATTCCAAAGTGTCACCTTTCTCTTAATTTCTCAGACTGTAGTAGCTATAAAATTACTAGCTGTGCATTGTTATTTTGATACTGCTATTCTTTCGGTTTTGTTTGTTAATTTATCAGCATGCAATTTTTGCATAGAAATAAGAATTAAAATTATTAGCTAAAAATAATCTGAATATGTCAGTATATTGTAGACCTCATATAAATATCATATAAATATGATTCTCAAAGCAAGCTAAAAACACCCTGATTATAATTTAAAACAAAGAATTCAAGAACACCACTAATTAATAGATTATTTAGCTTAAAGCATTTCAGAAAGTACATTTTTACTTTCGCATTTCCAAAAGAAAAATTGTAATTTCCAAAAATATATTTACATATTTAAATCATTTATGCAGCATATTTGCAAAATACTTATGTTGACTCAAAAAGCTACATGATTATGATTATATTTTACTTGAAAATATATTTATTTTTTAATAAAACATATTGAAAAAATATAGTTGCAACTAAACAGAAATTGTCTTTACTGGCTAACAAATATTACTTTCATAAAAGCTGAAGAAATATTTGTGAAATTTTAATAATAAAAAGGTTAATTTTGAATTTTAAGATGTTTTTAAAATTTAGATAGGAAATATTTTATTCAATAATTTCAATGAATAGAAAATATTATGATTCAACATAAAAAGAGAAAATATGGCTAAAATTGTCACTGCAGTCTTTCAAGTAGAATGGATGGAGTTGGAATTTAACCAAGTTAAGTCAAAATTTTTATAACCTGTATTCAGATATAATGGTATTATTACATTTGTAGTGTTTGTAAAAATGGCAGACATTTTTGTGCACTCCAGAAAAAGTAGAATTTATTCGTAAGGCTGTTTTTAGATCGCGCTCTGACAGCTGAGGAATTTAATTAGTGCATTGACGGGATGGCGATCGACAATTACTAGAAATATTTGCTGATTACAAATATTTCTAGATAAGGGGCGTCACTCTATTGGTCAGTGCATTGATTGATTGTTGCAGTTGTCAGAGAGTGATAGGAACACTGGGTAACATCTAAGCAGTGTAATGCAGAGAGCAGTAGATAGCAGTCATGCAGTATTGAGTAATCAGTAATTGAAGAGATGTCTGTTTAACACCAGTAGAGATATCTTGCATCTGTGCTGGCAGTTAATGACCAGCACCCAGTGGAAATGTAGTTCACAGGTATAGTTGAAGGAGACCTCAGTGGAGATATTCAGAGCATTCATTTGGAGAGTTTCATGGCAGACCAATTCGTTGGAGAGCATTTGTTGCAGACCAATTCACCAGAGAGATTGCAGATTATTTTGTTTGGAGAGCATCCGCCTGCAGACCATTCATTGAAGAGCAGTCGGTGCAGACCATTCGTTGGAGAGCATATGCAGTTGAACATTAGCGAACATTATTGGATAGCCACACAGTATGACTTGCAGATATAACATTGGCACAGTCGGAAGTGCGGATATAACATTGGTGCAGTCGCATTTGGAACCTGTTAGTAGTGAATGACTAAAGTTTTTGTTGCAAGTTTACATGATGAAAAATCGGTGAAAGTTTGGAAATAAAACGTTTGTGCAGTTAACATCGGAAGCTGAGTTTACCACGCTTGCGCAGTCACCATTGAACGGAATTGGAAAAAAGAAGTTTCAGCAGCTGTTAAATCGTATATTTCTGAGCGAAATAACAGGAAAGTAGAGAGAGAAAAACAACAACAAGGAATAGCAACAAGGGTTTTTCTGGAGTGGAGGGAGGAGTGTAGTGTTTGTAAAAATGGCAGACATTTTTGTGCACTCCAGAAAAACTAGATTTTATTCTTAAGGCTGTTTTTAGATCACGCTCTGATAGCTGAGGAATTTAATTAGTGCATTGACGTGATGGCGATCGACAATTCCTATAAATATTTGCTGATTACAAATATTTCTAGATAAGAGGTGTTACTCTATTGGTCAGTGCATTGATTGATTGTTGCAGTTGTCAGAGAATGATAGGAACACTGGGTAACATCTAAGCAGTGTAATACAGAGAGCAGTAGAGAGCAGTCACACAGTATTGAGTAAGCAGTAATTGAAGAGACATCTGTTTAACACCAGTAGAGATATCTCACATCTATGCTGGCAGTTAATGACCAGTGCCCAGTGGAAATGTAGTTCATGGGTATAGCTGAAGGAGACCGCAGCAGAGATATTCAGAGCATTTGTTTGGAGAGCTTTGTGGCAGACCAATTCGTTGGAGAGCATTCGTTGCAGACCAATTCAGCAAAGAGATTGCAGACCATTTCATTGGGAGAGCATCCACCTGCAGACCATTCATTGGAGAGCATACGCAGTTGAACATTAGCGAACGTTATTGGATAGCCGCACAGTATGACTTGCAGATATAACATTGGCACAGTCGGAAGTGTGGATATAACAACATTAATGATAGAAAACAAATACTTATTATAAAAAAAAATAAAACCAATTTATTAAATGTTTTATAACAAAACAATACAATAAAGTAACTACAAAATTATTTTAATTGTTACCATAAATAAAAGTTTCTTTTCTATTTATGTATATTTTAATATATCTGTTTATTAATACAATTCTGTCAGTAGCTGTATTCTATGGGCTGATGTGATTACAATTATTTTATTATTTATTGTTAACAACAATAAAAAATTATTAATAAAGGCAATAAACCTGCCTGCTGGTTAAACTTAATCTATGATCTTATCATTGAGGAAAAAAAAATAGTAAAGAAGTAAGCACACACGCAATTCTATGTTGATTATTCACCAATTATTGTTAAAACAACTAAAAATTGTTAATAAAAGCAATAAATCTGCTGGGCAAATTTAATCTATCAGCTTATCATTGAGAAAGAAAAAATATATAGTAAACAAGTAAGCGCACACACACTTCGTTGTTGTTTGTTCCTTCACTAAGTGCCTTTACATTATGCATAAGAACAACACAATTTAAATTACAACTACTTGATCTGCCATTTGCATCTTTCATGTTTTACAATATTGTAATTGATCCTATGTCTAAATAAGAATTTTAGATATCTTAGTTTTGGAGGATACACATATATTTCCTTTATTCATAACAAGGATAACGGAAATGTTTAATTCACATTATTCGTAGATGCCAAACATGTTGCATAATGAAGGAAAATATTTCATGTCTATCAGGCATGTCTATTAGTCGTGATATGATGTTTGTGATCAGTACAAATTTGTATTTCACTTTTCCTGTTATCCCTAAGAAAATATCACATCGATAAAATAATAGTAACAGGAATGTAAATTGCATAGCCATATGATGACGTATATAATTCAAATTGTCATATATACTCTCGTGACATTTTCTATTAATTTAAAAATTATTATCATATAAATTCAGCTAATTATATTGACAGCTGAAAGTATATGTTCCCATAGCAATAGAATATCATAAAGTCTATGAACAATGGATGAACTTTTACCCTTCTAAGGAATACAATAATTCAACCACTAGAAAACGGAGACGTATAAATGAACAATATAAAAAATATGTACATGTTTGTTACAAGTAGGGTGAAATGATTTTATATTTACTGAAGAATGGTAGTAAATATCAACTTTAATGTGAAATACGTCATCTTTAAAAGTGAAGCAAAACAAAATTCATGACTGCATAAGTTACATCAAAGTATGTGCAAATAATAATGAGCTTTATAATGGTCTGAATCAGGCCATACCACTTAAAGACTAAATATTATAAACAGTCATAAATTCATTTATTTAAATGTGAACCAATAAATGCATTTATGAGTACCTTAACTATATTTTAAATATGAAGATCATTCATAACTTGTGAAATATTTGTATAGATGTAATATTTAATTGCATATTAACAATTTAACCTTTAGAGTTGATTAAAAAACTTCTAATATTATTAAATGATTCATTATATTTGAAGATGAACAAACACAGATCTTAAATTTTGCTATATTTATTACCCCTATATTCTAATATATATATATATATTTAACCTTTTCTGTCATTATTTAGAAACCACTTACAGGTACTTAATGGTTACGATATTTGACACGATTTTCTGGTTGTTTTGTAAACTATCATTAACATATAGTTGACAAGAAAATTGTATTCTGACGTCGGTAAAGAAAATTCCACAAACGAATTGTTTTTCAATACTATTTATTTCAGACTCCTGATTCTTCTTTCCTCAGAAAAATGTAATCTCCCTAACAATAATTCTATTTTTTTATTATATATATATATGAGAAATTTAAATTGTTAAATTTTCTCCTAATGGTTTCTTGTGTGCCTACCACTATATTTTATCAACTGTATAATTTAAATATAAATGTAAAATGTAAAACTGATTTTTACTAAAAGAATAGATTGCAATAATTATTATTATATTTTTAGAGATATCTGCATATATGATATGCCACACGTGCACATTCACCCTATGTGTGTTCATTTTAGAGATTAATGATCTTCTCTATTCTCACGCACCATATTTCTACAATTAGAAAGCTCATCGTGATTATTATTTACTTACTTACACACACACACACACACATATATATATAACGTCATGACTACATATTACAACTATATTCTATCATTAATCTATTTCACTACATACAATAAATTTTTGCGGGTGTTATAATTTTAATATATACATATATGTAAAACTTACTAAATATTCTGAAGGAAAAATCCAGGTTACTTATTTTATTAGATTCTGTTTTTATAGACCATCTAAATAATGAAAAATGATCTTCAATAGACATTTTGGAAAAACATATCTGTGTAAATGTTAACAATTTTCTATCAATACGTTTGATAATATCTGACATGGATTTATCGTTAGGATAAGTCGAGAATTCACACATTTGAGTTTTAAAAGAACAATCATAAACTCGACTAAATGTTCTAATAAAGTTGGGAAGAGCAATGTAGAACAACAAATTAGTCGCTGGATCCAATGTGCTGTTATTATTACTGGAACTCAATTTTGCACAACCAGGCTGACCATCTTTCATGATCGAAGGAATAAATTCCATGCTGGAAAAGATAAAAGGTTGTGCACTATATTCTGAAACAAAAAAATGCATTAAAATAAACATGAATCATATATAAAGAATTGGAATTTATTAAGCTTCCTCTCATTGTAAAATAAATAAGCAGAAGGCACATCTTTATATCAGCAATATTACAAAGTCTAAAACAGCTATTAGTTGTTTGCTGGACTATTTCCATTATCTAATATTAAGAACTGAATGTCTTTAGAGTTCTTTTAAACATTATTTATTACATACCTTTGGCAGAATAGCTTAGTTAGTTAGAGCATTATCTTAAAACTCAATATTCAAGAATCTAGGAACAGGTTCGATTCAGGACCTGATAAATAGTAATACTCGAAATGTTGTGTTAAATAGTATCTTGTGTACTATAACTATTAGATGAATGTATTTAGATAGTTTAAATAAAGTTTTAAAATAATTCTAAACGTGTTCAGTACTTAATATTAGATAATGAAAATTATCCAACAAATAATCAATATTAAATGCCATTAACAGAAATGTTCAGATAAATACTAGAACAGCCATTCATTTCCTGTTTTTCATGGTATAAACATAGTTGGTTATAGTGTTGAAATTATAGATTGGAATTGTTATTTAAGCTAGATAATAATTAATTAATGTTTAATTATTTAATATTGATGTATTTGGATTTAGATTAAATATCAGTTCCTTGTCAAAATTTTAAATTATAAATTAAGTTTATTCTACTCAAAATATAAATAATAGATGGCCACTCTATTTTTTGTATTGACTGCTGATGTTAAAAGTTAAGTTTATTTATTTCACAAAGTAAGCTTAAAACACGAATTTCATTTATACATGTTAAATGTTGTAGAAATTTAACACATCCAGATATATACATAAATGGATACACACACAAACACACATATAATGTAAATAGAGGGATTTGAATTAAGGATTTTTCAGTCTATTCATTCTCTAATCTATCTCACACAACCGACACACGTGACCATATACATGTAAAAAAGATATATGATCCCCCAATATACATATTTCATGCAAAAACAGCACTCATAAGCTGGTCCAGATCATAAGTTCCCTCACATGTATACAATCAGTTTTTAGTTCGTAGTAAGATAGCAATTCCTCAAACTTTAATGGATATGCTTCAATCTTCTCATTTTTTCAATTATCCAATCATCCATTTTATTGAAAATATGGCAATGAATTATACAAACCCCTTAATTGATTTGGATATTATAATGATACCCATATGGACATTATGTCATTTGAATCCTTCATATTATCAGACATTAGATATCCATATATATTAATATAACAGAGATAAGCAGAAATTATACTAATATGTAATCTATTTTACAAGCAATCTCTTTGTAACCTATAAGTAAGAGATTTACATTTTACCTTCATGCTTTATTTATAATTTATGTTTGTTTCACAGATAGAACTGCTGTAGCAGTTTAGCAATATGTAATATTAATATATCTGCATTTGTACTTTGGCTACTGATATGTATTTGGTTCTGCTTCTTATATAGTTATGTTTAGAAGTTTCAAAGTTTAATATGATTATTGTTGAATTGTATGCACCATGCAAAATAAACTTGTGTATTAGCTATTAAGTTCTTGGCAGATTTAGTTTCGTACTTCATTGCTGTGATATACTTAACATCTTTGCAGCCTATAGATTTATCATTTACCTACACAACTGTATTTAGACATTTTATTTAGACTAGTAAAGTGGGTTTACAGATATTTCATATTTTAGTATTGATGACTTGGCTATTTATTAAAGGTCTTAATGTATGTAAATAAATCATTTTTTTATATAGCGTGATGTTTATAAACTGTAATATTTAAAACAGCATTACTTAACTATAAATGAATGAATACTTATACTCAACCACATGATAAAGTCTTTGGAAAAGATAAAATGGCCAGGCCATCTATCTTTTCGAACTCAAACGCTTTTGTATGGGCAAATCTTAAGTGTTTGAAAGTGAAAGCGTGAATATATTAAATAATCACTTTAAATTACTATTACATGCTTGAATGAAAGATGCTAATGAAATTTACTAGAATTTACGATACGTCATTCTTCTTATTTGATATTAAATGTATGTAAATAAATAACTTTTTTATATAGCGCGATGTTTATAAACTGTAATATTTAAAACAGCATAAAGACTTTATCATGTGGTTAAGTGTTAGTATTCATTCATTTATAGTTAAAATCTTCAAAGCGCATGTGCAACAGCGTAATGCTGTTTTAAATATTAAAGGTCTTAATGTAATTTATAAAATTGTTTTGGTATTGATATGTTGTTTTATGGATAATATTTTCATATAACCTGAACTAACAACAATTTTATTCTTAATAAAAGAAAAGAATAGCTGTATTAGACTGGTAAGTTGGTGTGGGTTTTACATGATTAAGTTTATAGTCTTCAAATAATCTTTTTTTTCTTTTGAACAACAGCTTGATATTTTGTAACAATATATAATTGGTAAATAATATTACTTTTTGCTTATTAGGTATAACAATTTTAAAACAATTAATTTGTTGTTAATTAATATGGAGAATAATAGTTATATAAAATGGCTAAATACATTGATATATTGCATTTGCATATTTATGAATTGTAAATATATATTTATATAATCATTCAAATTTATTGATAAAATTAGAAATATTGAATTAGATATCAATAAGCTATGCCATTTTTAGACGTCATGACCCAATGATTCATTTTAAATATGTAAAAATTATCGAAAATTATTTCACATGAAATAGCTCTAAATAAATATACAATAAAATTTACTGTGGATTTTATAAAATTTATAAGTAATAACACTGTAACATTGTATTATTCAAATGTGAAAAATAATTTTTATTTAATGATATATATATATATATAGTAATGGGATGGGGTGATAATATGAATGGAATGAGAAGTGGAAAGAAAATAAAGTGAATGTAGGGTGATGGAAAAATCATCGATCCCAATAAATTTAAAATCAATAATTTGCAAAGTATGTATAAGTAATATAACATTTTATAAGAGCACGAGATTAGAAAATCTCTGAACACTGAGAGATCATCCAGCTAACTCAGAAGAGCTACTACAAGCATAATTAACCACCAGCATTATCATTTAAAAAAATAAGTATAAGTAAATACTTGAGAGAAATAACCATCCATCATCATCATTGATGGGAATAAACAAATCAGTAAAATATATCAGAATAAAATCAACAGACCATCTTGTGGCTGGACCCGAACAATAAACATTACAAATCAACAGTCAACCTTGTGACTGGATCAGAAAATGGGTCTTCTTTAGACCAGGATAACTATTGAGCCTTTGCCAGCTTGGGCAATTATTTAAACATAACTTGGATGCACTAACTTAGTGCCCATTCATTAAAATACACAATAATCAAAAATGAAATAAATAATGCTGGGATATTAAAACATGCTGATCATCATCAATCCTCTGGCCACTTGTATTAGCCAACTATAAATGTAACCTTTTAATAAGACTAAAGTAAAATAAAATATAGTGCATGGGCTTTAAAGAGTATCCTCTTTTGCACCAACCAGAATGATGATTGATCATCTCTGGATGCCCCAAAGCACTAAATATACACCCCCATTTATCCGTGCACCAATCTAGCTCAGAGAACACAAGCTCTATTATTGTAGGTGACCAAGAGATGATGGAATACAATTTTAACAATTGAATATACATTTATTAATAACAACAAAAAATAAAGGTATTTAAAGATAATAAAAAAAATGGTATTTAAGGTCTTATAGGATAAGGCTCTGATTTTGAAAAGTATACAAAATTATGTACACAACTAAAGTTATTACATCAATTGCATTATTTCTTAATTAATTTCTATAACACACACACACACATATATATATATATATCTGTACACAGACATACATTTTATAATATATGATGAAGACATTTCAATTAAAGATAAAATAATTATTACATTTGTGATTTACATAATTACTATTCAAAATCCAAATTTTTACATTGATTTACATATATGTTCACACAGATGCGTGATTTCTAATATACAATTAATATTAAAAATGAATTGACATTTAATCAAAAAAAATATTAAAATTTTACATATATGAGTGTGCTGTATATACACACACACTGACTTTTACATATTTAAACTTGTTACAATAATATATTTTTCATAATTAATTCATTTGGAAAACACATATATTTTCTACCTATCATCATCATCATCATCAACCATTATTAATCCACTGCAGGATGAAGGTCTCTCCAAGTTTAATCCATCTTCTCCAATCTTTAGCTTCTCTTCTCCACAACACCCCTGCACATTTTTTTATTTCATCCATCCATCTCACATGTGGTCTCTTTCTGGGTCTTTTACAATCTCTTGGAATCCAGTTTAAAATTTCAATTGTCTATCTATTATCATCTCTTCTAGCAATATGTCCAGCCCAATTCCATTTCAATCTTTTAATTTTTTTAATAAGGTCAGTAACACCTGTTTGTTGTCTTACCCATACATTGCATTTTCAATCTCTTCTTGTTACTCCCAACATACATCTCTCCATACTCCTTTGAGTGGTCTGAAGTCTCTGTATTGCTCTTCTATTAAGTGTCCAAGTCTCAGATCCATAAGTAAGAACTGGTAAAACACATTTGTTAAAAACCACCCTTTTCAAACACATAGGCATATTTCCTTTTAGTATCAAGTTATTTATACCAAAAGCACTCCAACAAAGTTTAATTCTATGATTAATTTCCTCCATTATGTTTCCATCTGTATTAATAATCTGACCAAGGTATTTGTAACTGTTAACTTCTTGTAATTCTTCATAATCAATCTTTATTTTCATATTTTGAGCAAATCGATTAAACATTACTTTAGTCTTTTTAACATTTATCTTTAGTCCTACTTTTCTACTTTCATCTGCTAACTCCTGCAACATTTCCTGCAGCTCTGAAGCATTATTTGCAAAAACAACTACATCATCTGCGAAATCTAAATGACTTAAATACTCTCCATTTACTTTCACTCCTTTAGTTTCCCATTTTAATCCACAAAATACTTCTTGCAGCACAGCTGTAAAGAGTTTTGGAGATATGGAGTCACCTTGTCTTACACCTTTCTCAATGTTTATTTTTCCACTATCATTATGTAATCTAATTGTTGCTGTTGCATTTTTATAAATATTCTTTAAAATATGACAATATCCTGGATCTATACCTTGATGATCCAATGCTTTAATCATTAAAGAAATGTGTATAGAATCGAATGCCTTTTCATAATCTACAAATCCAAAACATAATGACAACTCATATTCATTTGTCCTTTCTATGACTTCTCTCAATACCTGGATATGATCTATTGTACTAAAACCACTTTTAAATCCAGCTTGTTCTTTTGGTTGGTGGAAATCCAAAGTTCTCTGTAGATGAGTTGTAATTATCTTGGTAAATTTTTTATATAAGTTCTCTTTTTTTTTTCTTAAAAAAATATAGTCAATTTTTGAGAAGTACTTGTTGATTAATTATCAGTGTTTTAGACCAATTTAAAAGATTTGCTTTTTTGATTTTAATTCAAACAAAATTATACTTGCATTTAAATTATATATTCTTCTTTTAATGAATATGAAAATTATTTCTTTGCAAAATATATATAGCAAATCGTTTCTCTGTTAGATATTTGACTCAAGCAAATTTTACTTTAAGTTACCAAGTAAAAATGTCTTTTATAAGGGATATTTAAAAAATACAACTCACTGTATACACATGCGATGTGTTTATCTGTGCTTCCCTGCATGCATAGACAAACAGAAACATCAGTACACAAATTTCTTCAAGCTTTCTCTTGGTAAGATTGGTTTTTGGTCCATCAAAAAAATGTAATCCAGGTTTGTTTCCATCATCAGGTAAAAGTATGCAATCCATGTAAAATCTTGATTTGTAGTTGGTCTCTGCTCTATCTAGAATTATTTCAGGCAATCAGCTGTCTTGGTTTGATAGATTTCAGCATAAAAAAGTGGGTCATTTTCTCCATGTGAATTCAAACACCTGCTAAAGAAAACAATTCACTATCTTGCCTTCAACTACATCAGTTTATGGTAACTGAATGCCAAATCTCTGCTACAGCCAACAACATACTGCTCTCTTCAAAATCATTATCCAAACTTTGCAGTTGGCCTAGTTGGTCACTTCTTAAAATATTAAAAACACTTCTAACCAACTCTTACAAAACTGCAAGCAGAACTATTCTTTTCAAAAACACTATCCAGAGTTTGCAGTGGCCCAGTTGGCCACTGCTTAAAATACTACAACCAGACTCCTCTGATCAACTCTTACAAAACTATAAGCAAAAAACTAACTGATATTTTTTATCAGTCTTTTATAACCTTGGTTAAATCATGTGACAAAAACACAGTGGCTGTTTTCAATTAACTTTAATCCACTTGAAAACAAGCTGGAAATTTCTATCAAAGTGTGATTTTCATGTTTTTACTTTAATCTTTGGAATTTGACCAAAGGTGTGATAATCCTTTAGAATTTGTAATCTACAAAGATTTTTAACTACATAGTAGAGATGCAAACAAGCATTAATTAAAAAAGATATTTCATACAAGTATTAATTAAAAAATTAAAAAAAATAAATTATGCTTTTTTTTTTGTTAATTTCAAAATCAGAATTACAAATATTATTTATCAGCCCTTTTTACAATACTTATTTCTCAATGAAATTTTACTCTAAACCCAGAGTTATTTAACCCTTTACTTATTATTATTATTTCATTTTAAAAAATATAAAAAAATATCTACAAAAATTTATTTCTAATTTTCCTTTATTTTACACATATATTTATGCACACACACTATATTAGTGTATGCTATGTAAGCCAACTGGTTACAATATATATAATTATATAATTGAATATTTATAAATATAGTAATTAGATAATTAAAGTTTTTATCCACTTAGGAGCACTTTCTGATTATCTTAGTAATCTTTGTCAACTAACACTTTGAAAGGCTAACCTTCCCGCAATTCCATGATCTTAACGTTTGATGCCTGCCTGTTAATTAAGTCATGTTTGTATTTGTATATTAGCATAGCTTCCTTTATTTTCCTTTTCATGTTTTTTTTTTCAATTTGCAATATTTTTTGTTGTAAAAATGGTGTATACCCTTCAAATCACATGAACCTTTAATGCACAAAATAATTAGTTTTAAATCTTTCTGTAGCGTAATAAAAACAGGAAAAATTATATTGCCATTAAACATAATTAATAATAAATTTCATAACACTAATACAACACACTATATTAGTGTATGCTATGTAAGCCAACTGGTTACAATATATATAATTATATAATTGAATATTTATAAATATAGTAATTAGATAATTAAAGTTTTTATCCACTTAGGAGCACTTTCTGATTATCCTAGTAATCTTTGTCAACTAACACTTTGAAAGGCTAACCTTCCCGCAATTCCATGATCTTAACGTTTGATGCCTGCCTGTTAATTAAGCCATGTTTGTATTTGTATATTAGCATAGCTTCCTTTATTTTCCTTTTCATGTTTTTTTTTCAATTTGCAATATTTTTTGTTGTAAAAATGGTGTATACCCTTCAAATCACATAAACCTTTAATGCACAAAATAATTAGTTTTAAATCTTTCCGTAGCGTAATAAAAAACAGGAAAAATTATATTGCCATTAAACATAATTAATAATAAATTTCATAACACTAATACAAATAAAATAACAAATGATGTACATCAAAGTAATTTTTATATAATAATCGATAAGTTTATTGAAAAATATTCGATGATATGTATAACATCTTATTTTATTTATAGCTCTCCTATCATAAATAACTTAATTAATAATTCCAAAAAAATATTTGTCTAATCAACTTGTCAATAACATTTCAATGAATAATAATTACTTTATAAGTGATCAAAAATAATTCTGTGTAAATTATTATTATTATTATTATTATTATTATTATTATTATTATTATTATTATTATTATTATTATTATTATTATTATTATTATTATTATTATTATTATTATTATTATTATTATTATTATTATTATTATTATTCAATTCATTTTATTAAGTACAAAACTACAGCATTAAGCCAATTATAGAATTTCACCACAATTAATATACACTAATGTAAATAAGCATGTATAAATATCAAATTATGATTATGTCTATGTGTCATACTTTTATAAGATTGGTAACAATTTTTAAAAAAATCTAATACAAAAATATTTTCATTAATAAAATCTGAAATATAAGTGTTAGGCAAACGAAATAAAGGTGTAGATTTAAATGTATTAGAGAGACAAACCATAATATAAAATAAATTAGATGTGCATGTTTATGTCAACAATTGTTAATTGTAATATTTGGCATTTTGTTTGTTAAAATAGTTTTGAGTGACAAGGTCATATAAGCATTTAAGATCTAATCATTCTGCAAACAGATAAGGATATATAATGGTTGTTTAATCTTAATATATTTAGAAAATTTATGATAGATTAATTTAATTGTAATAATATCTTGTTTGGAACTTGGGTTCCATACAATAGATCCATATTCCAAAATTCGCAGATCAACAGTGAGAAACAGTTTTGCTTTGTAGAGTTGATAAGTAATCTGTCATGCCTTAAAATCCTGCCTATAGTTTTAAAAGTTTTATTTACGGTAGTTTCAATATGGTGGTGAAATGACCCATTGTTGGCAAAAATAATGGAAGATCTTTTTGTACGTCAATAAACAACTATTACTACTATTAATAGTACTATTGTTACTGCTACTGCTATTACTACTTCTACTACTACTTATAATAATAATAATAATAATAATAATAATAATAATAATAATAATAATAATAATAATAATAATAATAATAATAATAATAATAATAATAATAATAATAATAATAATAATAATAATAATAATATAACATGTAAATACAAGTATATCATATATAATTTTATGCTAGATGCAATTATAAATGTTTGAACCCAGAGTTTCAAGCTCTTTTTGGTTAAGTCTGGATTCAATCTCCTATAATAAAAATAATATATATATATAATATTTTCGAGGAATTTATTATTATATATACGCTATTAAAACATTATTTATTCTCTGATTTACGTAAATTTGATACAGTTTCTTCAATCCTTGGTCAATGTTTTCACCAATATGTCATCTAATATCCTTATTTATTCATCAGATTTAGATGTAGCTTCTTTTTATGTCAATTACAATACCTTGTGATCCATCCTTTTTAAAACATAACCTGTTCATCTATTATCACGTTTTCTACCATTATATCCAGCCCAGCTTCCTTTCAGTTTTTCATTTTTTTAAAAAACATCAGTAATACATGTGTGACCCCCATGTAATTTATCTTCAATCTCTTCTTGTTATATTTTAACACAGCTTATTAAGTAGTTTGAGGTCTATGAATTACTCAATTAAGCATCCAAGTCTCAAATCTATAATATGAACTGAAAAATCACATGTAATTCATTAAGTTTCTTTTTCAAACGCATAGGTATATTTTCTTTTAAAATCAGTTATTTCTATCAAAATCATTCCATCCAAGTTTAAGTCTATGATTAATTTACGACCTTATATTTTCTTAGGTATTGACTTTTATAAATTAATGATTAACAGACTTTATTTTTTTTTCTAAAAAAATCCATTGAACATAGCTTTTATTAAATTTATTTTTGATAATAATACTTTACTTTAGTCTGATAAATCTTAGAAACATTTCTTGAAGCGTCAGAACTTTGTTTGCAAATATAATTAGATCTTTTAATCCAAATCTAGATAATTTAAATAAGCTCCATTTACTTTTTTTCACTCAACTTTGCAATTTAATCCACAATTTTCCTTTTGATGGGGATATAAAATTATTATGTGGTGCAGTCTTCTCAATGTTAATGTTCTTATTAGAAACATATAATCATATGATTGTTGTTATATTTTGTTAATTATTTTTTTTAAATATGGTAATAACCGGATGTAGAGTTTATGATATAATACTTTAATCATTGTAGAAATGGTAATATTTACCAATGCGCAGCATAATGACAATTCATATTCATTGGTCTGAAATTATCTTAATGCTTGGACATGATATATTGTATCAAACCGACATTCTTTTTGGTTGTTAAAATCCCATGTTTTCTGTAGAGGAGATAATTATTTTCTTAAAAAATTGCATAGAAATTATACGAGACTGACATATTTGTCATTTTTAATTTTTTTGTCACATTTTGTAAATATAAATATTACTATTATATACTTTCAATTTTCGGTGCCTCTTTATTATATGTATATTGGTATCTAACTTTGCCAAGATTTTTTCCGCTTTTTATCTGATTTTTTAAAATCATCAATAATAATCTCTTTATTTCCAGGAATAATTGCAGGTCTAACTCTTCATTCATTATGCTGAGTAATTCAAATTAAAAACCTGTAAGAGATAGTTTTTTCTGTCCTTTACTGCTATGTAATGTTTTATTGAACTCTTACGCGCATTTCAAGATTTCATCTCTTTTTTTAGTAATAGTACCATCTTTTTTCTTACTGAATAAGTAACATTCCTTTCAGTATCAAGATGTGGTTTTATATTTTTCCGCCTTTCATTTTCTTCTATATCTTTCTTTGCCAATTCAAAATTATTTTTTATTATATCATTATTAACCTTTCCCCCCAGAACCATCTAATATAAAACTAGACATTTGATTCCTCTTCATACAACATTTAAAAAAATTTCGTAGTCTTTCTTTTTTTCCTACTATTTTGCCTCTATGATTTGTAGCAAGTCTGAATCATTTTCAAAATATTTTAAAATAATCTTCAAGTTGTAATTTAAAGTCATTGGAATGTTTTTAAAGGTAATAAATATCAATTGCGAATATTATTATTATTATTTTAAATTCTTGGCTCTCTGGTTTTATAATAGGATGATAATATCCTCTATTGATATATTAAAACATTACCATCTTAAAATATATATTTTCTGTAAGTAAAAATATAATAAAATCCTGCTTATCCCCCATTTGGATGTTTGCCTGTTCATTTGTTATTTATTATTTATTTAGCAAATGGATTTAGACAACTTAACTACAAACAAAATATTATAAAAATTTCAGCCAGAAGTTTGAGTCGCTGATAGCTTTATTAAGTACTTCAATTCTGCCATTATAATCACATGCTTCATAGTTTGTATTTGGCCAGTTTTATAAAGATCAGTGGCTGATAAATCACATACACGACGTATATGAGATATATTAACCATGGGTTATACTGAATCGCTTAATGTGACTCCAGTTTCGTCTAGAAATATTCAATCTTAATGAATTTATTTTTAGATCTGAAGAATTTCATGAAAGAAATTATATTATTACACCACAATTTTAAATTTGAAATTTTTTGTTGAACATGAAAAATGAGGATATTGAATTGAGTCGAGGTTTTAGTTAATGAAAAGTAGAGGCATGTCAGATCGGCATAATCTATCTATATCTATCTATCTATCTATCTATCTATCTATCTATCTATCTATCTATCTATCTATCTATCTATCTATCTATCTATCTATCTATCTATCTATCTATCTATCTATCTATCTATCTATCTATCTATCTATCTATCTATCTATCTATCTATCTATCTATCTATCTATCTATCTATCTATCTATCTATCTATCTATCTATCTATCTATCTATCTATCTATCTATCTATCTATCTATCTATCTATCTATCTATCTATCTATCTATCTATCTATCTATCTATCTATCTATCTATCTATCTATCTATCTATCTATCTATCTATCTATCTATCTATCTATCTATCTATCTATCTATCTATCTATCTATCTATCTATCTATCTATCTATCTATCTATCTATCTATCTATCTATCTATCTATCTATCTATCTATCTATCTATCTATCTATCTATCTATCTATCTATCTATCTATCTATCTATCTATCTATCTATCTATCTATCTATCTATCTATCTATCTATCTATCTATCTATCTATCTATCTATCTATCTATCTATCTATCTATCTATCTATCTATCTATCTATCTATCTATCTATCTATCTATCTATCTATCTATCTATCTATCTATCTATCTATCTATCTATCTATCTATCTATCTATCTATCTATCTATTTGCTAAGTCAATTTTTCTTTCCACATCTGAAAAAGTAAGTAGAAAAATGCCATTTTAAATGAGTAGACTTATATGTACCATTAATATTTTTTTCATGGTAATATTTAATTGAGTGTCTAGAAGTATATTATAAGAACGGTTTCTCCAACTAGAGGTATAATATTCACCAACGAAAGTGCTAATTCTAAGAAAACTGTCATAAACTACATTAAGGTTACAGTACTTTCATAAAGTACCCCCATCACAACCTCAGCTATTCAGCTTTCCAAAATAATTATTTCTAGAAATTAATGTTACTATAATTTTAGATAAATCATAACAACTAAGTCAAGCTTTGATCCAAGATCACTGTAAAGAGCACGATCTTATAGTATTATTGAAAATATTATATTCAAATTACAAAGATTTCTTGTAGTTTAGATGACAAATTGTATATTCTATCTCCACTGGGCAGAGAATAAAAAAGTTCAATCGATACACTTCCAGTTTTTTCATATCCTTATTAAGGGATATTTTTATTTCACTAAATGATTTTGTTTAACAAATCAAAACAATATCACCAGTATAGATGAATTTCCAGCAGTCTGTATTAAAAAAAATCATTAGTTTATACATCAAAATAAATACGGGAAGAACTGAAATCTATAATCGTCCGTTTTGCAAAATTTTTTATCAACTATGACGACCATTTAATGTATCTTGAATTTTTCTATTAAAGAACATTTTGTCAAATAAGTCAATGGTTTTTCAATATTTAAAAATTTTAGAAACTTTCAGATCTTTTTTCCAAATAGAATCATAAGTCGGAGTTAGATCAGCACCTGTTTTTAACTTATTTTGTAGACCTTCTTTAGTATGCGTTGTTAAATGTGGAACGGATTTTCCCCTATTGGAAAAATTGTTTTTAAAATGATTCCTTCAAAAAGCAAGATTTTGGTTGATAATTTGTTTAGATCGTAGCTGACTTTGTTTGATTGTGGTCTTGCTTGTATGTCAAATATTTTGAATAAAACAACTCGCAACCGATTTGATGCCAGATATATAATGTTATGGAAATGAGTTATTCTGGATTTAAACACATTTTTTTAAAACTTAGATTATTAGTTTGAATAATAAATAGTAAAAAGTGGTTGGTAAATACTTAATCTGTAACATTTACCGTTTTGACTATTATTATGTTGTGTTGAAGCCAAAAGCTAAATGGGAATTTTATATTGCTATATCAACTGGTAACCATTGATTCCTGAAGCTTACAGTTGATAGACTAGAGTAGTATGAAAGTAATTACCCATCGAATTAATATATTCAAAAATGTAACATCTGTAAACTGAACTGTAGATATTTCCTTTGAATAAATAACGAACTATGTTGTTGAAGACATGTAAAGGTTGTAATTTTGCCCATGGGTGCTCATTCAGTCAGACATGTGTACTTGTAATACACCTTCATTAGTTATCTACATATAGTTATGTGTTTAAAATGTTTGTAACAAAGTAAATATTTGTAGTTTAATTTTTTAATCATGTGATGTTATTAGTTTAAAATTTTGCTTTACATAGTGTTGCTCCATACTTAACATTTTTAATAAGTGATTATTAGGTGCAATGCAAATTACAAAAAAAATAATTGTAATACACACATAAGGTATTGTTGTTTCGCATGTAGTTGTGCCTTCATTACTCATATTATCATATCAAATTGTATTGAACCCATCTTTCATGTCCAGATAACTTAGTGTACAATTTTAACTGCAGTTATTGTCAACTTGCAAACAAATTTTATATTGAGACCTATTCCAAATTATATAATCTATAATTCTCATAATACTTCACTTCAATCACATTTAATCAGTGCTGAAGTAATTCACATGATCACTGAGTGGCACTACTGTATGGAGAGTTTTGCTGACATAATTATATGTGAATAAATTTAGAAGTCTCCTACTTAAGCCAATAAACATCACATGACTACCTCCTCTTATGCTTGTTTAAAACAGGCAAAATTAACTATATATATTGCCACACACAAGCTAGAGTAATCAATGGATGCCAGAAATCTTATTCATAAAATTCCCATCTAGTGCCTACTCATTCAATATCCCCAGACTAGTTTCTGGCTTATGACCTTCATCAGTGAGGAGCCTTGGATCTGAGAGCAATGACATAAGCCAGAAACTAGTCTGGGGATATTGGATGAGTAGGCACTAGATGGAGATTTTATGCACAAGCCTTCTGACATCCATTGATTACTCTAGCTTGTTGTGGGTGGCAATATATATAGTGAGTTTTGCCTGTTTTAACAACAGTAATACACAGGCATAAGAGGAGGTAGTCATGTGATGTTTATTGGCTTAAAACCAATTCTGCCTAATAGGATAGTGGTGGCTATGGTTGTTAAGTAACCAAAGACACCAAAATGTATGAGGACTAAATTAGGTTCAGACCCATATGACTATATAAGCTAATGGGCTTGGATTGAAAAAAATAAGGTGTTTTCAATTTAAGACTCATAGTTTTGTAGTTAAATGGAGATAAAAGGTGGTTGCTGGAGGGTTGCATTAGATCCTAAGATCGAGATGCAGTGCTTTCAGATTCAAGGCTCCTCACTGATGAAAGCCATAAGCCAGAAACTAGTCTGGGGATATTGGATGAGTAGGCATTAGATGGGGATTTTATGCACAAGCCTTCTGGCATCCATTGATTACTCTAGCTTGTTGTGTGTGGCAATATATATATATATATATATATATATACATATACATATATATATATATATATATATATATATAGTGAGTTTTGCCTGTTTTAAGTCTCCTACTTCAAGATCCTAAGCTGATAAAATTAATTTTTTCTATTCATTCCCTTACATTATTATTCTGATATATAAGTTTTATCAGAAGACTGTCTTACTTCAGAATATAAGAGATACAAACACATTTCAAGAACTTATGCTTAAAAAATAAACACAATTTAGTATGATTTCAAAATCTATGGGATTTAAAATTTTATAGCATTACTTTAAAACTATAATATTAGAAAATTAGTAACACTGTTTACAACAGTACTTTCTGATGAATGAAAACACTTAGGTAAATAATTAATGATTATTTGTCATTAATTGGATAAGTATAAAAGTAGTGATCCAATAGAATATATGATAAAATGTTACTATAATGTAAGTTTCCAATAAATAAATGTTATTAAACTTAAAACAGATATACTAACCAATTCATTCCCGACTAAGGATAATAAAATTAAATACATTTAACAAAATTAATTTTATTTAGGAAGAATGGTAACTATGAAATTGTCTCAACAATTATTTTAAAACAATAATATCTTACATAATATTTATAAAATGTTTGCATACCAAAAGATATCAAAGAAAAAATCTTAGAAGATTTTACTCCATGAAAATCTTCAATTATCCATTGAAACTCATAATTTGCATCTTCTTGCTTCAATTCTCGAAGGCACATCATATCATATGCAGTACTGGTGTTGCTTAATCTTTCAAATATGTAACTGCTGTTTATTATGACTGAAAGCCTATTCTTTACAACAATAATGTCAGTCCATATTCTTTTATCCCCCTTTACAGGTGATATTTGGATTTTATTGATATGAAATGGAGCAAGAGGATGATGAGAGTATTTTAGTACCATGCAAAAATGAATTGGTGCTATTGCGATGGGAGGATATTTAGATATGGAATATATTGCAGGAGGATAATAACCTAAAAAGAAATAAAAATAAAAGAAATGAGAATATATTCTATTAAGTAAATCAATTAAAATAATGTAATATTTTAATAAAGAAACTTTTAATAATGCATTTTTGCTGAATTTTAACTTTTTTAAAGCAAATTTGGTGTGAAGAATTCTCCACATGTTATATATGATTAAGATTTAAAATCTTGCAATCTTAACATCTAAATAACAATTATAAATATTTAAGTTATCATTAAAACAAAACAATTAGAACCAACTTTGTAAGTTTGAGCTTGTTTATATATAATGCGAAGAGAGTGGTTTACTCCAAATGTACTACTTAATATGCCATCATCATTTTCAACAATTATTGATCCTCAGGATGAAGCCATATCTTAGTTTATACTATTTTCTCTGATTCATAACCTCTGTTCTGCACATTACATCAGCAAACTTCCTTTTTCATCATTCCATTTCATATCTAGTTTTCTGCTAGATTCTATGCAAACTTGTGGGATCCAATTTAATACATCATCTATTCAAACATTATCATCTATCCTAAAAATAGGTGTAACCTTACTCCAATTTAGCTTCTTAATTCTTTCAATGATATCAGTGATAAGTGCTTGTTCTCTCACATATGATATTTCATTTTTGATCACCTTTTTAAATCCCAACACATATTTTTTATACATCATTGAATAATGTGTAATATCTGTATTGATCTTTGGTTCAGTATCCAAGTGTCCTGTAGATTTGGACTAATGTAATACATGTGTTAAAAATGTTCGTTTTCAAACTGAAAGCATTGGTGGTCGAGAGGTCAGTGCGACTGCCTTGCACTTGCAGGCAGTTGCCCGGGTTGCGGGTTTGCATCCCGGCCGATGCTATGACATTTTTCTTTAACACTACTTATTCTTATTAAAAGCTCCTCATTCAAGTTTAATTCTATGACTAAGTTTATCCACAATATTACCATATTTATTAATAACCTCATTGAAATACTTTTATTATTATTTATTTTCTTATTCTAATAATATATTTTGAAATTAGTTTTTTTTTTTACCATTTTTATTTAGTACTACGCCTTGTTTTATCTGATAATTCTAGCAACATTTCCTGTAGCTCTGAAGCATTGTTTGCAAAAACGTCTCCTTCATTGATTTAGGAATATGGAATCATTCTGACTTACAGACTTTTTTGTTGATCTGAGTTTCATTGCTGTTGAATTTTAATGGATATTCTTCAGAATATGACAATATCTCGAATATATGTTTTGTAAATACAAAACAATGTCTAGGAAAAGGTTTATAGAATCCAGTGCGATTTCATAATCTACAAATCCCAAAAGTGACCATTCATAATTATCGATTTGTGCAATATTCCAACAAATTAGATATATTGTGTGATCTACCTGACTAGAAATTTAATCTACATGACTGAAGCATATTGTTTGTTTTTATAGTTATTTTTGCAGAGCAAATAAAACTAGAATTTTACTTCATTTTATTAATATTATTTTGCTTTTCTTTTTTAATAGAATGGCTATACCAAATAATGTAAAAAAATAACACAGAAAATTAATGATTTCATAAGAAATGAATCAACACATTTTTTATAGAAATAGATGAAAATATTTCATTTAATAAAAACACAATATTAAGAGACATTGTTTATTCAAGCATAGTAATTACTACAAAATTATTGGTTAAGAAAGAAATATTAAAATACAAAACTTGAAAAAAAAAATCAAGTAGCTGACATGTTTCACAAAAAGTACATATAAATATGAAATTCTAGGAAAGCAAGTTCGTAAGAAAAAAAAAAATTGAAACCATTTTCTGAACGGAGGTTTATAAAAGATTCTATTCTAGCTTCGGTAGAATTAATCTGTCCCAAACGTGAAATGAAATTTGAAAAAATAAATATGTTGTGCAAATGGGTTACAAGATAAATTTGAAAAACAGTGTAATTAATTATGTGTAACGAGCACAGATGATGTTACATTGTGTTTTATTATTAAACAAGTTAAAATAAGAAGTTCGCATTTAAAAATTTTCTTTAAGAATTAAAAATTGAAATTAAATATCATCTTAAACTCGTATATATTAAATCGCACAGATAAAAAAAAATTATTAAAATAAAACTATTAAAAATAGAAAAGGTATTTTAAAAACAAAAACTTAAAAAGATTTAGAGATAAAAATATATCTTTGATTTGGAAAACAGGTTAATTAATCAGAAATGGAAATGATAAATTTAATTAGTCAAATTTAAACCAGCCTTGGGCATTTAAATGTAAAAACATCGGTCACATAGAAAAACAATAGAAACTTTTAGCAAATGAAATAAATCCATTGGGAAATCGGACCTCAACGAAAAGGATCATCGCATCGATGACGTAATGTTAAGTCAATCTTTCAAAGTAATATAAAAGGACAAGTTTGGAAATTATTAGTTAGTGAATGATTAATTACGATGTGAAAGATATGTGGTAGTGCGGAAGTGAAGAAGGGATTGAAACAGACGCACGATTCGATCCCTTCAGTTTTGCTAGGAAAGAAAGAGAAATGAACTATCATTTTTCTACATTGAGGACCAGTTAAAGCAAAAACCTCCGGATGGAAATAAATCGGCCAACAGAATACAAATCTTAGGATGGCATGGGAATTCACATTCATGGCCAGCAATGGATAAAGAAGAACTGTTTTAAACCGTAAGAACTTTATAAATAATGAACTTTAAATTAAAACTTTCCAGATTTAAATGATTGCAATATTATCCTATCTGACCAACTTAATTTATTAATAATGTTATTTGATGTATTTCTTTTTTATATATATATATATTTAAAATCATTTCCATTTATTTATTTATTTTTTTGTTCTTTAAGTTTTATCATGATTTTGTTTTCGTTAAATTAATTATATAAATGTCAAACTTAAGTCGGGCGTGAATGGCTGTATAGATTTGTAAAGTTATATTAGGGGAGGGTAATCTTAGGTTATTTGTGTCATTGTTAAATTGGGTCAATGGATTGGATATATTGATGTAGTTAGTAGATGTAGTTGGAGATTCGCTACTGGCAGAATCGCTTCATACGCCACACTCTCCCGTTTTGCCTATGGAAGGAATTATAAGACGCAGAGCGCAGTTCCTTTCTATGGAGTTTTTTTTTTATTGTTCTTCTCATTAGATAGAAGTAATATTCTTATCTGATGAGAGTCAATATCTTCTCATAATCTTTTTGGTGCTGCCGTATTCCGTATTACATTGAATACATCGATGTATCAGATGAATTGATGCCAGTTTGACTACGAATTTTAGCCTAAGGTTAAATAGGGATAGAATGTTTATTTTCAAATGCAAATCTATGTAGTCTATTCATAATCGACACTAAATAAAATTGCATTAAATTTAAGTTGTTTATAGATGCTTGCATGGATTGTTTATTGGTTAACTATGTTTTGCGTTTCCATATTTCATCAAAATATATAGACATTCGATAAATAATGATACCTTACAGTGAGTATCTAAAATGTATTTATTCGGATGTCTTTTAAGTCATTGGTGACAATGCAATGATCTTATGGTGAATACTACTGGGTTACTTATAGATCTCCCTCTGCAATTCCAGTATCAATGATTTTATATTTTGATTGTTTATGTTTACTTTGAAATGTTTTTAACCGTGTAATCTATGTAACCGATCTATAGCAACATATTGAAACAGTAAGGTCTGCTTTGCAGATCTTCGTTTCACCTTTTCTCACTTACTTCCTACCCTCATACCTTAGTTTGAACCCCAATCTATCGTAGGGTGTCTGTAATACACTTATATACCGAAAATCCCGCCTAATTTTAAACCACGAGCACAATGCTCGTATTATATATATAACTTATTCCCAAATAAAATAAAATATTATGAATTATGTATTTGTTCACATAATTAACATTTATTAAAAAGTAAGTTATATAAGTCATAATTGCGCACACACTATGATATCCATTTTAAAACATATCAAAATTATAAATTGTTAGTTATTTGGTTTGGATCTATTTACAAATATATTACTGTCGTAATATATTTTGATTTAAAATAAAATTCCTTTAGTAAATATTCGTTTAGTAGATAGATTCAAATATTACAATTTAAATAAAATAATTTTCGTTTTATTTAATAAAAATCATCCCAAATATTTCTGTTAAAATAAATAAGGGACAATAGATTAATTATATAAGTTTATCTAAAAACAGCAGCTGTCCACTTAAGTTTTCTTTAATTAGTAGCAGTAATTTTAATTAAATCTAGTTTGTAATTCGAATGTCGATGGGGAAGTTAACAAAAGAAATTAATTAATGTTGAATTCCTTTAGACATTCGGATAGATTTAATTACAGCAGATAAGTCCAATAATTTTGTACGCCCCAGGACAAATCTATTGTTAAATTTTACTATAAAATGGATGTTTTTCTTTTTTTCTCCATTCTAAGCTATTCTAAGCTATTCTAAGCTCTGAAAGGTCTAAGCTTTTAAAGAATTCTGAGTTGTCTAAAAGTTTCTGAGTTGTTCTAAATTCTAATAATTTGCTAACCTTGACATGTCGGAGTAGAGGTGTTTAAGATGGCTATGTCCCCTCGGAATAGCCAGCTGCTGCTCCATACCATCAGAAATTATCACACGGATCCCGAAACTGCTGCTGCCGCTGCCAAATATGAACATTCCAGATTTTGCTGCTGAATTATAAAACCTGCCGAACATCTACCTGCAAATGCTTCTCCAGAGGTAACCTAAATTAACCCAAGAGCTCTTGTGATCACTAACTAACATGCTATAGCTATTTAACATTGTTTTCTTATATTTCACAACTCCATTGTGTATTTATTTTGTGTGTTTAAATATGCTTAACATTTTGCTCTCTATCCTTGGGTTAATATTTTCTATTTATAAAGCTTTCTTTTATTTTATTATGATAATGTGTTAGAATCATCTTTGACCGAGTGAACTATTTTCTCTTTTGAAAATAAGACGCCACTATTAAGGCATATTTTAAATTTATAATTTTCCAATTTTATTGTTTGCAAATCACTCGTTCGAGGGCGATTCTTTTCTTTAATGTAACATAATCACATAGTTTAAAATCTACATGTTATTGATTTTAATCTAATATAAGAGTTTGTGCGAAGTCAATGATTAAATGTGTCCCCAAATGCATGATTGCGTATATAAATCTATACTTACTTTTTAAACCTGCAAGCATGCATTTTCTTATTTTAATTACCGTGTTCTATTTTGATTATAAAGTTCATCGTTGATGTCGAGAGTGTGCGGACCCTTTTAAATGAATTTCAGGGAATTTGATTGGGCATTTCTCTTAATACAAGTAAAACCCATTTAGTATGTTTTTATATACACTAGTCTCGTATTGCTGGTACATGAATTGGTTGTTAAGACCACTTTGTTTTATTTTCCAAGGATTCTTTACACGGCAAAATCCGTTCTTTCGCTCATTGCAAGTATTCCAGGCAGAGGGTGTTCACAAATGGCACCCCTGGGAATTAAACGCAATCGTCACACAGTCGCTAAGTTTCGGCTGTTTCGTCAAAATACTTTCCTACGGGTTAGCGGCGAGATGCCCTCCGTAATTATTCCAGATCTTCATATTGTTTCATTTTATATTTATTTTGCAAAGCATCCATGACTTAAACAAGTCACACCCTCCAACTTTATAAATTCACTATCAGCAATACTGACCTCCCAATACAAATCTATTATTATTCTCAAATAAATGCTTTGATCCCATTCCCATGTTTGCTTAGTAAGCTTTAGTCCATTACTATTCTCAAAATCAATAAATATCTTAGAACATTTAATTTCAAATATTGTCTTAAACTTGTCTATTTACTCAAAGCACCTCGCACATATTCCTATCTCGTCAAGCACATTATCGTAACGCTATTAGCCCGAGGAATAGAATATATCACTCTGTTTTAAAATCTTTTGTCATTGCTGAAATATAAATGCCAACAATTATTTAATACATGTCCCTGTCTCATATAAGCAGTTAGTGGCATTATATATATATATATTTATCAAAATAAATTGTGTGAAATTATTTTAAACTAAATTTTATCTCTTATTTTATTTGATTCCTATCACTGTCTCGGTCTATATATATATATATTTTTTCTGCATTTCTTTTATAAATCAATAGACGTTAATTAGCCACCCAAACTTATCTTAGTATAGAGTCTTTTGTTTCTCCCTGACCACCAGGCACCGGTAAAAGGTTATACTAATTGTAGCATCAGATGCGTTATCACGCAGGTGGCGCTGTGAAATTTGGACTTTAGATTCGAACTTAGTATATCTAGAAGGCAACCCCTCCTAGAATGTTCAGTTTAGTGTCTGGGGTTTGAATTATGCAGTGTGTTAGTGAGATAGACGATTCTGACTGTTACATAGTAAATTTTTTTTTCCGGGTCCATGGCTTGCCCAAATGTGGAGCCTCGAATATTTAAACACCCACATCCCTGTAGATCTTAATTATTTAAATGCCCACATCCCTGTAGCTTAATTTTAGCATTTTGTTTTCGCATTTAATCACTCAAATCCTTTATATTTTGATATATAATATTTTTCAAACTCTATATTATCTATTTGCGTGTATATTTCATATATTTTGTTTGACTCGGGCATTCAATTACTTATCCTATATAATCAGAACTTGTCCAAACATGCTATAGTGCGATACGAGCCATCTGTATTATCTGTATTTATTGTTTCACTTAAATCACGCTATGTACGCATAGCGTAAATTACTTAAATATTGTCCCAAGTGAATATTGTGACAATTATAAATATTTCAAATATTGTATTTTCTATCAAAATAAAGTTTTATCGGCTCAACACGCAATATAGCATAATGATAAATCAAAGGTTGTAATCAATATATATAAAAAAATGCGAATGTTTAACGAGTGCCTGTAGTTAAATGGAATAGTTATTAAAATTAATTTTGGGAAGCTAACAGTCTATGGATATTTTTAACTGGTGACATGGCACCCAAGGGTAATTTCACTAAATGGAGTTACTTCTAAAATAAATTTTGTCACCAGGCTCAATTCTTTTGTATGAAATTTGTTTTTTTTTAACGTGTGTAAATTTTTCTTAGACCAAATAATGAGACGTGAATCGGATCAATAATTATGTAAATAAATATATATGTTTGCAAATCTTAAATAAGAGGGAACGAAATAATTATACCCGGATCTAGCGAATGTTAATATATATAAATAAAATTTGCTTGAGCTTAAAAAAATATATTTTAGCGAAATATTTTGACAGGTAGAATTTAAGAGATTTTTTTATATACGGGCAGTTAAAAATATATGTTGGCAGCAGATTTAAGTGAGAAATTTTAGCAGTAGTAAGAGGGCAGTAGTTGGGGTTTTAAGTGATAAATATAAAAGCAGCAATTAGGCCGACAGAACCGAGAGGGAGATAGCCTATTAGCCATTAATAAAATTGTAATTAAATGTAATCATCGCAGAGATTTAAACAAGGAAAAATAATAAGAGTATTTTTTTACCATATTAGTTTTAATAAGCTCCACGTATAACAGATTAAACATTTTCTTTATCAGTGCGATACATTGTGTTAAAGATATATTAATATAGTGGTAAAATAAAAAGTAATCATCATCATCGATCACGATAATCATCCAAAGCCAGGGTAATATGGACAACAACCACGCTGATCAAGAACCGGTCCCATCTGGATTTCTTGAATCTCCTCCAAGAAGTATGAGAACTGTCCAGCAAACGACCAAGGAAGATTTCGATCTGGATGATCTGGTGGAATTATATAAGAGAAGCGAAGAGAGGGCAAGAAAGCAGGAAGAGGAAGCCCAAAGAAAAGAGACGGAGTGTAAAAAGTTTACCAGGATGCTCCTCGATGAATTGGCACAAGCGAGAGAAGGATATAGGGCTCTCCAATGGAAATTGGAAGAATACTGCTCAGGAAATCGGAAAAAAATGAGCGAATGCCGAGATCAAACTGAGCCAAAAATAATACAATACCTGGACAACGAAGTCCTGATAGCAAAAACAGAACCTGACGATACAAACAGTATCAACGAGGCAGTGGACCTAAACCAAAGATGTCAGGCCTCTAACGATGATCTACCACCTCCTCAAGCGCATAGTAGTGGGATAGATACAATACACAGGACCTTAATTCCAGATTTTGGGGTTCAAACTCAACTTGCTAAGATATTAACTGTTAAAATATTTCGAGGAGAAATAGGAGAAAACCCCCACCCACACCTGGATAGCCTGCGGGATTTCTTTCAGTTTTATAGAACGGATCCGCATGAACAGACTGCTATCGCTAGCCATCATTTATATGGCTATGCAAAAGATTGGTGGGGCATGTTGGTGACAAAACCAAACAACTTTACGAATTACTGTAGCCTGTTACTAAGATATTATTGGAGTGAGGATCGGCAGAGCAGGATTCTCAATACCATTTGCCAGGAAAAGTACGGAGCGATCAAGGAAACACACATGCAATTTTTCATTCGCCAGGTCAATCGCCTTCGATCACTGAACACGTTTGCGTTTTCTGATACTCATATTATACGTACCATTCAACAGAATATGCCACTACCGATACAACAGCTGATGGCGGGCAGCAGAATCAAAGAGGTGGAGGAAATGGCCAAATTATTAACCACTCTGGATTTCAGTCCCTGGGCCAAAGAACCGCCAGACAAGGTAAAGAGACCTGATAATCCGAGACTGCAGTCATCAAATTATAAAAGCAGTTATTACCCACCAGACCCAGGATTATAGTAGTTTTTTTTTTAAAAAAAAAAAACACAACAACAACAACAAAAAAGAAATGGACACGTCACAGAATAATATAAACAGGAGATCAGATATAAACAGTGTTAAATTTAGTTCTTAAATAAAATTTTGTTGGAAGAATGGGGGGGGGGGTATTAAAAAATGTTCGCTAGATGGTAGATTTATTAATATGATCTGGGTATATAATTCAGTTTCGTTTCTTCATTATATTTATATCCTGTACATTATGGGTTATCTTGTAAATTTTTTTTTATGCAGGCTTCATAGGTGGACACCTGTTGTAAGATCTTTTTTTTAACAATTTTTTTTTGTTCCATCACTAAGGGAATGTGAAACAGTAAGGTCTGCTTTGCAGATCTTCGTTTCACCTTTTCTCACCTACTTCCTACCCTCATACCTTAGTTTGAACCCCAATCTATCGTAGTGTGTCTGTAATACACTTATATACTGAAAATCCCGCCTAATTTTAAACCACGAGCACAATGCTCGTATTATATATATAACTTATTCCCAAATAAAATAAAATATTATGAATTATGTATTTGTTCACATAATTTACATTTATTAAAAAGTAAGTTATATAAGTCGTAATTGCGCACACACTATGATATCCATTTTAAAACATATCAAAATTATAAATTGTTAGTTATTTGGTTTGGATCTATTTACAAATATATTACCGTCGTAATATATTTTGATTTAAAATAAAATTTCTTTAGTAAATATTCGTTTAGTAGATAGATTCAAATATTACAATTTAAATAAAATAATTTTCGTTTTATTTAATAAAAATCATCCCAAATATTTCTGTTAAAATAAATGAGGGACAATAGTTTAATTATATAAGTTTATCTAAAAACAGCAGCTGTCCACTTAAGTTTTCTTTAATTAGTAGCAGTAATTTTAATTAAATCTAGTTTGTAATTCGAATGTCGACGGGGAAGTTAACAAAAGAAATTAATTAATGTTGAATTCCTTTAGACATTCGGATAGATTTAATTACAGCAGATAAGTCCAATAATTTTGTATGCCCCAGGACAAATCTATTGTTAAATTTTACTATAAAACGGATGTTTTTCTTTTGTTCTCCATTCTAAGCTATTCTAAGCTATTCTAAGCTCTGAAAGGTCTAAGCTTTTAAAGAATTCTGAGTTGTCTAAAAGTTTCTGAGTTGTTCTAAATTCTAATAATTTGCTAACCTTGACATGTCCGAGTAGAGGCGTTTAAGATGGCTATGTCCTCTCGGAATAGCCAGCTGCTGCTCCATACCATCAGAAATTATCACACGGATCCCGAAACTGCTGCTGCCGCTGCCAAATATGAACATTCCAGATTTTGCTGCTGAATTATAAAACCTGCCGAACATCTACCTGCAAATGCTTCTCCAGAGGTAACCTAAATTAACCCAAGAGCTCTTGTGATCACTAACTAACATGCTATAGCTATTTAACATTGTTTTCTTATATTTCACAACTCCATTGTGTATTTATTTTGTGTGTTTAAATATGCTTAACATTTTGCTCTCTATCCTTGGGTTAATATTTTCTATTTATAAAGCTTTCTTTTATTTTATTATGATAATGTGTCAGAATCGTCTTTGACCGAGTGAACTATTCCCTCTATTGAAAATAAGACGCCGCTATTAAGGCATATTTTAAATTTATAATTTTCCAATTTTATTGTCTTGCAAATCACTCGTTCGAGGGCGATTCTTTTCTTTAATGTAACATAATCACATAGTTTAAAATCTACATGTTATTGATTTTAATCTAATATAAGAGTATGTGCGAAGTCAATGATTAAATGTGTCCCCAAATGCATGATTGCATATATAAATCTATACTTACTTTTCAAGCCCGCAAGCATGCATTTTCTTATTTTAATTACCGTGTTCTATTTTGATTATAAAGTTCATCGTTGATGTCGAGAGTGTGCGGACCCTTTTAAATGAATTTCAGGGAATTTGATTGGGCATTTCTCTTAATACAAGTAAAACCCATTTAGTATGTTTTTATATACACTAGTCTCGTATTGCTGGTACATGAATTGGTTGTTGAGACCACTTTGTTTTATTTTCCAAGGATTCTTTACACGGCAAAATCCGTTCTTTCGCTCATTGCAAGTTTTCCAGGCAGAGGGTGTTCACAAATGGCACCCCTGGGAATTAAACGCAATCGTCACACAGTCGCTAAGTTTCGGCTGTTTCGTCAAAATACTTTCCTATGGGTTAGCGGCGAGATGCCCTCCGTAATTATTCCGGATCTTCATATTGTTTCATTTTATATTTATTTTGCAAAGCATCCGTGACTTAAACGAGTCACACCCTCCAACTTTATAAATTCACTATCAGCAATACTGACCTCCCAATACAAATCTATTATTATTCTCAAATAAATGCTTTGATCCCATTCCCACGTTTGCTTAGTAAGCTTTAGTCCGTTACTATTCTCGAAATCAATAAATATCTTAGAACATTTAATTTCAAATATTGTCTTAAACTTGTCTATTTACTCAAAGCACCTCGCACATATTCCTATCTCATCAAGCACATTATCGTAATGCTATTAGCCCGAGGAATAGAATATATCACTCTGTCTTAAAATCTTTTGTCATTGCTGAAATATAAATGCCAACAATTATTTAATACACGTCCCTGTCTCATATAAGCAGACAGTGGCGTATATATATATATTTATCAAAATAAATTGTGTGAAATTATTTTAAACTAAATTTTATCTCTTATTTTATTTGATTCCTATCACTGTCTCGGTCTATATATATATATATATATATATTCTGCATTTCTTTTATAAATCCATAGACGTTAATTAGCCACCCAAACTTATCTTAGTATAGAGTCTTTTGTTTCTCCCTGACCACCAGGCACCGGTAAAAGGTTATACTAATTGTAGCATCAGATGCGTTATCACGCAGGTGGGCTGTGAAATTTGGACTTTAGATTCGAACTTAGTACATCTAGAAGGCAACCCCTCCTAGAATGTTCAGTTTAGTGTCTGGGGTTTGAATTATGCAGTGTGTTAGCGAGATAGACGATTCTGACCGTTACAATATTAAAACAAGCTTTTATAATCCCATCTGTGCGAACTTAATTAAAATGTAAACTTATAATATAATAGAAATTAAAATGTAAATTAAAGTCAAAAATCAAAGTTAAAAATGTAGGTTAAATTTTGAAATGTAAAACTAATACTAAAATAATTTTAAATCTTATATATATGTGCATAAATAAATGTTCGTATGTTAATTACTGGCAGTGGCTTATTTTATTCTTTTTTTATATATACTCTTAGAGTATATTATTAAATCTCTACTATTCCACTGAGCTAGTGACATGGGCTAACGACCGGAATCAAAATAAAGAAAAAAAAAATTTTTTTTTGACTTACGTATCTGCCTACTTTATAAATTTTTCTAGGTTCTAATGCATAGATGGCGCCCTGTAGTGCAGTTTACGTTAAGTCATCTTCTCTGGATTGTTACATATGGAACAATCGTTACTAATAATGGGCCAATTCACTTTTAAAACACTAAAATATTGTAGTCCTTCTGTAAAAAGGGAAAATTGAAATTGATTTCAAGTTGAAAAGATTGCTCACACCTAATGATTAGGAATAAATTAATTAAATTTTTGATCAAATATGTCTGATTCATTTTTAAATCAACCATTTAATATAAGCCGTTAAATATATTCTAAATATCTAGATGGTCTTTGATATAAAAAGTTCCGCATCCCTGATTTTTATATTTAAAGTATAGATTTACTAACATTTTTTTTAATTTGAGTATATACTAATTTTAGCATATCAATAATAATCGTATTATTTCCTGGAACTTGTTTCTCCTTAATGAATTAAATTGCATACCCCATCATTTAAAATTCTTAGCAATTTAAAATATGTAATAGTTGTAAACTTCATTTAGTTTTTGGTCTTCATTACAATATAATTCTTTAAAGAATACTTGTCATATACTTCGTGATCCTGTTACTATTTTTAGAATAACTATATTTTCCTCTTATTGTTGATATAACTTTACTTGCAACTCTTGTCAAGATATTGTTTTACACTTTTGAAATATTTGGCTATTCTATAGCTTCTTTGATAATCCATAAATAAATTTTCTTATATTATTAATAACTAATTTTCTGTCACTTTAAAAAAACTTTAGATATTCAATTCTCAGTTTAAATTATTTTAATATTTCTCCTCTTTTTAATACATTATCATGTCACTGTCGAAAATTTACTAAATAATTTTCATTATTTTGTATCGCTATCTACGTTGGAGTTATTAGTAAAGTATCAGTTATAGTTTTCAGTTAAATACGAATAACGTTCAAAGAGTATTAATATTTTAAAATGATTAATAAGAACTATTTAAATTCTTTAGATTGTTTGTTACAATTAGGAGTATTAGCTGTTAATGCAGTATTCATCAATAGTTTTCATCTCTCTAATTTTCAATTGAAACAGACAATTTTGGATCTTAATTAAATTTTAATCTTACTAATGGATGCTCAGTTACCAAATCTTGATCTTGAAATTCATATTATTTCTTAGTTATAGGAAAATTTGACTGCGATTTAGGTATAAAAAGGGCCAGGACCAAAATGCAACAAATGAGCCGGAGAAGAAAAAAATGGAAAGGAATCTCCAAATATGTATTCCAGATAGGGGATAAGGTCATGGTTAGGACACCACATGTGAGTGTCCTGGAGAAATTCCAATTCAAAAACTTTTGTATCCTTATGAGGGCCCTTTTGAGATTGTAGACTGTTGTGGGGTTAATGCTTTTTGGGTAAGAACAGAACAGGGCATCAAAGGCCATATAATGCTTGGTCTCTCAAGCCCTATGATAATAGGGCACCCAATTGAATAAATAAAAAATGTAGATAATTAAATAAAATGTAAACAATATGTAAATAGTTAAATAAGACATTAAAAAAAGAATAATTATTCTCCTTTAATAGTCTCATCAGGGATAAGGGTATTGTGTCAGACTGTAAAAGGTCCTTGCACAAGATGACTGTAGCCAAAGGATTTGGCACAGCTGACTTTTATTTAACTCATTGCATAAATAATGGGAGTTGGTCTATGCTATATTCTTGTCCACACACGTAATTACAAACCCATAATGATATTGTAAATACTTTTACCTATACTCTAAATCCATATATATATATATATATATATAGATTATAAGTATTATTAATTTGTAATTACTATGTATACATGTATAAATGAAAAAAGAAGAGAATAGACATTTATTTACATTTGGGACATTTTTTTATTTATTATATTTTTATTTGTGGGATTCGAACTCAGACTTTCACACGACCCACCACTATCTGCGCCATCTCATATTGCTGACCCACCTAATCACACACATGTTGAAAAGATAAATAATCACTAATATAAGTATTTCATGCTAAACCAGCAATCATCAGTTGGTCTAGATTATTATCCTCACACATATATATATAATCAGTGCTCAGCTTTATATTAAGATAGCCAATCTTCATACTTTAATGGACAAGCTTCAAACCATTCCAACTCACAACTCTTCAGCCTTCCATTTCATTGAAAATTTGATGACGGAACATTCAAAGCCCTTGTTAGTACCAAGGTTATTATCCTACTCATGTTGACATATTAGTCATTCTGACACCTCATGTACAGCAGAATAATCCATTTCTACATACATATGTGAAGGATGGGGAGAACTTTTACACACTATTTATATAAATTAATACATTGCACAGGCTTAAACCTGAATTAGATGGCACGGAGAGTAGTGGGCCATGTGAAAGTCTGAGTTCGAATCCCGCATATATTACATATATGAATGCAGGTTTAAGCTTGTGCAATGTATTATATTCTTATTTGTAAATGTTCCAATGTATGTAAAAAAAGATTTGCGTACATACATTTTTTGTTGCTTGTAGAAATTTTTATTTTATTTTAAAGAAATTAATGTAAAATCTTTTTTTTTTTTAGAAAGAATGTACAATTTATTTTTTAATCCCTTATAGTAATGGATTTCTATGTAATTAGCCATTGTTTTGTATATATATAATTATATATAGGATGGTTTCTTTTAGTTTAATTTATAAAAATGAAATCAAAATATAAGATTTTATCTAAAGAATGTAATTAAATATTTATACAGCGCTATGTTGATAAATTGTAAATGTAAATTAGCGATCAGGCTAATGAACATGCGCTTTAAAGATAACTATAAGTAAATAATACTAACATTTTCAAACACAAGATAAAGTCTTTAGAAAAGGTAGAATGAATATAGTTATCTATAAAGTACATGTGCATCAGCCTAGACAACGTAAGTAATGGTTGTTCTAATTACTCCAAAATGGAACCCTGTTAATTGTCTAAAAAGATTAAAAAAAAGAGAGATTTTAAAAACAAAATTCTAAATGAATGTACAAAAATTAAAATTAGCAATTTTGTTATATATTGTAATACTTCGTAGGAGGTTTATGAAATCATGGCTAATAGATGGACTATATAAGCTACATACCAGGTGCTGGGGATTATTCATTCTTTATTCAGATTTGCATGCTATATTTGGTCTTATCCATTATTTATATTTTATGCTGATTTGTCAGTGTGCTGTCATATATATATATATATATATATATATATATATATATATATATATATATATTCGACATGGTGCCTCCACATCCAGCTTGGATTGGCTGATTTGCCTACTTAAACTCCATTCTGGGTATTTGTATTTTTTGCTGTTACTGACGGAAAGTGGAAAAAAACAGCATGATTATTAACAATCATTTACACAAGAAGTAGCTAGTAAAAGCCATCGAGGTAACAAAAGGAAGAAGGAAGATAAGAATTATTTAAAAATTACAGCTAGTAATCTTCATGGAAAGAAGCCATTGCTAAAAGTTAAATAAAGCAAAAGTTGGAGTATTCAAAATTAACCTAAAGACCCACCTAGCACTTAGAAAGAATTACTGGAACTATAAATAGTAACTATCCAGTATAGTATAATTCATTTGCAGTTAAAAAAATGTAGAAAGAAAAACCATTTCTTCATGAGAAGTTTGCTGTAAAGAACCAATGAGATTGGAAAGTTTTAATTAAACTATTTTTTAAAAGGAATGTGTGATAGATGGTCCCAGTAGCCTATTTATTTGACCTAATGGATATGGAGTAGATTTCCCAGGGCAGTGCACTCATGCTGTTCATATCTTCACCGCCAAGATGTGAATGCAAATGAACCAGCTTATCCTATTGAAGAGGTGGACAATACATGTGTATAGACAATGAAGCTCTTTCAGCCCTGTTTCATGGTCACATGGTCCACCTAGAAGTTCAACTTGAGAGAGCCAAGATGAGGGTACACACATACACATATATATTCTTTTATATTTTATAATTTTTAGTGTATTATCTATTTTGTGTTGTGTACTATATATTTATTCTATCTATACATATATTATTTCCACTAATTATTTACTTTTAATAAATTTTGATATGATAACATTTTAGAGGTGATGTAATACATCTAACATCGATCTGCTACATGCAGGATCTATTTAATTTATTGATTTCTAATCATGAAAGTGACACCTCACATTGAGTGTCTTTATATCCAAGCCATTTAAACATTATCAATATACGTCCATAATAAGGATAATATAGGTAATGTTTGTTAAAACAAACGTAATCAAAAAAATGTTAGAAGCTTTCATAAAATAAATTATTTGTTATTTTATATTCAGTACACAGTGTTTATAAAGTGCTGAGGGAATATAGACCAAACCCATTATGCAACTATTTTTTTTAACTTTATTTATAACCTAATCAAATTATTTCAATAAATAAATTTATGATATAGGCTGCTATTATGTAAGCCAGTATTCGGTCTAGGGAATGGGGAAAATAAATATTTTATATTTTCAATCTGTTTCTAATATAATTCATTTGCATTTAAACTTATAGAAATATAATGGATAGACTTACCCAAATAACCTGAGATAAGGAACCATTTTATGAGCTAGCTAATGGGAGAAACTTATTGGTTGGGGGGGGGGTTAAATTATAACTGTAATTGGCATCCAAGCTTTCTTTATTTAATATCATTATAAAAATGTTTACCCAAATCTTTTTTTTTGCTTACTCTCTCAGGAGAAAAAAGAGGGTGAGAAGATTTCTTTAATGGGAGTGCGCAAAGAGAGTTCAATAGTGAAGTCTCTCAAAGGTATTCAAAAGAAGAACAGAAATTTCCATTAGAAGGGAGGGTTTAGATTGATCTATTTTAAATTAAATCCCCCTCTTCTAATAATTCTTTAGTACATACTTATTTGTATTTAATCAGGGGTATTACTAAGAGTTATTACCAACATTTCAACTTTAGCATATACATCATCTCGATGAAAATATGGATTGTTTACTTGTAAGACCAAGAGAAGGAAGGATGGACCAGTATATATATATATATTATAATGGTCGGGGATGATGATGAAGTATCAAGTCTTACCACATCTTCCGACAGAGCGCCACTAGGCTACTTTGAACCTAGAAAATTTATAAAGTCGACAGCTACGTGCTGTTAAGATCACGACCGACAGCTCAAATCACTAGCTCATGAAGTAGCAGAGGTTTAAAACATTTATCAACTATATTTCTTTAATAAATAATAATAAAAGCAATCACTGTCAGTATTAATAATACAAAAAAGATTGTATTTACGTATATAATCAATAACGCACAGATTAAAAAAAAAAAATATAACAAAAGAAAAAAGTTGTTTTATTCTGTTTCATTAGTTATCATTTTATTTGTTTTTAACTTTTATTCTTAATCTTAGAAGTGTTGAGTATAAATGGGCTACCTAGACACACTCACAAATTTTAAAATCACTTGACTCCAGACTAAAAATCCGCAGCCACACCAATACTCACTTCCAGATACATATCAACAACCAATGCAATGTGAACATGTTAACATAGAATCACATCGACAGGAATGTGTGTCCAAACAGCATGATATTATTGGAGAAAACATGGCCTTTGTCCCGCAGGAATGTGCATCTGTTGGGCGAAGGAAACATGCATATAAACTAATAAAAAAATGCTACATATGGATGGGAGAGTGGTTTTATCTTGCTGACTTATCTTCTCAATCCATAGAACTGGAATGGGTCAGTGGCACAGGAAATACGCCTGCAATCCATTTCAACGATATGACTACCTCTTTCGGGTCATGCATTCAGCTGGACTCATCGCCCTAGGTGCTAACACACTTCACATTACATTGATATAAACGTCCATATATCTCTCCACCAGCATTGACACAACTATGAAACAAATAGTCTCAAATCAAAAACTCATTTAAACTAACATATATTTAAACTAGTCTAGCAGCCATCTATACTCAACTAACATTTAAATCATTTTATTAATTTAATAAAAATAAAATATGTAGTTTATATTTTTAAAATCATTTTAAAATGAGCATTATATTTAACTTATTTTCTTTCCAGAAATACTATTTTTAACCTATTTTTAAAATTTAATAATGCACAAATAACGATGTGTTTTCTATCTTTACATTCGTTTGAAATAGCAAACCCCCACCCTATTACATACAGATATTAATTAAACATGAATAATAAAAAAAAAAACAATATATTTTAAAAAGATTAAGTTAAATTTTGATCAGAGTTTAAAATGGCAAAGTTTATAAAAGATAAAGTTCAGGTTTGTTCAGGAAAGAAAGTTTATAGTTCATTTTTAGAAACAAATAAAGTTCGAAAATTTTAAACTTAAGAGTTTATATTTCATATTTCAATTATTTATGAATTATACTTTCCTTTGTCCAAGCTCGTTCCTTCATGACGAAGATCTATGAAGACTTATGACGATTTCTGAAGAGGTTCCAGTAGTTCGATCCTGGGATCCGTGAATAGGAAAGCTACCTTCGGCCAGCCGCATCGAAGGAAGCCCGTTGATGCTGACTACATTCTTAGTTACGGTGACAATAGCTTTTTAAAAATTTTCATATTTCAAAAAAGCACAACTGAATTTAAAGTTTTAATTTTCTGATTCTCTCCAACTAATTAATTATATTTTGGATTTTCCTTTTATAGTCCCTAGGCACCTTATCTCTGGAATGCAGGATTCATCAAACATACTTCATGTCTGTATTTTATTGGTTTATTCTTTGTGTCCAAGGTAAGATTTTGGGTTTTCCACTGAGGACTGTGTCTCTATCTCTGGGCGGGAACTCTTATCTATTTTATAATCATTTTTTTAAATTGTCATTTTGCCTTAAGGATCTGTTTGTAATTTTTATATTTGAAAATTAAAAAAAATCTTCGCTATTATTAAAAAAAAGGTTTTTATTTTATACTTTATTTAAAGATTAGAATCTTTGTTTCGATTCTATAATTTTTTTAAAGCTTATTTTAATATTTAAATCAAACATTAATAAATTAATAATTCGTTATTTGTGCATTTTGAACGTTTGTGTTTTTAATTCAGTATTAGATATTTGCAAAACATTACGTATTAGAATTTAAATGTAACGCATATATATATATATTGTAACGGGATATATATATATTGTAACGGGATATATATATATCCCGTTACAATATATATATATAAGAAAAAAACAGCAACATAATACATCATAATTAATTCTATTTTCAACCTTGTAAAATAAAACAAAAGTATTATAAAAGTGCCTGTAGACAATCCAAGAAAAAAATAAATTTACTAGCGTCTTTATTAAGTCTGTCCATTCTGCCACTGCAACCATAGATTAGGCAGTCATTATCTGTTTCGGTCATAGTATGTTTTGTACTCATTTACATAGATAAGTATATGATAAATTCTATTATGAAGCAGAAGGCATAATTAGTATTAGCTATTATGTAACTATTGAAGAGACCCCAATTACGTAAATGAAGTCAAATCAAGATGATTTAACTGCTGGATCTATAAATTGGAATTTGTTTGTAATATCATAACTATCATTCTTGAATTGTCTATTCTTATTTCAATGTCTAAACAAAAGGAGAAAACTTCGTTTCAGAAGAGTCTGAAACAGTGAAACTAAATCTTGAGTTATTATTAAGTCTAAGAGTTTTTAAAAAACTTTCTGCAAAGAAATGTATCTACTGACATCTGATGGATAGATTTGAACAAAACAATTAATTATTATGATGAGATATATTATCGATACATTCAACTTTAATTTTTTGCAGTATCTTCCTAAAATAGTAGTATAACATATTATGCTATTTAAAACCACCTTTAGTATAAATATTAAAATACTTACTTAAAAGGGGTAGAACAACTTTTTTGCTTATTGTTTTATTGGATGTATTGACTTCCCATATGTACAAATTTTCTAAGTCGCGCCTTTGAAGATACGTAAAGCATATGGCATGTGTTTGATTTGCAACAACTTTCAATCTATTATGAACTTCGTTTAATTCATTAAGCAATAATTCACCTCTTTTATTTGTACTATATATTAATTCTGGCAGATAAGTTGCTTTACAATTAAAAAAATTGGAGGTTAACATTGAAGCGCCATCTTCATTTAAGTAAGTCATGTTAAAACAAAATCCTTTTCCCACTTGAGGATCTAATGAATCAAACGTAATGGATATATCCGGGTCTTCACCATTGACATTGAAATCTGAAATAAAATAAATTAATCTATTGTCATAATTTATTATTAACATTATAAATTTATTCAATGACTAAATAATAATTCAAAAACGTTATTTCTCAAAGTTTGAGAGCTTACATGCCAAAACTGGAATGAATCTGATGAGTTTGCCCTCTATAGTCTGATATCCTCCATTGTAGTAATCAATGTAGAACAATGCATTCAACAATTTTTTACTACATGTTTAATTTTTATATTCATTTTACAAATCATTTATATAAATTATAACATAAAAAAGAGAATGATAATAACAGTATATCATTCAATGCTTATTCAAGACAATCAATCAATCGTGGCAACCCATAGTAACAATATTATCACAATGCTAACTTGAGTGTGTCATCTTAAATATATGACACACACTGATAAGAATAGTAATGATATGAGAATATATGCTAAGTTCAGCGTTCTTATATGCTACAATAAAATGAAGTCACCAGGGTAATAATATCAATTAATAAACATTGTAAATATAATAAGCTACGTTTAGCAAAATTTAAGAGAACTCTCAACTCACTCTCACACATTACTGGAAAATTCTTAATATTGGAAGCATGTATCATAGAGTGATTAGGTTATATTAAATTCTATTTCACAACACCACCTGCATTACAACACATCTAATAACCATCACCAGCATATCGTTGCTATGATTAGGCCACATTTAAATTTTGAACGGATAACAATATATCTTCTAATATTTGTGCCACATTATTTCTCAAAATGAATTTTTTTGCAAAACATTTTCTTTCATATTCACTTACGCAATATTAAAATCTCAAAGTTCTGTAATTGAAATCTTATAACACTAAAAATTATACTCGTTTCATTTAAGAATTATTTTGCATCGAATGGAATCCTAGTAATAATATGGTGAGACATACATTTATCCATAAGATGTTTACCTAACTGATAATAATAATATTAAATTTAAAAAAAATATTTTCATTAAAACAAATATATGAAAACTCTTAATTTGTGATAAAAGAAAAATACAGGATTTCAGTCAGACATAAGGAGTAGATAAGACATTTTGTGGCCGTTCAGAATACCGCTTAACATTTTCTACTAAATCATTCTTTATGGATTTGAGATAAATATTTGTATCATTTAAACTTATGGTATATCAATCAACTGTTGTATTTGGGATAAAGTAAACAATAATTTTATCACTAAAGTAGTCTTCTTTTAATAAAGGCAATTGATTAAATTGAGCATTTAAATTAATCTATCTATTAGACGCTTTCTTAATATTTGTAGATCAGTTTGATGAAAATGATTATGGTAGCCAACCTTACATTCATGTACGATTAATTAGCAACATGTAAGATAACTGTATAATATATTATACAACGTTATGATTTCTCTATAATATCCATTAATGATGAGATCAATTCTATAAAACATACTTAAACAATAAAGACATTTATTTTGACATCTTGGAAATGTACAATATTTCAAAATAAATTATTTAGACATTATGTTATACAATTCATTTCATAGAGAAAATATTTTTTAAAGTTACATATAAAAAGTAAAATTAAACTTACAGATTAAGGTAATAATTATTACTCTGATTAATGACCGCTTTTCTTGATATTAGCATTATAATAAAAAGTTCTATATCTTTACAAAACAATCATATCATGATGTTGTCCCAAAAACGAGTATATTTAAATATTAAGCATATCTTACAAATATAGCAATGAAATAATTACTAAAAATGATGTGTATCACTTATTGAGTCCTATGTATACATTTTAATTTTTAAAATAAATATTTATTGGTTTTACATTCAGCAATGCCGGCAAAGCACAGAAAAAGGCTTACACATCAAAATCAGTCATAATCTACACTCAGAGTATTGAAGAATGTGACAGAAGAAGAGATGATAATTTTCAGAATAAATAATATCAATTGCCAAAAATAAAGTCAAGGCATTATACCACCCACAGCTCTATACAAAATATATATGATACAATATATCCATAAGGTAAAGGTAAATAAGCCAATGAACACCAACGACGGCATGAATTCAAAAGGGAGCACCTAAATTTTAAGAAAAAAAATGGTAAGATTTTGTCTCTAAATATAAAGAAAATTAAAATGAACTGTCAAAATGTATTAGACACAATAATAGTTATCTTAAATAAAGCATTTATGCCTAAATATGAGACATAAAAGATATATCTCATGGAATAGATTATAATATTAAAAAAGAGAGACACAACCATAATTACTTTGCAAACATATAATAATAAAATAAATAACTACAAGAGACAAATCTACCATTTTTTGAAAATATATTGATGAGAATAAACATGCACAATAAAATAAGAGAGAGTTTAACACTACAATTTTGGGAATAAATTTTATAATAATTATCTGATGTGTCAAACCAACAATAAAAGTATTTCCAAATTTGACCTTGTAAAAACATGGCCTCGAATAAACAATAGGAACATATAAATTGTCACTTGTATATACAGCTCAAATAAAGAAATAACTCATGATAAGGCACAAATAACACCTTAAAATATTTAGTGTTATAAAAATGGTAAATATTATGCGAAGTACTTGATATTACAATTCACAAATAATTCATAAAATTATATCAGATAAAATGCATAGGATAAATAAAATAAAATATATAACAAATTACAATAGCATAATATTGAAATTTAAAATAATATCCAGTTTACCAAAATACATAATTAAAAGTCTTTCATTCTTGAGGATCTACCAATCAACAGGATTCAGTCTCTGCAATTACCATTCTGCAAATATGAACAATTCTCCTTTTTATTGAAAACAGCAAATTTAAATTAAATGTTCAGCATTTGAAATATTTCCCATAAGCAATAAGATTTCCAAATAACACAATCACAAAAATACAATAATGACCCATCAATTTTCATGAAGAATTTTTAAATAAAACACCAGAAATATTTAGTTGAATATTATATTAATTTTTATTAATTCTTTGGAAAATATAAATTAATGACAATGTATAGCTGCATATATTCTTTACACAGAATGCTGTTTTTTTGTAGAACAGATTGTTAAAATTAATAATTATCATAATGATAATTGCAAGACATATAGCAAAACAGATTTGTAACAAAACAAGATTTGTGTTTGATAAACTTGTATAATAATTTATTTAGAGATTTTGAATTCTTTCTCTTTCAGCACTTATAAAATAAAGCTTGATTAAAGCTATTGGTAAGCTCCATCCATCTATCTATCTATCTATCTATCTATCTATCTATCTATCTATCTATCTATCTATCTATCTATCTATCTATCTATCTATCTATCTATCTATCTATCTATCTATCTATCTATCTATCTATCTATCTATCTATCTATCTATCTATCTATCTATCTATCTATCTATCTATCTATCTCATCTATCTATCTATCTATCTATCTATCTATCTATCTATCTATCTATCTATCTACCTATCTATCTATCTATCTATCTATCTATCTATCTATCTATCTATCTATCTATCTACCTATCTACCTACCTACCTACCTACCTACCTACCTACCTACCTACCTACCTACCTACCTACCTACCTACCTACCTACCTACCTACCTACCTATCTACCTATCTATCTATCTATCTATCTATCTATCTATCTATCTATCTATCTATCTATCTATCTATCTATCTATCTATCTATCTATCTATCTATCTATCTATCTATCTATCTATCTATCTATCTATCTATCTATCTATCTATCTATATTCAAAATCTCTATCGGGGTCTCCATCTCCAGACCAACTCCAGACCAATTGTTTTTGAGCTTGTGGCTCACTTCAATGGAGCACTGGGACTCTAGAAACTAGATGGAAAAATACTAAGTCAAAAGTCAGCACTTATAAAAACGTTTCTATCAATTTGAAAGCATAAACTTATCAGACACATAAATGTCTTCAAATCCAGCCTTACAAAACAGATAGCTATATGGGTCTGAATTTGGCTCAGTTTCACCATATAGCAATAGCCTCTGCAATATGTAGTATTGAAAAAGCCTTCAAAGGTACACTTATAATAATTAAAACAAGTCATAAATTTCGTAACTTGCTTTTAAGCTTGCATTTTATGATCACTAGATGGATCTTATCAATAGCTCTAATCAAGCTTTTATTATATAAGTGCCTAAAGAGAAAAAAAATCAAAATCTCTATTGGGGTCCCGATCTCCAGACCAATTAGTTTTGAGCTTGTGGCGATTTAATGTCTCCTTCAGTTTTCTTTGATCATGAAAAAACATGTAAATATAAATTTAAATTTAATTTTGAAAATGTGAAAATTCTTCATGAAGAGAGAAACCATAATAAAAGAAAAATTAAGGAGGCAATTTTTATAAATAGGAATAAAATGCATTTAATAAATAGACAAGCTGCTAACATTAAAATACAAGATTCGTGGGATTTGAAATGATGACTTTTGCTTCCACTTTGTTTTTTTTTTAAATTTAATGGCAGTTGAGGCAGGTTTAAGAAATTAACCAAAAGTACTTCTGTGGATTTAAAGTTGTTTATAATAGTTTATTACCGTTAAATTTATTATTTTTATTATAATTATATATATTTAAAGTATATGGGTAAACTTACAATTAGCTGTGTTTAGATAAAATTAAAACTATTTTACAGTTCGACATTTTTGTTAAGTTAAAAAAAAATGTAAAGCTCAATATTTGTTATAGTTCGCCATTTAAAAAAACGTTTCAGGGTTCTTTTTCATATTTTTTCTTTATCTATAATTGATATATCTCTTCAACATAGGAAATAAGATTTCTTTATTTAGTTATTGGTGTTACACATGTTTGGTTTTTATGACTGCATAAAGAACAGTTAAACTGTTATAGATTGAATTCAATCTCCTTTCTGTCTCAGTCTATACACTCTTAGTATTGTCGCGTTTGTAATTTGTAGCTACCTACAAATAGATACAACCCTCCAAATTTAATAAGAAATCATCACCAATTGATTGATTTATTATAGGTAGGTTCATCAAATGTAAAGCAATTCAAAACATGCGTTTACTCTTTAACTTGTAACAAGTTCTCATTAATTCAAAGAGTGAATAGAAAGTTGTTTTGGACAATAAGAACAAGGTTAAGTTTATAAGTGTTTATTTACTTTTTATTGTTGACTTTGACCACATTTGGGCTAAGAGTGTTAATGTTAAAACTATTGACATTAAAAAATAGAAAATATAAAGTATTAAAGTAAAAGCAGTAAATTCTATTCAAATTAATTAATCATAAGTTAAAATTAAAGCCAAATAGATAAATTATGAAAAAGGTTCGTTAAATAGCCTGCCTAAAGGGGAAAAGAGAGACACTCTCTAGGCTTGCAAATTTCTGGATATTGATGTGGTAAGAATTTACCCCTCAATATTTAAGAATTGTTACTCATATTAGATGGATAAGAAAGTGGATAGTAAACCTGATACCAGTAAACAATAAGAGACAAGGTTTCCCATGTCTGAGGTAGTATGCAGATATGCTACAATATCTATAGATAGGACTTTGCTATTAACTGATAGGGATTTCTCTGAGAGCTTAAATGAACTTTATCAAGGCAAATTCCCAATGTTCACTCCATAGTTTCATGTTATTGCTATATGGATGATTTGCTCACCAATACACATCAACTAGCATGCAGCGTTTGTTCACTTTTTATCTCTGAATTTAATATTAAAAAACACCATGTTTTTTTCTCAGTTGCTCTTAACTAAAATGACAGTTGTGTTTTCTTGAAGACAGAAAGACTGTATATGTAGATGTTTTCCTGAAGGTTTGTGATGATGGTGTTCTAGTTGTATTTTTATATTGGACTATTTCTGTCAACTAATATATGTATTGAATGTCTTTAGAAAACAATAACTTTATTTAAATATTCCAAATACATTCAGCTGTTATAAGTAATAAAACATCAAACAGTCCATATACTAACCTGTTTGATATGCTATTACCAACAGTTGAATGTATTTAGAATATTTAAGTAAAGTTAAATTTTTCTAAAGACATACAATACATATATTAGATGATGGAAATAGTCCAATATAAAAATATAAATGTATATGTAGATGATCCTTTCAATAGATATGTGCAACCATATTTGGTAAAGTCATGACTCTTATTCCCAGGAGTCAAGCTATCAAATAAGGCATCGACTGATACCCAAAGACAAATGATGATAAAACACCTGAATGCAGATTCAGGCTGTCATTTGATGATGATGTTTTACTCGTGCATTTACAACTGCAAATCATTTTCCGCTGAATAAAATTTTCTTTTAATTGGAAAAGAATTGTCTAACACTAAATGGGATATTGTTGGACTTTGTAAAGTTAGAAGTACAGGTTTGGACTATGTAAAGTAAATTTAAAAATAAAGGGGCAATCGATAAATAAAATAATGAAGTGCTTTAATATAAAGACACAAATATTGGAAGCACAGCTGAAACTAAATTTATTACAAAAGTGAAGAACTACATTGTGGGGATTGATGGTGTATCAAATAGAGTGACAAGATAAATTATTCACCTTAATGAAAGATGTATGAACCAACTAGTTCTCATTCTGATAAAGAAGTAGAAGATTTTAAAATGGATATACAATAGAATGTGATTAGACAAACGATATGTTAAATTTATCATGGGAGATTTTCATGCTAGAATTAGAAAACGATTTAAAAATCAAAGGGTTAAGAATACATTTTGTTATATAAAAAAAGAAAGAGAGCACACAAACTGATAGAGTTTGTAGAAAAACAATTGTATAACAAAAATTTTTTCTGTGAGAAAAATGCTAAACATGTATGGAAATGGAAGTATCCGAAAAATTATACAGCAGTATTGGATTATAGTTTGGATAAAAGAAAATGTCTCACGATTGTAATGTTTTTAATAAATTCAAGGAGGAAGTTTTCACCGATTAGTGACAATTAAATTACAAGTTAATGCAAAGCTAGAAAAACAAGAAATATTAAAAAAATCAATATTTACAATTGATATTTCTAATATTCAGAAACATTCCAATGAATTTATATTAAAACTTGCAAATCTTTTCAAATATTAACATATTTCACCATGATTAAAATAAGAATTAAGTTAGTAGAAGAATAACATACAGTATTAAGAACTGTAACAAAAACACCTGATATAAGAAAACAATTTTCCACCGAATCTTTTTCTCAGACAAGAATAGGAAAATATAAAAAAATAATCCATTAGGAAAAATTGAATCTCTTAGAACATTATAAAATGGTACAAAAAGAATTAATAGATATAAGAAAATATAAGTATGAATTTGCAATCATGGCTATCAAAAAGAATAAAAGTCTCCAAAACGTAAAGTAACAACTTGAAATTAAAAAAAAAAAACAACTTATTTCTGCAATAAGAAGAAAAAATGTGATTATTAATTAAAAAAAGAGTATGATATCATGAAATGTGTAAAATAGTTCTGTAATGTATACGGTAATAAAAAACGAAGGCGTATCATGTACAAATACTGCGTCATCTGAATTGTCCAATTTTTAAAAGAAGAATGAGACATGCAATTAAATTTACTAAAAATGCAAAAATATTCCTAATAATATAAATATTATCGATATCTTGAAATAATCATGTGAATAAATAATAAAAATACTGTCAATTTTATATACAAAATATCAAAATGATAAAAATGTAACAGATGATTGAAAGAATGCAGTATTAATATTAATGTTTTAAAGTATGATATTGAAGATATTGCAAACCAGTCTTTTATCAGTTCTGCATAAAATTTTTTACCAAGACAGTTACAACTGGCTACAGCGAACTTATATTGGATCTAAAGGTTCACATCCAAGTATTCAGAGAAATTATACAAAGGACAACTAAATACGACTTGTTAATATGTTTTAGATTTTTACATTATGAAAAGCATTCCACTAAAGCATTGGATACTCAATATATTATCATACCTTGAAGAATATTTATCAAATTGCAACAGAGAAGGATACTAGGAAGATTAATAATGACAAGAGTGTAAGAAAGAGTGACTTCATTTCTCCAAAATCGTTTACAACAATTTTCCAAAAAGGTTTTTGGTAAATCAAAATGAGAAACTAAGCAAATGAAAGTAAATATAGATTTTTTAAGTTATCTAAATTTTGTAGCTGATATTATTTTGGCGAATATCATTTTAAACATTCAGAAAATTTTAACAAAGGAATCAGATAAAAGTAGGATACTATGTTTAAACCAGTAGTTAGATCATAAGTGTTTTATAAATCTCAAAAGATTCTCATGGTTTATTTAAGAGAAATTTCCTATACAATTTTTTTTTTAAATATCCATAGCTGACTTTCAAAAATCTTTGCCTTTTGGTTCTAGCGTGAGGAAGAGAGGGTTAATTCATATCACCTTTTGTAAACAATGCTCTCTCTCTCTCATAAGATACTCATATACAGAATTTAGTAGTGGTTCTTCAGGAAGATAGAGATCAAAAAATTAGCCAGTTTTAATAATAACCAAGTTTAATATTTTAAGTCATAGTCTTGTGAAATTAACATCAACTTCCTGGTATTCTTTAATTTGCCTTTTGGGCATCTATATATATATATATATATATATATATATATATATATATATATATATATATATATATATATATATATATATATATGCAATAGATGGCATTTTACCAAAAACACCAACCAAACGTACGTTTGTTTACATAAACGACAAAAGAGTCAGAATTCACTATCTCTTTCATTTTGCTCACCCTCAGATCAGCTGATTTCAAGCTAATTTGCTATCATCAGTGAAGGATAGAGCTAGAAACTAGATCTAAACACTGACTCCAAGTGTTTATGCAAAAAGTTTCCATCAGTTTGCAAGTATGAAATTTATCAGACCGGTAAAATCTTCAAACTCAGCCTAACAAGCCAGATAGTTATATGGGTTTGATCTCAGTTCAGTTTCACTACATAGTCAAAGCCTCTGCAATATATATCATTGCAAAAACCTTTAAAGGTACATTTATGAAAAACAAAAACAAGTTATAATCACAGTAACTTACTGTCGCTTGCATTTATGATCTGAAAAATTTCATGCTTGCAAACTGATAGAAACTTTTTGCATAAACACTTGGAGTCAGTGTTTAGGTCTAGTTTCTAGCTCTATCTTTCACTGATGATAACAAATTAGCTTGAAATCAGCTGATCTGATGGTGGGCAAAATGAAAGAGAGTGAATTCTGACTCTTTTGTCATTTATGTAAACAAACATACGCTTGGTCGGTGTTTTTGGTAAAACACCATCTATTGATCATAAATACAAGCGACAGCAAGTTAATATGATTATAACTTGTTTTTGTTTTTCATAAATGTACCTTTAAAGGTTTTTGCAATGATATATATCACAGAGGCTTTGACTATGTGGTTAAACTAAACTGAGATCAGACCCATATAGTTATCTGGCTTGTTAGGCTGAGTTTGAAGACTTTACCGGTCTGAAAAATTTCATGCTTGCGAACTGATAGAGCTTGCAAACTGATAGAAACTTTTTGCATAAACACTTGGAGTCAGTGTTTAGATCTAGTTTCTAGCTCTATCCTTCACTGATGATAGCAAATTAGCTTGAAATCAACTGATCTGAGGGTGGGCAAAATGAAAGAGATAGTGAATTCTGACTCTTTTGTCGCTTATGTAAACAAACGTACACTTGGTCGGTGTTTTTGGTAAAATGCCATCTATTGATCATAAATACAAACGACAGCAAGTTAACGTGATTATAACTTGTTTTTGTTTTTCATATATATATATATATATATTGTAACGGTCAAAACATGTCTATCTCACTAACACACTGCAGAATTTAAACCCGGGACATAGAACTCAACACTATGAGGGTTACCTATCAGCAATCCCAAGTTAAAATCCAAAGTCCGAACTCCACAATGCCCTCTATGTGATAACACATTTGATGCTACTAATAGTATAATTTCATGCTGGGTCCGTGATCAGGGAGAAAACAAAAGACTCTAAAACTAAAATAGCCCTAGGTTCATTTAACAATAACTTATAGATGTGCCCGAGATAAACCGACTATGGTATGTTACTTAAATTGCAACCCGAATAAAAGAGAAAAGAAATAAATTTACAAATAATATTTTAATAATTAGATAATGGAAAATAGTTTAGTTATACAAATTGGATAGCTGTATAATAAACAACCAGATGGCTGATACCTCGTACTTGGGTTTGTTTAGATAACGTGTCTAAAATATAGTGACATGGTAGGCATATACGAGTCACGTAAAGTCTAACAGAGTTTGAATATTCTAAAATATTTATAATTGGAAACTTAAATGGAGATCGAGAGTCGCTTGCGAAGTGATTAACTAGATTATAAGATCAAGCTAACTGAACGGACTTGAAACTCATTTAACTAATAGAATTCTGTTAAATAATTAATAAGGGAAATGTACGGTGGTTCCAGCAAGTATATGCCAAGGAGGGGTGCAGTTTATGAGTATGCAACTTTAAAATATGAAGAAAGGTCTTGGCATGGATAGGCTTTTGCCCTTTATTTGGGACATCTCTAGCCCACTCACAGTGCAAGCCGGGCCTGCACCCAGGAGCTTTGTAACTGTGGGGATGTATGCAAAATAATTCCCATGTGCCATTATAGCACTGTACTGGGAACCGCGGAGTAAAATAAGGGGAACAAATTTAACCGATGATGACCTTTGCCAATGGTAAGATTCCAGCACCCAAGCATATTTACTAGTAACACAGTTTAATTTTAAAAGATTTAGTAAAACAAAGGGCAGTTTATTACAGAACAGAAATAGCTCACTCTCCAATTTCATATTTAATGGCCAGCAGACTATCAACAAAACTTAGAGAAGTAAATACTTATTTAACAAAATTATTATACGCAAAATACTTTAAAACATATATAAAACTACTTTTAACCATATATAAATGATGGGAGTGGGAAAATGCATGTTGTGTGGTTTAATAAACTAAGATGGCAACCACACATTATTTAACTTCCCTACATAACTCACATTTGCCTAAAGAAATTAATTAGATATTTCATTTCAACACATTTAAAATAAGACATTTACAATATATATATAGAAAATCAACCCAAGCACAAGTTCAGCATACATTAGAAAATGTTTAAATAAGTCCATTAAGGAATATACAAAATTTATTAGCTATAGCTTGAAGTTTTCCGAGATCTCAGGTTGATTTTAATTACCTCGTTTTTTAAATCCATCCATGAGCATTTCCAAATTGGTACCAAAGTTCTTTAGTAAAATTTCATTGTTCCGCAGCAGCAGTTAGTAGATTTCAGGAGCAGCATTTCTTTCTGGTTCAGTTGGGTTTGATGATACGGTGACAGAACATCAGATAGAATGACGGACGGACAAGGCACTGGATCCCGAGGGAAAGACAGCCTACTGCCTCGTTACCCTGTCGTTCTGAGGTTAAACGATTTTAAAACTGGTTCTAAACTAACCAACAAACCGGTCAGTCCAATAACGCAAATCCAAGCTAACAGAAAATCAGTTTCAAAATATAACTTCTGCTGTCACAATATCAGGCAGATTAATTAATAACTCTCTCTAATATAATCCTCTAATAACAATCAATCAGTCCTATTTATATGCTCACTCTGATTACAATCTAACCCTGCGGTGGTAAAATCCATTCCTTAAGTTATTAATACGTTTGAAAACACGGACTGCATTTTTTTAAATTAAAATCTGCTCGTTGGCACTGTTTTATTCTTATCAAATCTACTAGTAATACTGGAGCCAATATAGTTACAATTAACCACTATTGTTCTTTCCCTACCCTCACTGATTTAAAGAAAATAGCATGTTTTTGAAAAACTAAATAACATTTTATTTTATAAAACTCTCTTTTTTTTTTAATTTAATTTCCAGAATATATTTATCAGTGATATTATTTGATGAAATGTAAATAATTATAGTGAAATAACATCACAAAATAAACAGATTCAAAAACAACAAATTTTAAATAAAATATTTTCAGCATTTATTTTTTATAGCGTCTGTATACAATTGTAATCACATTCATATCGGCTTTTTCAAACCAAATTGTGCAAACGCTTTTTGCGAGTGTTAAATAATAAATGAATACCCTCTGACCCATACAAGATATAGAATTTATTCATAAGTTATATATAGTAATTCAAAGTGACTGTTCTATAGTCACATCTTCTGTGCCAGTACTTCAGATTTGCTCATATATAAATATTTGAGTCATAGTAATAAGAGGATTCCTTTTATTGCTGCATAAATTCTATATCTTGTATGGGTCAGAGGGTATTCATTTATTATTTAACACTCGCAAAAAGCGTTTGCACAATTTGGTTTGAAAAAGCCGATATGAATGTGATAAAATATTTTCATAAATTTTAAATATTATCGTAGTATGTGTGTAGATAAGAATATGTGACCTACTTTACTATACAAGCATATTTACGTAATATATACTCGACGGTTTGAAAATAAAACCGTTTAAGACAATTTTAATTATTACAAAACCCCGGGCACCCCATTAGACATATAAATTTAGGCGGGATTTCGGTAAATATACCCAGTACACACACAATACAATAAAATTAGGATTTTAAATAAGGCATGAGGGTAGGAAACAGGAAGGCAAGGTGAAACTAAGATTGGTAAGGCATGTCTTACTGTTTCAATATATATATATATATATATATATATATATATATATATATATATATATATATATATATATATAATTGCTCAACTCAAAAACTATTTATTTGTTAATAATTACAAGTATTTTATTACAATCATCAGCACAAAAAGATATCTATAAACTGGAATGTTTTCTCCTAATAGCAAATAAATATGACTAGGTAAGTGATATTTCTGAGATTACAAAATCGGTATTATAGTACAGTATAATAATTAATTTTCATAGATATCAGTGTAGTAGTAGGAGATTTAAATATGTCAAGGATCATATTTTTTGCAGTCAGACTAATCTGACCCAAGCATACTAAATTGAAATATTTATCCTGTATTTACCTACCATGTAAATACCCATTTTCCAACCATATTTGGATATCTGAGTAGCTTAAGTATGAAAAAAATTCTAAAAATTCTAGAAACTGTTTATGATAAGAAAAACATTAAATTTTAAAGTTTATTCATCCATCCTGTAATCACACATCATGGATCTAAAAAGTAATATGTTATTATGTTACACATTTTTGCCTATTCACAAAAATGTAAATTATAAAATAGAGCATCGGTCATAGAAGCCTCTTTTCTCATTTATAGTACGATCTAAATCACTTTTAAATTATATGTTCTTCTAAGCCAATAAGAAATCTTTGCTTGACAAAATCATATTTTTTTCCAATTTTCATCTAAATATTAATATTTATTTATAGAATATGGCAGATAATTTTCCTACCATTTGTAGCATACTTTCCGTTTACCGATGCTGTATCAAGTGACCTCTTTAGTGAGTAATAACTATTAATATTTATTATACGATAGCATTGTAAACAACTAACAATGAATCAAAAGCGATATATAATTTTAAAGAAGAATTGAATCCAGTATTAATAAATTCTTAACTTTATTTCAGATAACATAAAAAAAAAAACATTATCAGAAATAAGTACTAACACAAGAATGGAAGATAAGGACTGCTTTCTATCAATTTTTAACATCTTGTGGAGGGATATGATGGAGGGATGTGATGATTAACTCATAATAAAAGATATGTAAAAAAATCTATGATCCCCAAGATGCATATTTTATGCTGAACTGGCACTCATCAGCTGATGCAGACCACAATTTCTTACACATAACGTTATCATTGTTCAGTATATATGAATAATAAATTACTGCAGCTTCTTTGATAAGGGTCAAATGCATTGTCCTCACAACTTTAACACAAGTTACTTAATGAAAGTATATTAATTTTTATTACTCACTCATTAGACTTAAGGTTTATCCAATAATAAATATTTCTGCAGTATAATTTTCACTACACAATTCTCATACAAGATAGGACTGGTTTCTATTAACTTCTATTCATGGATAAACTCTAGTCTAATAAATGACTAATAAAAAATTAAGTCGTCTAGATAATATTATTTTTAATAACTGGATATCACTTTTTTGAATATTTATAGTCATAAGGCAAAGATAAACATCACACATAGCTGTAACACTGTCCTCTCCTAAAATATTTTAATATTTACTATTAATTATTTTTAGGATAGAAATTATATTTTTAGCATACGCATACATTTAAGATTAATGATAATTGTATCTACTATTATTAAATCCACGTCTGGAATAATAAATTCAACTCTATTCAATTTTTTCCCGTCTGTAATAATATCTTTGTGACGTAAATTATAAATTTAAAAATAATTTTTATTCATTAATTGTAAATATTATTATTAAATAAGTATAAACCTTTAAAAAATGTTTGATATTTGAATAACTAAATCTATTTCTATTTGAAAATATCACTTTAAAATAACTTATTAGTTTTTATTTACTTACAGTGTAGAAGAAAATAGAAAATTAAAAATTGTATTACAGAATCCATGATTATAAATTAAATAAGCATGATTCACAAAGCTTTCAACTTTCGTATTAAATAAATCCTATCAACGTTGATAGCTGAAGTTAACTTTAGACTAAGTCTATCTTATCTCTCAAGATATGAATAGTTATTTATATTATATTCAATTTTTTAAATCATAATAATAATTATTATTACTATTAACAATGTTGGTTAATCGAGTTACACTCAAGAATGTAAATGGATAAATAGCATATTATCCAGATCAATGCATAGCGAAAATCGACCATCATTACATCAATGAAACATATTTTATTTCGGTAATAAGAAAGTTATCAGATGCCCGTGAAATTTAACATCTGTCACCTATATATCAATATAATATCTTAATATTTAAATTAAAACTGTATGATCCCCCTCCAAGATAGAAATAAACGCATATTTACATATCTATTATAAATTACAAATAATATGTCACAGATTGTAACAAATGAAACTAATTACTGTATAAAAATAATTAAAAATGAAGCAAAGAAAAGAAAGGGATTGATAAAGAAATTAATAGTGTTTTCATATAATAAATATGATGTAGTTAGAATTATATGGAAAGGAGTTGCAGTAGCAGGGTTAACATATGGTAATGATGCATTATATGTTAGTAAAGAGGTATTAAATTACTTAGAAAAAATTCAAAGGGAAGTAGGAAGACATGCATTGGATGCAGATGTATGGACAGCAAGGGAGGCAATTCAAGGAGAAATGGGATAGTCAAGTTTTCATAAGAGAGATGCAAAAAGTAAAATGAAAATGTTTGGTAGATTGCAGTTTATGGATAATAAAAGAATAGCCAAAATAGTATTTAATTGGGTTATGAGTAAAGGGCAGGTAACAAGATGGGTGAAAAAGGTAATGCGGTATGCAAAAGATTTGGATAAAGAATTTATATCAGTATATTTGTACAAAAGATGGGATGATTGTGTTAAAAGGATTGTTGGGTGTTGTAGTAGTAAAAAATGTGATAAAAGAATAGATATATTAGTAAAGAATAGGGAGTTAGAGAGATGGAGAAATAGTATGGAGAGTAAAAAGAGTTTAAATATATATAGAAATAAACAGAATATTAGGTGTGAGTTAATATATGATAATAGTAAGGAAAGTAGTTTATTATTTAAGGCTCGAACGGAATCTTTAGCTACAAGAGAAAATACATTTAAATGGAAAAAAAATGGGTAATTTATTTTGTAAATTATGTAAGGAAGGAATAGAAAATATTAGGCATTTGTTAATTGAATGTAAATGCTTGAAAACACAGAAGGGTACATATAATAAAATTATGGAAGAATAAATATGAAAAAAGTGATTATACAGAAAGTGAATTATTGGTTTTTATGCTGGGTTTGGGAAAAGATAAAGGTGATTTAGATATAAAAGTTATAGAATGGACAAAGATTATGTTGTGGAAATGGGATGGAGCAGAATATGGAAAAATTTAGAGTGGGGAATGGAAAATAAAGTGGCTAACAGGTTTATCTGGGCATAATTGCTGATATATTCTTGACTTCATTTAAGGAGAAGCCACAATACATCACATCACATCACATCACATGTTACTGGCTCCCCGTTTTAGTTACCTAAATTATATTTTAGAGAATTTTTTTTTCTAAAAAGGTTCCTTTGTACACAAGAATTATAGCACCATCAGACAACAAGTAAGCGTGATTAAAATTTTTCTTTGGGACGCTGTTCGAAATAACTGACATCCATGTAAATTTCTAGAGATTTCTATTGAAAGACTTAATTTTCAGGGAATATTTTGATTCAGGGCAGCTTTTCTGACTGGGTGAGAGTGTCTTATTGTTGGGAGGACCCCTGAGGGCCTGAATCCTAGTTTTTATATGGGGCGGAGCTGGGGAAAAGCTGCTCTGGGATCGTTACCAGAATTGGATAGCTCATTTATTTGTTAGCAATAGTAGCGTTATTCATTTAGACTTTAATGCTTGCTTTTTAAACCTGAGATTTTACTTTTAAAGAAAGAATTTTTCCACAATAGTAAGTTGTTTCTCATTGTACCTCATCATTTATTTCAAGTGTTGCTTTATCTTTTATCCATGCATTTGATGCTGAATCACTGACTACGTCTCTTAAAACGTTTTTACCAGATTTGGATGACTCATTCATTTGTTAAAAATGACAACATTATTCATTGCAGTTTTGTGCTTGCATTTTAGACATGAGATTTAACTTGGTGAAAAAGATTTTTTTTTACTACAGTGAACTGATTTTGATTGTATCTGAACAATTGATTTCAAGTGTTGCTTGATTATTCAACCTTACATTCTATATTAAACGTTTTTGTTTTCTATCTTGAATGCTGAACTGTACAAATCGATGATTTTAACATTTGACTATATGGATTAGTGGGTGCTGAAACATGATGGACACTGTTCAATATGTGATTTTAATGGCTACATTGCTCTATGTACATCTTTGATTGCTCTATAGATCTAGAATTATATTGTGTTATAACACATAATGCAAGCATCTGGTTACTACATATATATTAAAGTTCTTGATTTTGGAAAGTAATGATGAATTTTTTTATGCAAGGCATTGGAAATCCTGGAGATTTGCATTGTCATTTTAAATTTAGCAATTATTATGACATTGGATTGTTAACAGTTGTACCTCATCGTATGGATTGTGCTTCCAGTGTTATCATTTGATTTTTACCAATAGTAAAGGACCTCATGGATTAAGGCTTCTAGTTATTTATAAGTTGTCTGGAAGCTGAAACATGATGGACAAAATTCGAACTTCCAAAGAGTTCAACTGTGGTTTGAACATTGGATTAGGGCTACTGTGTCATTCATCTTTGCAGTCTTGAGGACTGAGTCTGTTGCTTGGAAAACTCCCAGGGCTGATTCCCTGGTCTTGGAGGAAAGCAGGGATGTGGGTGTATTGGGTTCTAGTATGGCTTCAGATGAGAGAGTATGGAACTTGGGAAGATTCCTGGGCCTGAACTCTGGTTCTTATGAGGGGGATGTGAATGCTATGGGAATTCATACAGGTTTCATCTTTCTCATCTTGAGGGCAGTGGAGATGACATGATGCATTGTGGTTTTAATCTCTTTGTTCTCTATGTAATTCATGGGTTGGTTTTTAGACTATGTGATAATCTGTAGATGGCATATGAGGTAAGCATGTGAGATTTACATTTTTGATTAGTTCTACAGCATTGCTTGTCTTGGCTGTGAAGATGAGAGAATCTCATGCTTAGGTGACTCAGGCCAGAGAGTTCTACTATGATTTAAACTTCAAATCAGGCATGCTGTGTCACTCATCTCTGCCAACTGGAAGGAAGGGTCTGGTGCTTGGAAAGTCTCACAAGCCTCAGTTTTGGAGGGGATCTGGGTGCTTCAGGAATTAGTAAGGGCATTGAATGAGAGAGTCTGAGCTTTGGAAATACCCCAAGGCCTGGGTCCTAGTCCTTAGAAGGGGGGCTGGGACATTGGTGCTGCAGGGATTAATATGGGTTTTCACTTTTCTCATCTTCTCGATGGTAGGGATGATGCAAATCTTGATAGCTGTGATCTATCTAGTTGCCATTAAGGTCAGGGGTTACTTAGTAAACTATGAGATAAGGTATGAATGGCAAAATATATGCATATACAATTCAAAGGTTTTCTGCTCACTCAATAATTAAGTTCTGCATTGTAAATCATAGTTTGAATCTTGTATATGACTACATATAACATATAAATTCAAAGATTAATATTATGTTAATAAATTATATTTTGAGAAAAAACAATTATTATATGCAATTATTAAAATAAGAATTCTGTTGACTCTAACAAAGAAAATAAAAAATAATAAAACTTGAAAAACGTACATTATAGCATGTTTATGTATAGGGTTCCATTAATAAATTTTGTTAAATATATTAGTGTGTTTTAATATATATCTTGAATATATTAATAATATCTAAATGCGCTTTACTATTATCATTAATATTTTTATGAAGAAAAGAAATAGAATGGTTTACATATTGGATGGGAATAGAACCATATAAATATAATGGGAAAAAAGAAAGACAACAGAAAAAAGATAGAAGAAATAAATAGTTAAGACCTAAAACAAAAAACAACAACAACTTATAATTGATTAAAAGATAAAAAATGGATCAATCTTGGAGAGAATTGTGAGATAGGGGAATTGACCTTGAATTTCTTTAAATTGGCAGGCCATGTGTTTTTTTTTTCTATTAATCATTTATTGTGTATTTTAAAACCTCTACTTCTAAGTAAACGTATGGATGAGGTAACATGATAACAGAATGCTACTATATCGTAATTAAATTATGCTTGTCCCTTTCTTGATATAATTTATTTTGTAATCTCAATTATTAGACGGCTCTGAAAAAGTTTAATAAATCCATTGTGCAATTAAAATATAAAACTTTCATTTAGATATCAATTAGTAAAAAAAATATAATAAATTATCATTTGCAATAACCATTTTAAAATTATACAAATGTTTTTGAAGATAATAAGATAAATAGAAATGTTGTAGAGTTTTTTTTTAAACATTTAATTTTATTTTAATAATTAACTTCATCATTTGTAACCATATCCACTGCGCTATGTGTTTAATCCAGTTTCTTAGATCCATAGTCTTTATTCTTCATAAGACTCCAATAATGTTCGTTATTTGATTCACCCATCTCATATGTGGTCTTTTTGTAGGCTTTCCACAAAATATAAGGATCCAGTTTAAGATTTTAATTATCACTTCTGTCAGTATGGAGAGATCAATTACATATCGGTCTTTTAACTCTTATTCCCTTAGAAAGAGATTTAATTAGTATTAATCAAACGTTTTTACTCATGATTGTGAAACATGAGATTGAAAAGTCATTAAATAATACACACATTGGACTATGGAAAGAATTTGGAAAGTGACCACATTTCACTTCAGTCTGGGACTGCCGATGTAGCTATGGAAAGTAAAACTCCCAAATATAAATAGATTAGTCTTACTATTAAAAGGTTATTAGTGATGACAAATCCATTACTAAATATTAAAAGATAAGAAATAATTTTAGAAAAATATCTAATTTAATATTGGAATAAAATAAATATGTTTTCTTGATTATAGAAGAAAAAAATATCGCATGTGATTTATAATTACTTGTGATAATAATTTATATAGTATATACTTAGTTTCATGAAATTCAGTTTCTGGCTACTATTTTTTAAATGTGAAAAATTTCAAGAATTTTATTATTTCTATTATTATTTTTATTCTATCCTTTCTAATATTAATAATTGTATATAATTATCAACATTACTTGTAACCATTATTTATTCACTGCCCTCCAAATTTAATCCACTTTTTTCTGATTAATACTGTAATTTCTCTACACTATTCAACCAATCAACGTAACATATCTTTGAACTGGGTCTAGAGCTTCTATAATCCAGTATAATTTGGTCCAAGACCTCAACTGCCTATATATTACTATCATTTGCTTCATATCTGTCTATTGATTTTTATTAACTTAAAAAAGCTTTTAATCAACATTAAGCACGTGCTTTTGTTTATAGTTGTACAAACGTATTTGAAATGAAAAAATAAAATAAAGCCAATAATAAAATATGAAAAAAAAATAGAGAAAATTAAACATTCCAATTTAAGATTAGAAGTAAAATGTTTAAATTTTCTGGATTATTATAAAAACAGCTTGGATATAGTATTTATATTTAAGTATGTGTTACAAAGTTTACAATGTCAAATTCTGGATCATAAACTTGTGCACTTACATTGCTTAAATTTATAATGAGTTCCTGAGTAATAAAGTTATAAACTATTTTTTAAAAAAATTAGAATAATTTATTAAATGATTTTATTTATGTTAGCTTGATAATATTTTAAAATTGAGTTTTAATATACATATCCATCATAATTCATTCAAATTTGGTATGCTTGTCATTAATAACAGATAATGCAATATGACAACGGAATATTTTAGTTGGGTTCTCTAGTTTCATTACTATAGTGAGGTTGTCAGATCAAAATTAATGTATTTTGACATTAAATTTCAAATACATTAATATCAATTCAATCAGTTTTCAGTAATGTGTATAAGATGACATTATATATATATATAAAAGCTTACACGAAAACGTATTTTTAGCATTTTTTAAAAATTGAAATAAAAACAAATCTCAATTTCTTTTGATTATATAAGATTGTTTTTTAAAAAAGTTTTTTTTTTTTGATTATAAAAGTTATTTTTTTTAAATAATTGCTTCTCAAATAAACAGAACTATATTACAAATGATATTAAGTATGGGTGATTTTACTTTCAATCTTAATTTGGCCTTTAGACTAATTGCAAAATATATCCAAATAGTAAAAAAATAATATATATATATATATTACAAGTCAGAAAATAATTATTTCTTCAAACTCATTTGAGTTTTTTTTATATTTAATTTGAAATAAAAGTATGGAGTATCCAGAAATTAATTAATGATTTCCATACTTTATATAACAATGTATTGAATTAAGTATTTATGGGCCCCTTTTTTACTTTAAGTTAAATATAAAAATCTCAAGTAAAATTTAAAAAATTTTCAGGCTTTTTGATCAATATTAAATAAAAGCATTTTCTATAAATATATGTAAATAATATATGATGCAAATAATAGGGTAAACATGAGAACATGAAACACCAATATCATTATTCCCACTGCTCACAAATAAAACAAATGAATGAGCATGGAAGATTGGCAAAGAATAAAATTAACCATAAGTTCACCCAGAATTAAACAAAAGTAATCAAATCATTCATCATCACAAACAAAGAACATTGAAAAATCAATAGTCAACTTTGTGACTGGATTTAAAAGAGATACATTATAACCAGGCTAATTATCTCATCACTACCAAACTTGTGGCAGATTATATAAACAATAATTTGCAAGCACAGATTTAAGTGCTAATCCATAAGAATAAAAAATATTGTTGAAATACAGAAATATGCTGCTCATCATCAATGATCTGACCATATAATATTATTAATTTATTGGATAATGTAAATGTAATTTTTAATAAAAAATTAAATTAAATATAATGCACAAACTTTAAAGATGACATGTTTGCATCATACAGAGTTGTTATCTGGTTGTCCAAACACCAACATATCAATCATCCATATGACTAACCATTCTGGTCTCATCTAATTCTATACAGCTTACTCTAAATAATTTTAAATAATTTATAGTTCCATTTTAATATAATTAAATAACTTTATTGGGATAATTTTAAAATTCTTAAAACCATAAGATATATAGAAATCAAATCCAAAACAGATAGCTAGAGGAATGAAGATATCACACTAAAATATTTTTTAAACAATTATTGATTAACAATAAACAGAAATTCAGAAAATGATATAATATGAAAATTTAAACATTCATTTATCAAAGAAAATATAGTTTCATAAAAAATATTTTACCTTATTAATTTTTATTCATTAAATTATTTATATTTGCTTTCACTAAGGTATTTCTTTAAATAACAAAAAAGGGAAAATAACTTTTTCCCTAATTGGGAGATGATAATCTTTAAATTAACTCAATTAATCTTTTATCAAGTTTTAGAGGAAAATTAAAAAAAAATGTTTCAAAAGAACATTATAAATTTAATAAATTAAATTTTCACAAAAAACTTATATGTAATTTTAAAGAAAAAAAATGAATAAATTCCAAAAAAAAATTTTCATTAGTAAATAATAAATCAATGAAATTATTAAAAATTATCAATTCTTAAATTTATAAAATTATTTTATAACAAAACTATTTTATCTATAAATCACAATACAATGTGTACATAAAATATTTTTAACCATGGTTTTAAATGTCTTTGGAGTCCTTTTTTTCAATTGAAATCTTCCAGTCCATGTTGGTTTTTTTTGAAAGCTTCTATACCATGTACATGATTAATTTGTCCTTTTTTGTATGAAGTGTTTTCGGGTTAGCAAACAGCACATGTTTTTGTCTGGAGTCAAGGTTGCAGACTATTTCAGGAGTAACTTATTTACATTTTTCTAGAGAGGCAGATTGCATGGAGGAAGATTGTGATTGGTCTTTAGCTAACATAGCAAATGTTTTTTATTGTAGAAAACATTTTATAATTTAAAACGTAGAGTACTAACAGCTTGGCTAAAATTTATTATGCTTATTTTTCTTTTAGCTATTAAGTCAGAAATGTCTTTCTTCCTACTGTCTTCTTCAACAGAAAAATCAAGACTGAATACTTCTCACAAGTCACTAAAGTTTTCTGAGTAACCAACACCCCTACTTTTCAGAACAGTCCTGTCTTTACATGACAAAATTTTATAATAAATAAATAGATTAATTTTGATAAAAAAAACAATTGTCCAGCCATTTCCCTCTTTCAAAATTGACATTGAAAAACAAATCAAAAACTTAAATTAGAATCATAAAATTTTTGACATTGCACCTTAGTATAAATTTTCTTGCACAAAAAGACAAGATAATCAGTTAATTATACTGACTTGATAACTACTGCTTATTGCATTGAAAGGCATAAGAAGAAAAAATAAAAAAATCCAACTCTGATCACTTAAACTAATAACAATGTTCTATTATCAAGATATTATTTTCACTTTTGCAGGGGATATTTTCTTTTCCTTTATTGTCTAATTCTTTATAGAACTCTTTTACAAGCTTTTAGGATGCAGTTTCTTGTTTTTATTGATAAAATGACTTTCTTTCCAATACCACTTACTTCTGAAATGTTCATTCTGATTTATAACTTTTCTTGCCAATTTAAAATGGTATTTTCTTATGTCATTTTAAACTCATTTCATACCATATTACAAAATTGCATGTATTCATTTCTTCTTAATAATTTATATATATATATATCTGTTTAATAGTTGTCTCTCAGTAGAAAATTGGTGCCTTTTAATAGAAGTTATCTTTTTTGCACTAATTGCTTTCACTTAAATCTAAATTATCTTTATAGACTGAATATATTTTGGAAAAAAATCGAAAGTCCTATTTTAATGTCACTGGAGTGTGTCTGAACGTTAGGACTATCAACAATTAATACTATTTCTTAATAGTTTTCTTCTGACTAATTTGGCCTTATATTTTGACTAATCTGGCATTATCTTATACCGAATCTATTAAAAATATATTTTTGAAATATACATTTTTTGTTAATCAAAATATAATTCAATTCAGCTGTGACCTTATTTGGAAATTCCATGCCCACTTTTGATTAGGATTTTTTTAAAAAAAAATTATAATATATAGTTTTTACTAATTCTGGCAACTCCACTAGTCTGAATGCATTCTCATTTTATTCCACAACTAAATTTACCTGCACCAACTTTATCATTCTACTGTTTGCAATTCTGGAATTAAAGTAACTCATGGTGATTGTAAAATATTATTTGGTCTGATGAAAAATATTTTTCTATATGCATATATATTCTCTACCACTTTATTACAATGAAAACTTGTTGGAGCATACACTTGAATTATCTGCATTTGGTAATTTCTATTAATACCATCAATCTCCACAATATTTTTTATTTGTAATGAATCCCACTCCAATTATGTTTACAATATTTGTGATTTTGTAATAAAATCCATGTCTAAATTTAAATTAATTGTTTCTTCATTTTATCTTCAATCTTCAAAATGTTTGACAATATCTCATTGAATATTAGACAGTTTGTTCTTCCAAATTTGCAATCACACTTAACTTGAAAGTGATCTGGACTTGTATGTATCTAAATAGAATATTTCCATTGAATGACAGAATGGTACTGAAATCAGGGAATTCTAATCTCCCATTATCTTTAGTTGGTATTTGCTGTTCTAGCCAGTGGATTCACAATCATCTGGGAATATTCACCAGAATTTTATTTTATCTGTAATGATTGTAAATATATATTTAAGAAAATCATTCACACATTTATCCTCTCTTGAAAACGTTTGAAGTGATATTTTACTTAATTTATGTCAAACAATTGAAAAGAGAGGATCTTAAACTCTGAGACAAATGACTAATAAATTTAGAAGGCAGGCTCATGCATGTTGGTGAATAAGTCATCTATGTTTATGTAGCATGTGAATAATTATATAGTAATAACAAATACAATGTCAAAACTTATGGAGTGGACAAAAAAATTTCCATTGCTCAGTTTCTTTAAGCATCTCTTTTCCATTAACACAAACCACATTCTGTAGAAATATATAAAAACTAATATACAGAGCTGAGACAGAGATTACATATTTTTTTATAAAATTAATTGAGCAGAGTATACTTTTGATACTTGTGCATCATATTAATGGTTAAAAGTATAATGCACAGGCATCAAAAATATACTTGGCCCAAATATCTTCTAATAAAATTTAGATCAACTCTGTTCCATGCATTATATTAGTATTAACGATAACATAAATTAGTAATCAATGTCTGTATTCCAAATATAATCAAGTATATACAATTCTTCGAAAAACAATACAATAATTAATACAGTAAACAATATTTTAAAAACAAATATCTATTTTAATTTAATAGAAGTACTTTCAACTATCTAAGTAGTGGTTAGCAACTATATTCAAATTCTGTTGCAAAAAACCATTATAAATGTATACAAAAACAATTACATCATACATCAATTTTCCCACAGTTCATTAATTTTTATATTAATAGCTTGTATATTTATCAAGTGCTGCTTTCCATTTCTTATTAACATCGCTTCTTTAATTTTACGTTTATTATTATTTCTTTCAATACATAAAATCTTAACTTTATTAAAATCAAAATCAAAAACACACACACACATATAATAAATAAAATATCCGTTAATTGAAAACAAAATTGTAATTATAATTGAAGTAATAAATTTAACGGTTTACAAATTGAATTTAATGGCAGTTGAGGCAGGTTTAAGAAATTAACCAAAAGTATTTCTGTGGATTTAAGGATTGTTTGTTATAGTTTGTAAACCGTTAAATTTATTATTTCAATTATATATATATATATATGTGTGTATATGTGTGTGTAACATTATGATCAAAAATTACTGAAGATGATACATCACCATTTTAACACGTTCTCGTCTTGATTTTTGCTTATTTAAATAGCAATAAATGCCTCTTTGATCATTTCCCCAATGTACAAAGAGATTCATTTATATATGTTTTTCCATAAACACACTGTCATTTATATACTGCACAACTTTGATTTAAAATACATCTATTTTTTGAATTATTTTATCAATATATTTAAATTATATATATATATATATATAATATATTTAAATTATATATATATATATTCACTATGTGGAGCTTACCACTAGCTACTAACAAGCTTTAATTATAAGTGCTGAGAGAGAAAGAATTCAAAATCTCTACTGGAAAATCCTCATCCCCAGACCATTTTGGTTTCAAGCTTATGACTCACCTCAGTGAGAACTTAGGATTTCAGACACAAATCTAAAACTCCAACTGAAGTATCAGCACTTATTTAATATGTTACTATCCATTTGAAAACTTGATTTTTTCAGACACACAAATGTCTTCAAATCAGCCTTACAAACCAGATAGTTCAGTTCAGTTTCAGCATATATTAATAGCTAAAGCAATATAACATTGCAAAAGCCTTCAAGGGTACACTTATAATATGTAACTTGCTTTTAAAGCTAGTACTAAAATGTTCTCTAGGTGGAGCTTACTACTAGCTCATAACTATATTCAAATTTGAATATAGTGGATAACGACTACTTAGATAGTCGAAAGTACTTCTATTCAATTATAGTATATATTTGTTTTTTAAAATATTATTTATTGTATTAATTATTGTATTGTTTTTTGAAAAATTATATATATATATTGTAACCTTATATTTTAGTGTAAAATATAAACATTGATAAAACTGATATAAAAAAAAATTTCTGTCTTCTTGGTGATTTGATTGCCTTGGTTTACATTTTGAACAGATTATCTACTTGCATTCAAAATAATTTATTGGTGAGAATAAGTAATATTTTGCCTTAATTATTGCCTGTATTATTTTAATGTATTTAAAATGGCTTTTTTCTGTCCACTGATTTGGCTCAAATATGTTTAACTTGTAAGAAATTGACAGCACACATCAAATTTAGTAAAATGTGATTAAAAATAATAATAATTTTTATTTATTTAAAATAATCTTAGAAATTATTTTCATTTAAATTCAAAAAGCATTATTAGATAAAAATATAATAAATTCACGTGTGCATTTCAGTGAGTGTTCCCACGGCAACGTTCGTATTTTTATTAAGAAAAAAATGGTGTAAGAATTAAATGTATGCAAAACATGTTAAGCATATTTAAAAAAAATAATTAATAAGCAAACGGATTAACCAAGAATTTTTATACAAATTTAAACATAAAATGGTGATATTTAATAATAGTATGAGTTTCTAGATTTAAAGGATCTGTTCAAGTCAGCCAGCCAAGTGAATCAAATCGCTAATAATTTTCTCAATATCTACATTTGAATATATGTTGGAACGCTTAAGTTTAAAAGTAGAATTAATTGCAGCAGGTCAGTATGTTTTGGAATATTTTACTACATACAAATTGGCAACAGTGAATAAATATTTTAATTGTAGAAGTTTTTTGAATATGAAAACTTAATTTTTAAAAAAGAAGAGGCTTAAAATCAAAATAAATTTTAAAATTTTATTGAAAGACTGGTTTAATATTTCTGCATATCATTTAAATTATAAACAGTTGATTATCTTATCTGAACGTATACTGTCAGTGTTGTATTTACTATTTATTTTTATATTTTTTTTTCCTCGCCGGGAGCGAACCCCCACCCTCTCAACCCACTCCTTGCTAGCCTCTCTACCCCTCGCAAAAAAGATATTTTGTTTACTACTTGAATAATGGTATCAGCATTTAAACAATGAACTAAAACTACTTTCTGATTTCTATCGCCAATGTTGATTTGTTAAATTATTTTGTTCCGATTGTTATTCTTAGATTTAAATGTGGATAGATAAATTAATATAGCCTGGATATCATACCTTGGAACAATGCTATATAAAATGTAGAATTTAATAACTTATGAAGAACATTTTCATTTAAACTTTACATGCTATGCTTTTGGAATTATCTCATATTCACGGAGCCACATAAAATTCATTAATTTAAAATTACTCGTAATAACTAGAAGAAACGGATATAATCACATCTATGGAATTCGGCTATAATTTATAATTATTACTTTGTGCAATGTGTATTTATTGTTCAAAACATTTTTACTTTGATTTCACTGATAATATTTAGTATTCTAAAAATGTTGTACACTTAAATTTATGTATTTAAGTAAGAAGGAATTAATTTTAATTTTTATTATTATATGAACTTATATGTGAGGTTCATGATTTATATTTTACTATGTTTAAATTAAACTCAAGGGATTGAATAAAATATTTATTCAAGGGAATAGTGCTTGTGGAAAAAGCTTGAGAATTACTAATAAATTTATGGTGTGTATCAATCTCTTATGAAGTGCCTTATGAGTCTTTCCTGTTCTATTCCTATACTCATGCCACTTATATTACATTGTTATTATGTTTATATTTTAAGCAAGATAAATCAGTATATTAGTTGTCTTTATTATTGAAACACTTTTTATTATGTATGAACCCACATCTACCAAAATTCTGGTGTCTTTCTGAATTGTCAGAATAATTGAGGAGGATGATTTTTGCACTTTAAATATGAAATAAATATTAATATTGCTTTGCGATGTTAAATGGCATTAGTCTATGCTGGTGGTTAATCTGCAGATTAATTAGTTGCCACTTTCTGTATTTTTACACTCATTCCTGTGCTGGTGGTTAATCTGTGGAATTGTAATTATATTTGTTGCTTCATGGTGGTGCATAAACCCACAGGGCACTCAGTGTTGTATCATTCCTTTGTGTAGATGAATGCATGCACAGCAATATCATTTTACTTCATAAATGTAAGTTTGGGCAAAGTATTTTGTATTATTGTACTTAAATCATCTTCTTCCATTTATAAGTATAAGTTACAAGTTGAGTCATAAAGTGTAGCAGGGCATCTTACCTAAATTATCTTCATGATGATTAACTGTTTGTTAATTAATATTTTATCTGAATTGAAGTTAGTATTTTCACTTTGGTTTAGCTTTGCATTTTAGCTAATTCCTGCAAATAGAATATTATTATAGGTCTATAGTATAGGTTTATTGGTTCTGGAACTGACACATTAGGTATTTCACAATTTGATGTTGAATTTCAGTAGAGTTTCCTCAAGGCATAAATTAGATCCAATTATAATAAAATTTATGATTAGGATGCTATAAAACAGTGCCTATGATATATTTATTGAAAGAAACAAATGGAATGATATTTTATTTATTTATTTATTTGTTTATTTATGTATTTATTTATTATATTAACACATCATATATCAATTATTTGTTAATCATAAAATTGTAAATAAATATTAATTTATAATTAAACTTACTGTGCCATTGCTATTTGACATTCATAAAATCAGAAATCCTATATCTTGAATGAGCATACATTGGAGTACATGCTGTTGTCAGTATGATAAGAGTCTTAGTAATACTCTGAGAAAACATTTGAATGCTTTTGTTTTTAGTAGTTTATGATGTGTAAAGTACAATATAATCCCATTTGCCTTTTCCATCACTTTAGCTTTGCATTGTTGATTCTAGTACATGATAAAAAATTGATTGATTTTATAAATTTATAAACAAATTTACCAGCTAATGATATGGTTGAATTTATTTGCTTAATGTTATAATTGTCATTCATCAATATAACAAGAGTCTCGCTGCTATTTATTAAATTATAAATTTAAGTTTATAAGGAAAGAACCTAAGTTTTCTATGCTTATTATTATTGCAAAGCTCATACCTAGACTAGCATTTGTACCAAAATCATATTCTCATTTTATAATTCATAATCATTAATAGTTTCACAAATTACACCATCTAGTTCATGGTCGGCCATAAGGTCTCATGCAATGAAAATTCCAGATTAAAGTTTTGAAGAATAATAAAATTACATACTTATAATTTGTCTAATGTACTTTCATATACAGCTATGATGGGTCTTCACAGTGTATCCTGGCTGTGATCAGATTAGATTATAACAATTTCATGTTATATCATTAATTTTGTTTGTTGTGATGTGATCAGACTTTTCAGTTACAGTTCTTAGTGTGCAATGTGGTAGGTTTGATTACTTACATTCATCACATGTTCTCCAGATTTCGGTTATAGTCATTGGTGCCACAATGTGGTTGGCAAGATATGCTTTTTGGTTATTGTTCTTGGCACCATACGATTGGGGCATTTGTTACAGGGAATTTGGATACAGTATATATAAGACATATTTTGTAGGTTCATCCATGTTAAAAAACTTAAATATTGATATAAATGACGTTTCGACTTGTTCACACAAGTCATCCATTGGGTGATAAAAGGGAGAAAAACAGTTGTAGAGGCACTACAACCACCGATTTTAAAAAAAACATTAAAGTTCCACCAATAGCAAAAATGTTAAATTAAGAATGCTTTTTAAAAAAATGTTTCCAAATATGAGGAAGTTTGCATGTATCATCTCACTTATTGATAGAATCTGGCCTTTACATGTCTCAATGGTTTCTCTAATTAACACTGGTAGAGATTATAACATCTGGATATGATCCTGGTACTAGAAAAATCAATTTTATGACAAATCAATTTTATGACCTGAATATATAGTATAGAGTGAGAGTGTGTTGATGATGATGAGTGTTGTTTAACTGCATTAGCATACTTATCTCTCCTAACACTGATGCGATGATTACTCATACCTATATAAGAAGCTTTACAATTTTCACATGAGATTTGATATACACCATGAGATTCAAGAGGGATTGAATCCTTAGGCTTGGTTATTATATTGCTGATCTTTTGATGAGTAGAAAATGCTGTATCTGTATTATAGCGTTTTAATATATGTGCAATACTGCCTGTAGTTCCTTTTACATATGAAACACAATTCCTAATAGCTGATTTATCATCTTTTTGTTTCCTATTTTATCCATTTTGGGCTTGAAATGAGGCTTTTTATATAAATTTATAATTATAACTATTTGCTAATAAAACACTATTAATAGGATTTATTTCTTCTTTCAGATGTGACATCTGAAAGGTTAATTGCTCTATTTAAAAGAGTTTTGGCTACATAAACTATCTGAGTTGGGTGATGATGAGAATGGAAATGTAAATATCTGTCCATGAGTGTATTTTTTCTATAAATCGAAAAATATAAACTATTTGGTGTTCTGGTGACTAGTACATCAAAAAAAAAAGGGAGTTTTCTATCAGACTCTGTCTCCATTGTAAATGTAATATGAGAATGCATATTATTTAAATGTAAGATAAATCATCTAATTTATTTTTTCCATGTTGCCATATGACAAAACTGTCATCTAAGTATCTGAACGAAATGAGAGGTTTAAAGATGATGATTCTAAAACATGTTTCTATATCTTCCATGAATAAATCAACTATTACTCCTGAGATAGGTGAGCCCATAGGAGTACCAAAAACTTCTCTGTAATGCTGTCCATTGTATAGAAAATATGTGTTGTGTTCAAAAGACAATGTTTAATCAAAGCAATAATATGGTCTGGTAAATTGCCACACTGTGAAATTATATCTAAAGCTTCATCAATTGGAATGTTTGTAAACAAAGACACAACATCAAATGTAACCAGAATATCATTAGCATTAATTTTTAAATTTTTTAAAACAGAAATAAAATGAAAAGAGTTTTTAATATATGATTTAATAGATAGGATTGTAGGTTTAATGAAATACAATAAATATCTAGCTAAAATATGAGTTGGAGATACTATTGAACTTACTACTGGATGAAGGGGGATATTTAGTTTATGAATTTTTGGAAGTCCATAAAATTTTGGACAGACACAATATTTTTATGAGGGTTTATTTTATTTTTTTATCTCTGTTTCAAAAGGCGATTTATTAATAATGGGTTTTGTTGTTTTTTCTAAATACATAGTATGATCTCTTTTTGATAGTTTATAAGTTATATCATTAAGCAGATCTAAAATTTTATTATGGTAAATGTCACGATCCATAACCACTGTGGCATTACCTTTATCAGCTGGAAGTACCAGAATTGATTTGCCCATTTTAATATTATTTAATGCTTGTCATTCTTTCTTTGAAATATTATTTTTAGGAAGCTTAGCTTTTTTTAAAATATTACAAATCTTGGCTTTTGTCAAATCAGCTGATGGAGAATATGTTTTATCAAGAGCTGATTCAACATTACAAACAATTTTTTCAAAAGGTATCCGGGAAAGCGTTAAAGCAAAATTATATATATATATTATAATAGTAACTTACAGTTATTATTATTGGTCTAACGTGTTTTATCTCTTGTGAAATTATTTATAAATATAAATTTTTATTTGACTATTTTATTATGTAACATATATGTACTATTTATATATACATTTAAGTTTTAAATAATACATACCTTAAGCTTTTGAGTAAAATGCCAGATTTGAAGTTAAGAATAAATACTTATATATTTTTTTATTTTATTATTAAATCTTAATGTCAGTGGAACAATTGATAGTTGAGTTAAGCATGAACTTGTATATAACACATGAGCAGATTCATTCGTTCTCTTGATATAAAAAAATGAAAGAAAAAGAAAATCTTTTCTCTTTAAAAATAGCATTTTTCTTTTATCAATACTACTATTTAACGATTGGAATTTAAATATTAACTTTTCCAAATTAAAATAATTTGTGGATTAAAAGTCTGCAAGGAAAATATATTTAATTTTCTACTCAATCTTAAAGGAATAGCAATATAAAAGAAAAGAACGTCTGTTTAGTTTTTTTGGAAACTACGTTGTTTTAATACTTCCATGATTCTTCAGATATATATAAATTTAAGATAATTATATATATATATATATATATATATAGAATAAAACAATGTGTTTTGAGTAAAACAGCTTTATATCGTAAAGCTTTCGAAACCAACCTTGCATGCTATTTTAAAATATTTTGAAATATTGAATATATAGAACGTCTAGTGATAATAGAGAAATGAAGATTAAGAACATCTACATTCGAAGAATATTTATTTTATTTCACATTAATCTGGTCATTGGATGTTATTAACAGTTTATCGTTTAAGGATAAATGGAATCATCATTGTACCAATGGATTGGTGATGTGCTTCATAAGAGATCTTCATTGGGATGATGAACTATAGACTTCAATATCTACTCTCAACTCTCTTATAAATAAGTTTCCTTTATTATTTATTTATATATATTATAATAATGCTTATATTATTTTAATATGTTTATTATTATTATTATTATTATTATCTTTATTTCAAATTTGGCATCACATCATATATATCTTAAAAGGAAAATTATATTTATTATTAAATATAATTAATTGAAAGCTTAACATAATTCATCAAATTAGATGAGGGATATAAAAAATAGTTATTATTTGACAGATATCTTAAACAGGATTATATTGTGTTTACTACGTAATATTGTAAACGTTTAATGTATTTTTATTTATTAAAAATACATATAATATATAAGTTATACAATGGTAAATAATACTTATATATGGGTAATTGTGAAGCATATAAATAAGAACGATAAATAAATTAATAAGTTACATAAATTATTAATTTTTGAACCCAGATATTGTTTTTATATATCTGTTAATTTAAGCTATTTTCTTTAATTTTTGAAAGTTTATTATAGTATTGAGTTTTATCATAGGGTATTAAATAAAAAATATCATTTATTAATATTCTTTTAAAATGATAAAATTCATCCGTATTTATTTATTAATATTTTATTATCTATTCTATTATATTTTTTATTGTTTATTAAATATTGATTTGTTAACGTGATCTCTTTGTCTAATCATTATTGAATTATATTATATATATGCTAGTATTATAAATATCATATGAATAATAGTTATAATTAATGCTTATATAAAGGCATATGAAATAACTTGTTTTGAAATTATTCCTGAAAAGAGCTAATTGCAAATTCTCCGTGAGTTTGAATATCGTGGCATAATGGTGACTGAAAGAGGGATGAAAGATGGATGACCTGGTCTAAATTGTATTTAAACTTATTTAAAGATTATTGAGCTAGCATAATAAAGATATATATATATAATCATGGATTTAGTATTTCATCGATTCATTTCTAGCATTCTACTTGAAGACCCAAAGTCCGATTGTAGTGAAATGCATATCCTCTTTCTAAGGAATTTAATCATCTCTTTATATTTAACAAGACCAACTTAGATTTTAAATATAATCCATTCTGTTATATTTGGCGAACCTAACTGTGAAGCATTAAGTTAATGATTTCTAAACATTAAATATAATTGATTATATTACATTTAATACATCAACTGGGATGATTAAATGCCGTTCCGTTATATTTGGTGCCTCAACTAAGGCTATCAAATAGGCTGTCCCGTTATAATATATATATATATATATATATATATATATTGTAACCGGATGTAACCGGATGTACAGACCAACCTCACTCTTTGTTGATTTATTTCCTGATGAGCATATCGCAGTAAGGAACTATTGATTGGTATTCCCCAAAGCAGTAGTCACCCCACCTACAACAATATTTCCTGTTCATCAGAGGATGTAGTATCATATAGACTGGAAACATATAGAAATTTATGTGTTTGGTTTCCCAATAGGTGCCACTAGAGTTCCATCTCACTAAAATCTTACTTATCATCATTTAGCACTTCTATCACAGTTCATTAACAGTTTGTTTCTTACTATTTATATTCAAGTGGAAACTCATTTTTTAGTTCATATAATGAGAAAAAGTCGAGAAATATTTCAGGTAGATCATTTGAGTGGAACCCATATTTTTTTTCACATAATGAGAAGAAGTCTAAACATACCTTTGGGGTAGATTTATAGGTATACAATTGATATACAAGTATTGATAATCACATTTTGATGAGAATAGAAGCAACTCAGGTAGGGATGCAGATAATACATAGGTGTTCATAATCATATTCTGATGTTGGTAGAAATATTTCCGGTAGATATACATATACAATCAATATGCAAATATTTTTAATACCAGGTCTGTAGAAGCATTTTAAGTAGGTTCACAGATACAATTTATACATAAATGTTTTTGATTATAGATTTCACGTCTATAAAACCATTTCGAGTAGATGTACAGATAATGCCAGTATTATAATTATTATTCCAACTTTGTGAAAGCATTTCAGGTAGGTATACATATGCAATTAATACAGAAATGTTTGTAATCATTTATTCCGGGTCTGTAAAAATATTTTGAGTAGATTTACAGATAATATCCGTATTACAATTATTATTCCTGGTTTGGAAAGCATTTCAAGTAGGTATACATATTATAGATAAATATTACCATCGTTATTAGAAACGTTTTACTATTTTAACATATCTTTGATTTCTAAAAGTTAATTGACATTTCAATTTAGCTGGTTCATTTGAAATAATTATTACAATTATTATTAAAAGTATTTTTATTATTTGAACATATCTTGAATTTTATGATGTAATTGGCATTTAACTAATGAAATATATAACACATATATATCGGTGTGAGTGTTTGTAATTAAGTAATAACAATTTTCATTTCTTGTTTCATTTTTAAATAAAGATAAAAATCTATCGTCAACTTTTGACTGAAGTTAATAATTGATTGTGAAAACTTTTTTTAAAACTAATAATATAAAATTTTCTCTCTTTTGCTTTATAAAAATTAATGGCTATAATTTTAATTCATATTTTATTTTTATCAAATCATTTCTTTATATCTCTAAGGCAATTTTAACTAACTGCTTACCTCAGAATTCATATATCTTCATTTATTGATGCTTTTCTAAAATAACTGGAGGTCCATCACCGCATGGCACATTGACACTTTCAAGCAAGGCTTGGAGATTCACATGGTTTGCAGTCAGAGAGACAGAAGGCAATCTAGCCAATCATGTTAAGATGGTTGTTCATTAGGCTCCTTAATGGTTCCATTCTAGTATCTAATGATTTTTTTAATATCTAAAGACAAATCTTGTATCTGAATAAATTTAATCAATCACTAACAATTTTCCAACCTATTTATATTTTCTTTCTCTGACAAATGGATTCATCTTATATGCCCTTTTGATCCCATTGCTGACAGTGCTTTTTCATCTTTGTCTGCGTTTTTAATCCCCTAGATCATTAGACATTTTCTCTTTGACAGGAACAGACTTTTAATTAGTGACTGTTTTCAATTATATGTCTAAATGTGTTTTCAAATATTACGTTTCCTTGCCTGCAGCATGGTGACTTGGCACTGTTAATTAATATTACTAAAGCCATTCTGCCTTATAAGTTTTCTCCAATCTGATTTTATTTAAGTGCCTTTTAACTTAGTAGTTTTAATAAAAATGTATACTTTTTTTCTTTTTGATTGCACTATAAACTTGTTTGATATCCTTTTTGTTTGATCAAATTGTTATGAATTAACAAATTATCATTTTTATTGCTGTCAAATTTTATTACTTCTTCCTTTTCTATAAAATATTATTAGTCTTCCTTAAAATATTATTAGTCTGACTTGGCTTTAACCTATGTCATTTTAATTGGGTGGGGGGGATCTTCTAAACATATATGTGAAACAGCATGTCTCTTTCAATATATATATATATTGTACCATCTTGTTTAGATCTTGAATAGGCATTGCCATTTATGTACAATAAAAGAAAATAATTTTATAGCTCATTGAGTTTATAGATTGTTGGCTTTGGAATGGTTAGGTGGTATTACATCTATTTTAAGTTATTATGGAAACACACCAAATACAAAAGGAATATTTCACAATTTGTTTTTATTTCTATCCTTCTGAAAGAAGTTCATGAGTTGATTTTACTTTTTATTTATTTTTAAACACTAATATGCAATAGATTTGGTATTTTATTTTTAAAAGTTATATATAAAGCTAAAGATGTACATTTTAAATAAATTAAAATAATATTGTATTTATCTATATATTTTAATAACAATAAGTTTTAATAAGTAAATGATAAATTACATTTTCATGTGTGCGTTTTAATACATACATACATGTTTAGATTATTCTTTAAATATGAGATTATTGTATAAAATTTTAAAATTGAGAATATTTTAAAATACAATATTTGCTGTTCTATATATATTGTTTGTAACAGTATTTTAAAAGTAAACAAAATATATTTTTTTATCATAAAAAAGAAAAAAAATGCACAAGTTATTGTTACTATTTTGTTTATTATTTTAAAATTTAAAGAGAAGACATATTATTAGAGATGATGGCTTGTGTTCAAACAATCTTAGTAATTGTTCAATAAAATTAAAAGTATAAAGATTGAATGTAACCATAATAACTACATTTAAGACGAATTCATTAAATTATGGCAATCAATAAAACTTATATAAAAAGGCTGTGCATTCTCTTGGGAAATTATTATTGTTTTGTTCTTTTTATATTCTTGACCACTTCAGTAATCACAGATTTGTAAAAGATGTTTTGTTTCCAAGATGCAGTGTATTGAAATGGAATATTTATCTTGTCATATTCATTTCACTATGTTACACCCTATAATCTACTCTTTGCCAGGATCTAACCCTAAAAATGCCCAAGATATATCTACATGAGTATATAGATACAGTTGCATATATATATATATATACATGCTTTAATGTCAGTAATGTAATCAGTATGTATAGATTATAGTGATAACTTTAATAAAATCAATGTACAATTTATAATTCAATTTATAACTCAATTTATTATAATTGCATATATATATATATATATATATATGCAATATATAATAATATAATATATAGAATCCATATATATATATATATATATATATATATATGGATTCTATATATTATCACAATACATACATATTAGATGTATTTTGTTTATGTAATTTGTTGTATTTTAAAAGAAATTGGTTTCTAAAATAATTTGTAAAATTATCATGTGATTCAAATCTGTTTTGCGATGGTGTGCTATACAAATTATTTTAACACTAGATATTTGTCAAAACATATCGCTAAAGTAAACACTTAACCAACTTTTAAATTACTAAAATCTTATATGAAAATAAAAGGTAAAATTATTGAAAACATCCTAATAAAGAATTATACAAAAGACAGTAGTATAATTTAATAGGAGTAGATATATATAGGCCACCCTTTTCCATGTAAGAACTACACTGCCATGTTTTGTAAGCATTTTCTAACAGAATACATGCCAGTTTAATTTTTAATATGTCTGAGTAGGAGAGGCAGGATTTACTGTTCTCCAAGCTTGAAGAAGGGTGATCTTCATTTTCATTCCACTTGCTGAAAACACCCAGCTGCCATATTGGTGGTAGAAGTTCCCATAACAGACCTGCTGGGCTAACATTTCCACCCTGGAAGATATAATGTCTATCCTATGAATAATTATCACTACTTTACTTGCCACCCAGAAATGCTGACATATTCTTCCATTAAAGAGCCAAAGATAAAATTCCTAATATCACTGAAAAGAGCTCTAAAATGAATTTTAACTTAGAAATCTAAAGCTATAGCTATTGTATTAATATCACTGAACATTCAAAGTAAATTTAATTTTCACAACCTTCCCTTTAATTAAAATGTAAAGTCATCGATTTCTTACCTTTTATAAATTAAATTTAATATCTGTAAAATATTTAATTTTACTTAAATTAAAATGGAAAATTAATGATCATAGTATTAATTTAATCTATCTTTTGCTTTCGTGCTCACGGTGATGTCAATTCTGTATTAGAAGTCATAGTTATTAAGATTTTATTTACTTATGTATATGATAATATTACGAATGCCATTTGACATAATAAGCTTATTAATTATTCAATTTGGTGCTGAAGATAGTGTGAATTTTACCTTTGATCTAATGATTATATAATAATGTTTAGTTATTAAAATCTTATTCGCTATTTTGAAATTGGGTTGCTTAATCATAATGGTTGATTGCCTTGTGATCATTACAATGCTTGACTTTGATTTGAAATTCAGTCCTTAATAATATTCTGGTCTCTCAATACTAAAACTATAAAGTGTTGAATAAATATTATTTTAGACAATAAGTAATGCTAATTGTATATTATAAATGTGTATTTTATAAGTATTGATTTTATCCCCCTAAAATATACACCCCAATATAAAAGATGTTGGTCAAACATTTGTTGGACAGGAATTATTATATTTGTTACTTAGCCTATTTTATTGTTGCATTAACTTCAATGCTTATTTGATGAAGTGGTTTGGATTGGCTTTACAAGTGTTCACCCATGATTTCACAGGCAAATGTAATTATTTCTATTATAATTGTTATATTATGTTGGTGCATTGTTGCTGAGAACTTATGATATATGTATAGATATGTCCCTAACTTGTTAAATCTTATGGGCTAACAGCAAAGACTAACCCAGTTATCAGCTGCTCATATAATAGTAAACACAATTCACCAAGGGGCCAAATTATTCAGGTGCCAAGCATCAAATATGCAACTGGGATACAGACCCAGGACTTTTGAGTAAACTATTCATGTTCTGAACTTTCATATTTCAGATTAATTTATTAGCAAGCTTCTAATTCAAACGAATCGTACATCTTAAATGTAGAAGTAATTTCTCATCTGCACTGCCTAATCCCTGATAATGTTGGTAGTTGCTGAGAGCAAACCAAAGGTGATGCTAATTTAGTCAGTTCACTCCCATATATTACATTGACTCTTGCATTTGTCTGAAACCATAAAAATCCATGGTGGAATATATCATGATTTGCATCATCTTTCAAAATTAATGATATATTCAAAACTTAATTTACTTATATTAAATAATCAGCAATATTAATGCTATAGTAGATAATCTATGTCTCCAGTTATCATCTTTACCATTATCATTTGACAGACCATAATAAGATAATTATATATCATTTGGCATATTAACCATCATGACCATCAATCAGCCATAGAATACAAGATTATTAAATTCACTCAAAATAAGTCATTGGCACTGTATTATGTTAAATGATCTGCCTAATTGTATAATACCTAGTATCAGCCAAATAACTGTATTTTAGTGATTGGCTGATTATCATTTATACATTATGTTCTTGTTATCAACTGTAATAAACTTATTTAAATGTACTTAGTCCCCGATATCATTCTTACCACATTCCCATCCAATGAAATTATTAATAACTATATTAATGTTATGCAATAATTATAGCATTGATATTACTCCCTCTTTAGTTGAATTTATTTTATCTTAAGTTATTAACCTATTCGTGTTATGTGGGTGTTCAGAAAAGGGCCATGGGCTAAATGGAACTTGTAGGTAAACTCGGGAATGTTATTCATAGAGTGTTAAATCATGAATCACTGGTAAATAGATTGAAACTTGGTGGAATTTAGTACTCCTATATCCCATCTTGATCAAGTTAAGTGTATTTTTCCAGAACTCTGGGTTTTGTTATATGAATATTAAATTCTGACTATTACAATATGTATTTAAAATTTTTTTTAAGTAAAGCAGCATAATAAAAAGACAAACAATATTTGATGTTCACCCTGAGGTTAAAATGTAAATCTTTTGAAAAATTTTAAAATAACAGCTGAAATGGGATTTATTACTTGAAGGTGTTCTTGGAGATAATTTTAAAAAATGTTTAGTTAAAAATTAAAGTGAATATATATCTGTACATCTAATATATATATATATCTTACACTTGTTCGGCGGTTTTGGTATAGCGCCATCTTTTGGACATAAATAACAAGTGATAGCAGGTTATGTGATTAACTTGTATTTGTTTTTTCATAAATGTACCTTTAGAGTATTCTTGCAATGATATATATTGCAGAGACTTTGATTATATGGTGATTCTGAACTGAGATCAGACCCATATAAATATCTAGCTTGCTAGGCTGGGTTTGAAGACTTTTCCGGTCTGAAAAATTCATGCTTGCAATCTGATAGAAACGTTTTGCATAAACACTTGAGAGTCAGTGTTTTAGATCTAGTTTCTATACTCTATCTCCCACTGAGGATAGCAAACCAGCTTGAAATCAGCTGATCTGGGAGTGAGCAAATGAAAGAGGTAGTTAATTTCTGACTCTTTTTTCGTTTATGTAAAACAAATCTTACACTTGTTCAGTGGTTTTGGTATAGCGCCATCTTTTGGACATAAATAACAAGTGATAGCAGGTTAGTGATTAACTTGTATTTGTTTTTTCATACACGACGCTCTTTAGAGTTTTCTTGCAATGATATATATTGCAGAGACTTTGATTATATGGTGATTCTGAACTGAGATCAGACCCATATAAATATCTAGCTTGCTAGGCTGGGTTTGAAGACTTTTCCGGTCTGAAAAATTTACGCTTGCAATCTGATAGAAACGTTTTGCATAAACACTTGAGAGTCAGTGTTTTAGATCTAGTTTCTATACTCTATCTCCCACTGAGGATAGCAAACCAGCTTGAAATCAGCTGATCTGGGAGTGAGCAAATGAAAGAGGTAGTTAATTTCTGACTCTTTTTTCGTTTATGTAAAACAAATCTTACACTTGTTCGGCGGTTTTGGTATAGCGCCATCTTTTGGACATAAATAACAAGTGATAGCAGGTTACGTGATTAACTTGTATTTGTTTTTTCATATATATATATATATAAATTAAGAGTGTGCTAATAGCTCTAAACAAGCTTTTTTTTATTTATAATAAATGCTACTACAAGAGAAGGCATTCAAATCATTTTTATCTTGGATTGTCCCCATCACCAGACCGGTTTTGACCTATGGGTCTCTTCAGAAGGAGTTGGGACATTAGATTTAAAAAACCAACTCAAGCAAAGCATTTATCTAAAAGTTAATTGTTAGAAGAAGATCTGAAACTTTTAGACATCTACATGTCTTTAAAGTCAGCTCTCCAACTGAAAAAATCATATGGGCCTGAACTTAATTTAGATACTCCATATATTAGTAGGCTTAGCCCTTTAATTTAGCTAAAGCCACAACAGCAAAATAATAATAGTAATAATAACAAGTCAGATGTCACATGACTTATATATAGCTTGCACTTACAAATATGTAAAATTAAGAGTGTGCTAACAGCTCTAAACAAGCTTTTTTATTTTATTTATGATAAATGCTACTAATTTTACATATTTGTAAGTGCAAGCTATATATAAGTCATGTGACATCTGACTTGTTATTATATATATATATATATATATATATATATATATATATATATATATATATATATATATATATATATATAAATGCTTAGAAACAAATTAATAATTTGCCAAGGGTTTAAAATAATATTAATCATCTAATAGAATAATTATTTTTAAAAGAATGCTGGAGAAAAGTTTGACCTAGTACATGTTTATTTAATGTGCCTTATGCCAACTAAAGGCATAATTAAACGTTATAAAACTGTTAGTGAAATGTTGTCTATGTAAATCATGTGCTAGGGATTAAACGATAGACATTTTAACAAATAGAATAATTAATAGTTAGAAATCTTAATAATGTTTATTTGTGGAAGTTAATATCTATATTCATCTATATTTACATATAAATTATTTTATTTATTATTTTATTTTTTATTATATGTGTGCTAATGAACAAATAATTAATAACTACAGATATGATAGTCATCATTTTAGATAGAATATTTTAAAAAAAAACCTTTTTATATACTTTAATTGTTGTACTTCAAAATGTTGGATTTTCTTAATGGATTTGGAACTTTAAGAAAAAAGAACCTTAAAGAGAAGTAGAACCAAGATAATAAATATTACTCATTATTCACACAGATTGTATGATCTATTTATAATTTATTACATGCATTTATTTGATTTTATATTATAATCATTATTTTAAAAAAATATTTAATATGTACTTGTATGTGAGTGTACAATTAATCAAAGATAAATTTTAATGGTTCTAAATTTTATATTTAATAATCGTAATAGATTTTATTTAATATCTTATTTTGGTTTATTCCGTGAAATCAATAGGCAAACTCTAACAACTTAGTATTTTGTCCATATGATTTTTTTAAATTGTCTATTTTTATTAACAGATAAATGAATATATATTGTGCCATTACAATTTAGTCACTAGCTAAATTTATAGTAATGTGCATGTAGAAAAGGTAAACCAAAATCATCATCACATTTTTATATAACCATAAAGGAAGTTGTAGGGCATCCAAGTTTAAACCCTACAAGGTCCAAGTCTAAAAGCTTTAAACAGAGAGAGAGAGTGGGTCAACAATTATATGCTTTATTTGTTTGTGTGTTGATAGAAAGGTAATACACACATTTAAACTATTTAATATTTAAATTTTCTGTTCAAAAGCAAAGTTATAATGCATACGTATAGGCAGTGTATGTGTAAGCTATTTAATTGTTTTATATTTCAAATATTCAACATTTTAACTTTCTTTAAAACTAACTTATGCTTGATCAATTTTAATGTCTTATTTTATACTTCTATTTTGCTTTTCTTTAAATGTAATTGGGATTTAAAAGTTACAGATTTAATTTTAAATAATAGGGTTATAATTACTAGGCTAGCAATTATATTATTTAATGTTAGTTTAGGAATGATTTGAAAGAATGAAGGATGTGTGTACATTACATACAGAAATTTACATTTACTAAATATTGAAAGAAAAGGTAGGATTAAATCTGTCAAATTATTTTTTTTGTACAATTTTATGTTAAAAGAGGAAATCTGTTTAATCAGATATCTATCTTTGTAGCAATTTTTTTTGTAAATGATTGTTGTTCACTTTGGGAGCTTATAATGGGTGAGAACTCTAATTTTGAAATTGTCTTATCTTAAAATCTAAAGAAGGAAGCTCAAAAATTTGTTACCTAGATGTAAAAAAAAAGAAAGGAAATAAGGATTAAGTCTAATTTTTTTAAACAAAAGTGTCTGCAAAAGGATTAAACTTTTCAGTTGAAAAATAATTTAGTTGAAAATAAATTAGAGATCTAATTAAAATGAATTTGTCCAAAAATAGCAAGTGACGCTATCTCTGATTGGTTAAGTTAGCTAAAAATTGGATATAAAAAGCTGTCTGGAATTATTATTTTTTGTGATTATGATTCAGATTATTAGATTATTAAATTGAATGTTGAAAATATAAGAAATGGCTGGCTAGAAAAATTATATGTACGTCCCATCTTTTCTGGACCATCTGGGGAAGCTGCACATCACATAGGAAAGAAAAGATGTTGTGTCTAAAATAATATTCTACACCTTTCAACTGACCAGAGAAATAAGATGTTTTTAATAGAAGGAAGAAAGCATTCACCTGCATTTGATAAAAGATGAATTAATCTACTGATAAATATTAATCATCAAGTCCAATTAATTGTTCCAACAACTGATTTTAAACTCAAGAAAATTTATAAATGTGAAAACAACCGCTGTATTTCATCCACTAAAAGAATAATGCTTGACAGGAAGAGAAGAAAAATTAATATAATGATTTCCAAATTATCCACTAAAGCAAATAACCTCAATAGAGTCATCATCTTCAAATAGTTATACAACTCAAGAAAGAGATTGTTCCCACATAAAACGGAAATGATAGCTACAGAAATATAGACATTATACAAGACAAGTTTGAACCCTTGGAAATTCACCACAAACAAAAGATTGGGAATATGACTTTTTATATCTATTTTCTTTATGATATCAGAGTCTTAATAAACATTTTAGCAATAAAGTGGTATATTTTATTTAAAGAACTTTTAAAGACTATTCAGATCGATTAAAACAAGAATGTCTTACTAATAATAACTTTGAGCTTCATAAATTATCTTGAATGTATGAAAATTATTTGTTTATTAATTTTACAGTTATGAAAAATATTAATGTGTAAAACAATTTTTTTTATGGTATTATGATTTTAGTTTTAACTAATATATTATTATTATTTTGGTTTTAAATAATATTTTGTTATTATGGGATAAAACACGCACATACATAATAATATTTTTATATGTGTATAATTGCGAGTGAATGTGAAATAATGAGTAGTGTTAGAATATTAGATTATTTTGTTTCAAGTTAAGTATAGCATTTCAGAGGTAGAAGAGCGGGGGAGAAAATAATTTAAAACTTGTTTCTAAAACTTGCTCTTTCAATTCTATTAACATTTTCTTTTACATTCTACTTACATGTTAGATTTATAAAGTATGTGTGCTAATGAGCAGATAATATTTTTTTCTTGAAATACTTTTCTCATGGAGTGAAAATCATGGTCAATGTGACGTCCAACTTAATACAAAATACATTTGAAGGGAAAGGGGGAAGAACTTGAAATTAATTGAGGATTGATATATAATCAATTATTATTATTATTATTATTATTCATGTCAATTTTCATATTTATCTAGAAATTTTTATGTATATGTTAGAAATGTAGTAATAAATATTAGTTTGTTTTATTAAACGAGGCGTATATATTTCATTAAGTGTAGTCTTTGTTAAGTGTGATTATTCATCATCATCAATGGTTGAATATTAGTTATTTAAGATATAAGTAAGTATGCTAAAATTAAGCAATAATTATGAATTTCTTTATATAATTAGTTTTATGTTTAGGCTTAGTCCTACAGCTGTAGTTGAAACCATTGTCATTATCGTTATTATTATCATCATCATCATCGTCATCAACGTTTTAATTACTGAGCTGTTTAACTGTTTAAAGGCCATAAATAAATATTGATTTTATAATATTTAGTGATTTCTTAGTATTATTATAACCACATCCCATCATCTATTTCATGCAAGGATGAGTGAATTGCCATCCTAAATTAGTTATATATAATCTGAGCTAGTAAACTTGTAAAATATTGAAACACATTTGTTATGCTAAGATCTGAGACATGATTTATGTCTAATATACTCCACTTTGGTTTATAGATGTTTTACTTTTACCTAAATATTAGTGCTTATAGTGATATGGCTCAAAAAGCAAAATCTCTCATTTTTATTAGAAATAAAGTACCAAAAAGGGATTCAAACCCGGTACATGTGAAAAGGTTATTAGATATAACCATGTCTAGATTCAGATAATCTAGTGGTGCCCTGCTAGACCATATTCACTTAGTATTTGTTTAAACATGCACTTAACATCAAACCAAGAAATGAAAGTGGATAAGATCTACTGCCTGTATACCTGAGTTATATTTTATTGAATTACTAGTGTACTCACTTCACATGATTTCATATACCTGAGTTATAATACTTGTTATTAATAATTTGCTTATAATTATTGATGTTTGGATATTGAGAAATCCAACATTGAATTAAGTTAAAGGATAATGAACCTTTTCAACAGAGGATGTATCCAGTTTTTTATCAGTATCAGGCTGAGGTACAAAAACAGATAGACCAAATGTTGGAATGGGAAATTATTCAGAAGTGTTCTTCTGCTAATGTCAATCCTTTGGTAATTATCAGAAAGAAAGATGGTACAGTAAGAGTATGTCTGGATGCTTGTATGCTGAAGCAGATAACTGTTCCTGAATGCCATATTCCTCCACCTGTACATGAGCTCCTAATTAAATTCAAACAAAAGTCAATTTTCTCATCTTTTGATCTGACAGCCAATTATTGGCAGATACCACTACACCGTGAAGACTAAAAATATACAGCTTTTCACTTTCAAGGTCAAACTTATGTTTTTACAAGAATGCCCTTGGGTCTCATTAACAGTGGTGCTGGTTTGATCAGATGTTTGGATATCTTTTCAAAACAATTGAAAGAAAAGATCATCATGTATGTGGATGACATAGTTATTTCTTCCAGCAGTCTTACAGAGCATCTAGAACACTTACAGATATTCTTTGAAGAGTGTTTAGCCCATAATGTCAAGATAAACCTAGAAAATGTACAATAGCTGCAAAAAAAATTACTTTTCTGGGACATGTAATCAGTGAACAGAGTATCAAACCCCATCCTGAAAAGATTGCTGCTATTCAGGATTTCTCAATGCCAAAAACCAAAAAGCAACTGCGGTCCTTCCTCGGTTTATGTAACTATTATCATAAGTTTTATAGGGACTTTGCCGAGGATACCCAGTATTTGTCTGTGTTATTAAAGAAATCAGAAAGGTGGAGGTGGACCATGGAGCATACAAGGGAGTTCAATACTATAAAACAAACCTTTTTGAAGCACATTATTTTGTCTTACCCTGATTTTGGTAAAAAGTTTTTTGTACAGACAGACAGTAGCCACTATGGTCTGGGAGTAGTTTTATATCAGCTTGATGAAGTTCGTAGACATCAGGTCTTATATTTTTTAAGTAGACATTTGAGAGGAGCAGAGTTGAACTACTCCATAACAGAGAAAGAAGCCCTAGCAGTGGTATGGGCCTTTCAGAAGCTACGCCAGTTTTTGCTTAGCTCTGAGGTCATTGTTTTGTCAGACCATAGGAGCTTAGAATTTCTAAGTAAAAGCTATTTAAATAATGAAAGATTAATTAGGTGGAGTTTATACCTACAACAGTTTAATTACAGCATTGTCTATGTTGAGGGTATTAAGAATATCCCTGCGGATGTTCTTAGTCGTCACCCTGTCTGTCTTGTGCCCCAGCATCCTGGTACAGAGAATATCTTAATTAATAATATTAATGTTGAATTAGAGAGAGATATCTTAAAAGATTACCATAATTTGTCTGGGATTCAAAAACAAGACCTAAAATTGGGCAGAATCATCACCATCCTGAATCATCCCATAAACTGCCACAGCTCCAAGAAATCTCTCAAGAAAGTTTTTGCCCAGTATAAGTTTAATCAGGGTATTCTCGTGTATAAGGTTAAGGGTCATCATGTTAACCCCTGAAGGATCGTGATTCCTAAAATTCTCATAGATAAATTGGTAAATTATGCTCATTGCAGTTATGGCCAATATGGCACTCCAAAGATTTATTATGTGTTAAAGAATTACTTCTATTGGAATCAGATGTATAGAAATATCATTGATATCCTTAAACAATGTACAATTTGTGCCAAGACTAAGTATTGTGCTAGGTCATTTGTCAGTGTTTTACAACCCATAATCCCGGATCGGCCTAACCAATTGTTGGCACTTGAGTTTTATGGACCACTCCCTGCCTATAACCGACAAAAGTTCATTTTAGTGGCATATGATGTATTCTCTAAACTTGTTTCTGCATTTGCTGTGCCCCGGACTGATGCTAGGGGTGTTATCAGGTGCCTCACCAACCACCAGTTGCAAGCTGTGGGTAAACCTGATGTGATTTTGACAGATCATGCCACTGCCTTTGTATCTAAGACCTGGAAAAAATGGGTTCAAACTCAGAACATCAAGAATGTTATGAGCTCTATAAGAAATCTGCAGTCTAACCCCTGCGAGCGCATTATGCAGGAGCTTAGCAGACTTTATAGAGTCTACATTCCAGATGATCATAGACAGTGGGTGAATAAACTTCCTGAATTGGTAAATCTCATTAATATCACTTGTAATGAATCGACAGGATTCCCCCCTGTTAGGTTGCATTATGGAAAACAGGAACCTTTGCTGATTAAAATTCCCTTGACTATTACCCTTGAGGAAATAAATAATGATGATGATCTTAATAAGGCTCGAGTCCAACTTAAACTCATGGGTCAAAAAAGGGTAAAGCAATCCAGAACCAAACCACATCCATTTAAGATCAATGATCTTGTGCTGGTATGCACCCCTCATGTTAGCAACCCCCAACGAAACAAATTTAAAAAGTTTTTACATTTGTATGACAAACCATTCCAAATTGCTAAAAATAGGAGAGAATGCCTTTATGCTTGCTACTCTTGATGGGAATAAGGGAATCTATAATGCTAGGAGTTTGATCCCTTATACTTCAGCAGAATAGCCTGGCAAAGATCTCCAAATAAATTACTTTAAGTTTTCTAATGAAAAATATGATATTTACCAGTAGTTAAAATTTTTTATTATTATTAGTGTGTTTATTATTATTAGTGTATTTTATTAATTAGGATTTTCTTTATTAAATATAGTTAGAACAAAAGTGCTGATGATTTTATCCGAAGGGGGGGGAAGTTGTGCCATTACAATTTAGTCACTAGCTAAATTTATAGTAATGTGCATGTAGAAAAGGTAAACCAAAATCATCATCACATTTTTATATAACCATAAAGGAAGTTGTAGGGCATCCAAGTTTAAACCCTACAAGGTCCAAGTCTAAAAGCTTTAAACAGAGAGAGAGTGGGTCAACAATTATATGCTTTATTTGTTTGTGTGTTGATAGAAAGGTAATACACACATTTAAACTATTTAATATTTAAATTTTCTGTTCAAAAGCAAAGTTATAATGCATACATATAGGCAGTGTATGTGTAAGCTATTTAATTGTTTTATATTTCAAATATTCAACATTTTAACTTTCTTTAAAACTAACTTATGCTTGATCAATTTTAATGTCTTATTTTATACTTCTATTTTGCTTTTCTTTAAATGTAATTGGGATTTAAAAGTTACAGATTTAATTTTAAATAATGGGGTTATAATTACTAGGCTAGCAATTATATTATTTAATGTTAGTTTAGGAATGATTTGAAAGAATGAAGGATATGTGTACATTACATACAGAAATTTACATTTACTAAATATTGAAAGAAAAGGAAGGATTAAATCTGTCAAATTATTTTTTTTGTACAATTTTATGTTAAAAGAGGAAATCTGTTTAATCAGATATCTATCTTTGTAGCAATTTTTTTGTAAATGATTGTTTTTCACTTTGGGAGCTTATAATGGGTGAGAACTCTAATTTTGAAATTGTCTTATCTTAAAATCTAAAGAAGGAAGCTCAAAAATTTGTTACCTAGATGTAAAAAAAAAGAAAGGAAATAAGGATTAAGTCTATTTTTTTTAAACAAAAGTGTCTGCAAAAGGATTAAACTTTTCAGTTGAAAAATAATTTAGTTGAAAATAAATTAGAGATCTAATTAAAACGAATTTGTTCAAAAATAGCAAGTGACGCTATCTCTGATTGGTTAAGTTAGCTAAAAATTGGATATAAAAAGCTGTCTGGAATTATTATTTTTTGTGATTATGATTCAGATTATTAGACTATTAAATTGAATGTTGAAAATGTAAGAAATGGCTGGCTAGAAAAATTATATGTATGTCCCATTTTTTCCAGACCATCTGGGGAAGCTGCACATCACATAGGAAAGAAAAGATGTTGTGTCTAAAATAATATTCTACACCTTTCAACTGACCAGAGAAATAAGATGTTTTTAATAGAAGGAAGAAAGCATTCACCTGCATTCGATAAAAGATGAATTAATCTACTGATAAATATTAATCATCAAGTCCAATTAATTGTTCCAACAACTGATTTTAAACTCAAGAAAATTTATAAATGTGAAAACAACCGCTGTATTTCATCCACTAAAAGAATAATGCTTGACAGGAAGAGAAGAAAAATTAATATAATGATTTCCAAATTATCCACTAAAGCAAATAACCTCAATAGAGTCATCATCATCAAATAGTTATACAACTCAAGAAAGAGATTGTTCCCACGTAAAATGGAAATGGTAGCTGCAGAAATATAGACATTATACAAGACAAGTTTGAACCCTTGGAAATTCGCCACAAACAAAAGATCGGTAATATGACTTTTTATATCTATTTTCTTTATGATATCAAAGTCTTAATAAAAATTTTAGCAATAAAGTGGTATATTTTATTTAAAGAACTTTTAAAGACTATTCAGATCGATTAAAACAAGAATGTCTTACTAATAATAACTTTGAGCTTCATAAATTATCTTGAATGTATGAAAATTATTTGTTTATTAATTTTACAGTTACGAAAAATATTAATGTGTAAACCAATTTTTTTTATGGTATTATGATTTTAGTTTTAACTAATATATTATTATTATTTTGGTTTTAAATAATATTTTGTTATTATGGGATAAAACACGTACATACATAATAATATTTTTATATGTGTATAATTGCGAGTGAATGTGAAATAATGAGTAGTGTTAGAATATTAGATTATTTTGTTTCAAGTTTAGTATAGCATTTCAGAGGTAGAAGAGCGGGGGAGAAAATAATTTAAATCTTGTTTCTAAAACTTGCTCTTTCAATTCTATTAACATTTTCTTTTACATTCTACTTACATGTTAGATTTATAAAGTATGTGTGCTAATGAGCAGATAATATTTTTTTTCTTGAAATACTTTTCTCATGGAGTGAAAATCATGGTCAATGTGACGTCCAACTTAATACAAAATACATTTGAAGGGAAAGGGGGAAGAACTTGAAATTAATTGAGGATTGATATATAATCAATTATTATTATTATTATTATTCATGTCAATTTTCATATTTATCTAGAAATTTTTATGTATATGTTAGAAATGTAGTAATAAATATTAGTTTGTTTTATTAAACGAGGCGTATATATTTCATTAAGTGTAGTCTTTGTTAAGTGTGATTATTCATCATCATCAATGGTTGAATATTAGTTATTTAAGATATAAGTAAGTATGCTAAAAGTAAGCAATAATTATGAATTTCTTTATAAAAATTAGTTTTATGTTTAGGCTTAGTCCTAGAGCTGTAGTTGAAACCATTGTCATTATCGTTATTATTATCATCATCATCATCATCATCATCAACGTTTTAATTAATGAGCTGTTTAACTGTTTAAAGGCCATAAATAAATATTAATTTTATAATATTTAGTGATTTCTTAGTATTATTATAACCACATCCCATTATCTATTTCATGCAAGGATGAGTGAATTGCCATCCTAAATTAGTTATATATAATCTGAGCTAATAAACTTGTAAAATATTGAAACACATTTGTTATGCTAAGATCTGAGAAATGATTTATGTCTAATATACTCCACTTTGGTTTATAGATGTTTTACTTTTACCTAAATATTAGTGCTTATAGTGATATGGCTCAAAAAGCAAAATCTCTCATTTTTATTAGAAATAAAGTATCAAAAGAGGATTCAAATCCAGTACATGTGAAAAAGTTATAAGATATAACCATGTCTAGATTCAGATAATCTAGTGGTGCCCTGCTAGACCATATTCACTTAGTATTTGTTTAAACATGCACTTAACATCAAACCAAGAAATGAAAGTGGATAAGATCTACTGCCTGTATACCTGAGTTACATTTTATTGAATTACTAGTTTACTCACTTCACGTGATTTCATATACCTGAGTTATAATACTTGTTATTAATAATTTGCTTATAATTCTTATATATTATTATATATATATATATTTTGAGAAATCCAACATTATTTTAAATATTATGATCTTATATATTGTAGATTACTCAGATAAGGTAATAATCATTTGAACTCACATTAATTATGTTACAATATATATATATATAAATTTTCTTTTCTAACCAATATATATATATATATATATATATATATATATATTGGTTAGAAAAGAAAATTTATGTCTATCACTGTTTTGATAGTTCAAACCAATACAATATTATACGATATCTTAATTTAAAATGCCAAAATATATTCATTAATTTTCTATTGTTTGCTTTGTAAATAAATTATTAGTAATAGTAGTATTTATTAAATCCAAAGTATGAAACTCATTTAAGTTAATAGATATATGATATAGCAATTATAATTAATAGTTTTATTATAAACATAGACAAATAATATCTAATTAACAGTGTAATGTAAATGTTATTGTTATAATAGAATCCAGTAATGATTAAAAGTTAATCTGAAATTTTCTTGAACACTTGTTGGTATGAAAGCTGTTAACAAATTCTTGTAATAAAATTTTATATAATCAAGTTCTTGAATACAATCCTAAATGTACCCCAACAGAAGAAATAGTTATGAATGAATACTAAAAAAAATATTTAATACATTTTAATTATTATTTCACCACAGATTTTGGATTATTTTATTAATAAAGTCTGCTTAATGTTAGCTCATTTTATTCTATTACAGATTTAGTTTAATTAACTAGTATAGCATTATTAATTTAGCTACGACCTTTGTTTCATTACAGATTTGTTGTTGTATCTTAATGTTATTTAAAATTTTAACTTTACCATTTATAGGAAATATAAAATAAACAGTCCACACAATCAATTTATTCTACTATAGCTTTTAATATTCAATGTGCTAGTATTCTATTATAATAAAAGATTAATGAAATCTTTTTTTATTTTGCACTATTTGAGATTTAGCTTATTTGCAGACTTAGAGCATTTATAAGAATTAATATCATTTTGTTCTTAATTTTGTATGAGAGTAAATTTGGTGCTTAGGGTATGTGAATTGAATCTCTTTATTTCTCTAGTCTCATTTTATTCAGTTATATATTTTAGCATTCTTAATTTGGCTGTTGTATACCAATACAATATATATATATATATATATATTGTATTTATTATATATATATATATATATATAATATATATATATATATATATATATATATATATTGTGCCATTACAATTTAGTCACTAGCTAAATTTATAGTAATGTGCATGTAGAAAAGGTAAACCAAAAATCATCATCACATTTTTATATAATCATAAATGAAGCTGTAGGGCATCCAAGTTCAAACCCTACAAGGTCCAGTTCTAAAAGCTTTAGATAGAAACAGAGTGGGTCAACAATTATATGCTTTATTTGTTTGTGTGTTGATAGAAAGGTAATACACACATTTAAACTATTTAATATTTAAATTTTCTGTTAAAAAAGCAAAGTTATAATGCATACGTATAGGCAATGTATGTGTAAGCTATTTAATTGTTTTATATTTCAAATATTCAACGTTTTGACTTTCTTTAAAACTAACCTATGCTTGATCAATTCTAATATTATATTCTATGCTTTTAGTTTGCTTTTCTTTAATTATAATTGGGATTTAAAAGTTACAGATTTAATTAAATAATTGGGTTATAATTACTAAGCTAGCAATTATATTATTTAATGTTAGTTTATGAATGATTTGAAAGAATGAAGGATGTGTGTACATTACATACAGAAATTTACATTTACTAAATATTGAAAGAAAAGGAAGGATTAAATCTGTCAAATTATTTTTTTTTGTACAATTTTATGTTAACCCTTTTCCCGCGTCCGACGAGGCTCCTCGTCGACATCTGAAATCACTCTAACTCAGCCCGTTTTCATATGAAAAAATTCGTTAAATACGTATTGAATTCGTTTTTAAAAGTTCTGTATGATGGTGACATCTTCCGATTTATTTTAGAAGTAAAAAATAGAAAAAAACGCATTTAAACCTAAACAAAAAAGGAACATTATTTGTGATTGGTTCTTAGCATGCTCTCAGCCGAAAAAGTCATTCTGATTGGCTGGAAAGAACAAAGAAACTGCCTGATCAAAGAAAATAAAGAAAAACACTGAGATTTTCATTTCGAATACGATTTAAATTATTATTAAATAATATTTATGGAAATTAAACATAATTTTCAGAGAGAATAATAAAAAAACAAAATTATTTTCGAAAAATATTGAAGATTTTAGTACAAATATTGAAGTTGTAATAAAAAGAAATATTTACTTTTCTATAACGTAAAAGTCGATCTTTTTGTTTACATTATAACTTTTATGTTGCCGATATTGAATATCTTAGAATAAATAAATAGCAATTTATTTTTGAAAGAACTTTCATTGTCTTCACAACCTTAAAAATTAATTATATACTTTTTATAAACGTATCTGAGTTGAATTTAATATTATAGGTGAATATGTTTTAACAATAGACTTTGTCTTCAGTTTGTGAGTTGGCCAATTAAAAGATTTGATTTTTATCTGATACAACCAATGATAAAATTAGCGGTTTAAGGGTTAAAAGAGGAAATTGTTTAATCAGATATCTATCTTTGTAGCAATTTTTTTTTTTTTTAAATAATTGTTTGTCACTTTGGGAGCTTAATTTGGGTGGGAACTCTAATTTTGAAATTGTCTTATCTCAAGATCTAAAGAAGGAAGCTCAAAGATGTGAAATGTTACCTGGATGTTAAAAAGAAAAAAAGAGAAAAGAAAGGAAATAAGGATTGAGTCTATTTTTTCTTAAACAAAAGTGTCTGGAAAAAGGATTAAACTTTTCAGTTGAAAAATAATTTAGTTGAAAATAAATTAGAGATCTAATTAAAACAAATTTGTCCAAAAATAGCAAGTGACGCTATCTCTGATTGGTTAAGTTAGCTAAAAATTGGATATAAAAAGTGTCTGGAATTAGTATTTTTTTTGTTTATGATTCAGATTATTAAACTATCCAATTGAATGCTGAAAATATAAGAAATGTCTGGCTAGAAAAATTATATATATATGTCCCATTTGCTGACCATCTGGAGGAAGCTGCACATCACATAGGAAAGAAAAGATGTTGTGTCTAAAATAATATTCTACACATTTCAACTGACCAGAGAAATAAGATGTTTTTAATAGAAGGAAGAAAGCATTCACCTGCATTCAAAGAAGATGAATTAATCTACTGATAAATATTAATCATCAAGTCCAATTAATTGTTCCAACAACTCATTTTAAACTCAAGAAAATTTATAAATGTGAAAACAACTGCTGTATTTCATCCACATGCTTGACAGGAAGAGAAGAAAAATTAATATAATGATTTCCAAATTGTCCACTAAAGCAAATAACCTCAATAGAGTCATCATCATCAAGTAGTTATACACCTCAAGAAAGAGATTGTTCCCAGTAAAATGGAAATGGTAGCTGCAGAAATATAGACATTATACAAGACAAGTTTGAACCCTTGGAAATTCGCTACAAAGAAAAGATCGGTAATATGACTTTTTAAATCTATTTTCTTTATGATATCAGTCTTAATAAACATTTTAGCAATAAAGTGGTATATTTTATTTAAAGAACTTTTAAAGACTATTCAGATCGATTAAAAACAAGAATGTCTTACTAATAAAAACTTTGAGCTTCATAAATGATCTTGAATGTATGAAAATTATTTGTTTATTAATTTTACAGTTATGAAATATGAATATGTCAAACAATTTTTTTTATGGTATTATGATTTTAGTTTTAACTAATATATTATTATTTTGGTTTTAAATAATATTTTGTTATCATGGGATAAAACACGCACATACATAATGATATTTTTATATGTGTATAATTGCGAGTGAATGTGAAATAATGAGTAGTATTAGAATATTAGATTAGTTTGTTTCAAGTTAAGTATAGCATTTCAGAGGTAGAAGAGAGGGGGGAGAAAGTAATTTAAAACTTGTTTCTAAAAACTTGCTCTTTCAATTCTACTAACATTTTTTTTTACATTCTATTTACATGTTAGATTTTTAAAGTATGTGTGCTAATGAGCAGATAATATTTTTTTTCTTGAAATACTTTTCTCATGGAGTGAAAATCATGGTCAATGTGACGTCCAACTTAATACAAAATACATTTGAAGGGAAAGGGGGAAGAACTTAAAATTAATCTGAGGATTGTAATATAATCAATTATTATTATTATTATTATTCATGTCAATTTTTCATGTTTATCTAGAAATTTTATGTATATGTTAGAAATGCAGTAATAAATATTAGTTTGTTTTATTAAACGAGGCATATATATTTCATTAAGTGTAGTCTTTGTTAAGTGTGATTATTCATCATCATCAATGGTTAAATATTAGTTGTTTAAGATATAAGTAAAAATGCTAAGATCAACAATAATTATGAATTTCTTTATAAAAATTAGTTTTATGTTTAGGCTTAGTCCTAGAGCTGTAGTTGAAACCATTGTCATTATCGTTATTATTATCATCATCATCATCGTCATCAACGTTTTAATTAATGAGCTGTTTAACTGTTTAAAGGCCATAAATAAATATTGATTTTATAATATTTAGTGATCTCTTAGTATTATTATAACCACATCCCATCATCTATTTCATGCAAGGATGAGTGAATTGCCATCCTAAGTTAGTTATGTATAATCTGAGCTAGTGAACTTATAAAAATATTGAAACACATTTGTTATGTTAAGATCTGAGAAATGATTTATGTTCAATGAACTCCACTGTGGTTTAAAGATGTTTTACTTTTACCTAACTATTAGTGCTTATAGTGATATGGCTCAAAAAGCAAAATCTCTCATTTTTATTAGAAATAAAGTACCAAAAAGGGATTCAAACCCGGTACATGTGAAAGGTTATTAGATATAACCGTGTCTAGATTCGGATAATCTAGTGGCGCCCTGCTAGACCATATTCACTTAGTATTTGTTTAAACATGCACTTAACATCAAACCAAAAAATGAAAGTGGATAAAACCTACTGTCTGTATACCTGAGTTATAATACTGGTTATTAATAATTTGCTTACAATTCTTATATATATATTTTGGACTCGGATATGGTAATATCTTTTGAATGATCTTTAATTGTTACTATATATATATATATATATATATATATATATATATATATATATATATATATATATATATATATATATATATATATATATATATATATATATATATATTACACAAGGAAAACAAAATTCTAAAAATAAACTAATTATACTGCTAGCTTAGTTTTGCACAAAGCGTTTGATTTATTTTCTAATAATTTTACTATTACCCTCCTTTCATTAAGTTGTTTTATCTGTCTTATAATTAAATCTCACCAGAAGTGAGTTTAATATTTGATTGAAATCATATGTTATAATATGAACAAAGATACTTTGGATGTGAGGAGAAAGTCACTTAGTCCATCTTAGTTTTAAAATCTTGTGGTATATTTTTATCATTCTTAGTTAATTACTTGGGGGGAATTGTGTTGAGCATTCCATTACTTTGGACAGCAGATTAATTAAATCAGGTATTAATTAATTTATTATGGTCATTAGTGACTGATTTATTTATGCTTAGGCATTATAAGTGTATAGCTGCCATTGTTTATTTATTAATTTTCTTGCTTTGACATATAGCTTCAGGATCATCGGAAAGGACCAATAACACTCCTCATTATTTCCACAACATAGATGTTTTTCCTACCAGGGATTTGATTTTAGGCACTTCTAATAAATCAGTGTATGGGACAAATGAATGAACCATCCCAACACGCTATCTGATGCCACTATTCTTCAAAGATATTTTTGGTTGTCGGGTCAACATATCTTTTATTTATGCAAACATTACAAAGCCACCCAGAATATCTTAAGTGATCTCATTTCTTACAAGTTATGGAAAACTATAACGAATACTACCTTCATTATTATCAATTTTTTATAGACCTGAAATGCTCTCTGTTAGCTGTAATAACATGCCAGTCGCCAACCATTTTCTTTTAATCATTTAAGTTAAATTATATATAATTGTGGCTTATGTTAGGCAGAACTATCTTATTTACCACTCATCTGGTCGGTTTTCATGATGTGGTAATACGCATCCACATACACAATTAAAATAGTGGATTATAAAATCTTAATTATATATATTCTAGTATAATAATCCAATTATTGTACCATTGTAATCTTTTAGATGAGAATAAGCAATTATGTATTATCAATGATTTAATTAAGTTCTTCCATGAACTTGGTACATTAACAAAACCAATCCATTTTATATCTCTATATTAATATGTTTAGCCATGCCTATAATCTTATTATATATGTTAAATTTTACTGCAGTTGCACACATTAATTTCATGTTAAAACAAATATGTATCTGATTGTATATGGTCTCGAATGACCTATTTATTAATTCAGAAATGCATAATTGCAAATTAAGTTATTATTAGATCTGTAACCTCAACAGTATAGACATCGAGAACTTATATTGTTTTATTATTTATTATATATATATATTGTAAGGTGATGCCCAATCCTTATAAAAAAATAATAATAAGTAACTGATGTTTTAGGATAAAAATGTATAAAGATTAAATAGGCAGCCAACTTTTAAAACCTAATTTTTTTTAGATATTTGGAGACATATACACATATATATATACACACAAACATAACCATACATTCATGAAGGAATGAACACATTTTTTTTTATTAAATGTAAAATAAAATATATACATATACACATATATATATACATGAATGTAGATTTTAAATCATGACGTGACAAAATAAAAAAAAATATTTGACATTAAATTCTAGTAACCACGTTTCTTTTGTTTAAAAGAGGAAAAAAAGAGTAAACCTTTGTTGATTTTGGGAACGTGGAAAAATATCTAAGCAACAGATTTTTTTTTTAGTTGTTGTTGGTTTTTCTTGTTCAAATGAAGTGCATGAAAGTAAAGTTGTAAAGAATATTTTAATTATTATATTAGTTATTATGATTTCCTTTCTTTATTAAAAATAAAACTATTTAATATTTGGAATTTTATTATTGATAAGTGTAAAATGTTTTAAAAAGGAAAAAAAAACATTATTTAATTGATGTACTTTCGTTTGTTCAAATAAATGCTAAGAGCATCATAGTTATTTAACATTGTTAAAAAATATAATTGCTATCAAATGTTTCTTGGATAAAATAAAATCAACTAATGATGAAATAGAACTTTATTAACATTACTTTTAAAGTAAAATCTTTATCATGCGTCTCATACATATATAAATAAAACTGCATAGAAATAGCGTTCACCTTATATTATAATGTAAGCCTTGGAAAAGGATTCATATTTAATAATTTATATATGTGTAAATAATATCTAACAATGCACTTTTGCTAATTAAGTGTTGGGGGATTTTTCTATCCTCTTGGTGTCGTTGACGTGTGATGGAGGATCATATTTATTGGTATATATTGTTTAAATCAACGTGGAAAGATCTTGATATGGAATGGAAATGCATGGCTTTAAAATCAAATGCCGAGGAATTCAATTTCGTCATGGGAATTGTTAATGCTTAGAATGTTCAACATGACTTAATATACATGAAGGAAAGAAAGACATTATCTGCTAAGAATACAGAAGCTGCTCTTGAAAATTTAACTTGCTATTGTTTTAAGGAATTCCAAAATTTCATTATATTTTATGTTTTAAATATTTTTTTTTAAATGTATACTGAGAGTTGGGTTGTGAATTTTTCTCACCCTTTTATTCAAGTGTAGCAAACATTTTTTTTAAAAAAAAAAAAGAACCCATTTGTTTAGATTTTTATAGGGTGAGAGAGATGCACAACTCAAACTATACATCAATATATTATATATGTTTGTAAATAAAATATTATCGTAATTGAAGGTCTAAATTAAACTGGACAATGACTGAAAGAAAAGGTAAGATTTTAAATATTTACATTTATTAGACAATTAATATATTAAAATCAAACTAATTAATAAGTAAATATATATAACATTTTCTTGATTAAATGAATAACTGTTTATAAATGAACTATACAAAACACAAATTAGCAATTCATGGACATAACCTTGAGGTACATTTAAAGGACATAAACAAAATGATAATCGTACATTAGTAATATAATTTTATATTTAAAATAATTAATACATTATTGTAAATTATGCACTAAATTTTATAATTCTTATTTCAACCCATATTTTAATATTTAAATTACAGCTAGTCTTATTGTTGTAGAGATAAATTAATATTTTATAATAATCATGTATATATTCTGTTGATTTATAAATATTATAACTTTAAGCATGATCTGTTAATAAATATTTGTTGTTTGAAGTTAAAACCTTTGTTTCTCTGGTCTCTAGATTGTCAAGCATCATTCATACTTCACTCACCAGAATAGCTATTATACATGCATACAGATTTTTAATTTATTATTAGCAATAGCCATTAAGGATCTATATAGAGGTCACATTATTGCCATCCTATTTAATTCCATCCTTGAGCAGAGTTAAAGGCAAATGTCTACACTGAGTTAGAACCCCAAGTAGTAATAGGACCTGTAAGTAGAGAAGGCTCTGGGTGTACTATCCTAAAAGGGTTTTACAGTCCATTACATATTTTGGCAACCCAAACATTTGGGGCATCAATTAATTAAATATCTCACCCTGTAGACTCCCGGTACATTTTACGGTCCATTACATATTTTGGCGCACAACGTTTTGGGCCTGAAAATGTAAGTTCACCACAGATACAAACTACATACTGTTACATTTTTGACACCATCAACAGTGAAGCCTGTACACTGGCATATATAGACTTAATGAAAGTTGATTATCATGTCACATTCATAATAGCCAATTATTAAATTCATTCTAGTTGGTAGTCTGTTACATTTTTGGCATGCAATGTGGTAAGCTTGAATACTTAGATTCACTGCATGTGAAAAGTTTTGTCTATTATATTTTGATACACAATGTGTTGAGCTTTAAAGAGTTGGGTCTATCATATGTTACTGTATATTTTTAGTGTGACATAAATTGAATTTATGAGAAATTGTCCATAATTTCAGTATAACCTGATTTATCATATTTTAGTTAGTCAGTTAATAAACTATAAATTACATAACCCTATGGATTAAATGGTGTGGCAATTTAGTGGTATAGTTAATTTAGTCAATAAACAATAAGTTCAAATAACTCTGAGTGAAGGTATGAATTGATAAATAGAGGCCAAAACTAAATAGATGATCAAGAATCTAATAAGAGTAGGCAAGTGAAGCAGATAAGGGAAAAATATATAAAACCAGCATTAATACCAATGATATGTAAAATACTTAAGGTAACCAAAATCACATGAGATGACACAAGTTGGTAGAAGATCCTATGACATATTATAGAATATTATATAAAAAGAAATAATTTTGCCATAGAGTAGATATTTTAAAGAAAAGTGTTAGTTTATTTTGTATGTTTCTCAGAAGTGGGAGATATTTGTCAAGTATGAGTAAGGAATTATATGTAAAGCCACAGGATGTTAGTGGCAATGAAGCTGAACATGATCCTAATATGGAACAAGTAGGATCAGTAGACATGAATATGTCTGGAGGGTCAATGGTTGGAGCTGAGCATTCTTTCTCAATGCAAGAGGAAAAACAAATGATATCTCAAATTCAAGGAGACTCTAATGAACAGTCTGCTCAATCACCTGGAATTGGACTAACACAGGTTACAGAAAATAGTGGAGCCATGATGCAGATGCTCCAAACATTATTGGATCGAATGGATAATATGGCAACCAAGGCTGATATAAGCAATATGAGTGGTCGGATGGATGACATGAATGGTCGGATGGATGCCACGTAAGCTGATATGAGTGGTCGGATGGATGACATGAATGGTCAGATGGATGCCATGCAAGCTGATATGAGTGGTCAGATGGATGCCATGCAAGCTGATATGAGTGGTTGGATGGATGCCATGCAAGCTGATATGAGTGGTCGGATGGATGCCATGCAAGCTGATATGAGTGGTCAGATGGATAGCATAAGTGGTCAGATAGATATAGTCAAGGCTGACATGAATGGTCAGATGGATAGCATGAGTGGTCAGATGAATGGTTGGATGGATAGCATGAGTGGTCAGATAGATACAATCAAGGCTGAAATAAGCAACATGGTAACTAAGGCTGATATTGACAAATTGTATGAGGAGGTTAAGAAAAGAATTAGTGGCATTGAAATGAAAGTTTCTACAGCCATGGAGCAGTTATCTTCAGAGATGAATGAAGTGCATAACAGTAGTACAGAATTAAAGCGAAATGTAGAAGAGATGAGAATAAATATAGATGAAGTGAACTTGCAGTGTCAAGAGCAGTATACTGAATTTAAGGAAAGTATTACCACTCAAATTGAGAATAAAGTTAAGGAAGTTCACCAAGCCCAGGAATCCACTAAGATAGAGGATATAAAGTTTACTATGGTAACTAAAACTGATATTGATGATTTGGAGATCCAAATAAATAGTAATTTGGAAGCAAAGATAATGTGTATAAAAGAAAATATAGATAGGATAGAATCTAAAACTTATGATATTAATAATAGAATAGATAGTATGAGCTGTGATATTAATGATATAAAAAAAACAATTTTTGAATCCAATCGAAGTACTAAATATTCTGTTACTATGGAAACTTCTCTTGTACATGAATGTCCTGCTACATGGACTCAGCAAGTACTTGAAGACATAATAGAAAATCATTCCACCAATTTTAAGTTGGAAGGAGCAATCCCAAAAACATTTTGGAATGATGCTGATTCAATCCTTCCCATGAAGAGTATGAGAATGAATATGTTAGATGATCAAGCAGAACAAGTTAATGTGAGCATCCAATGTTCAGAACATAAAGTTTGTTCTAAATACAAGCTCCATGAACATAGTAGCAAAATCCAAGAAAGGCTATTATATGCTCAAAGGCTTTTCACAAAAGAAAATTGTCCCATTATTGAAGCCAACTTTGAAAGGACAAATGAAGTCGATACACTTGTTCATCTTGAATGTGTATTATGGCACAACAAGTCTCTTCATAATCAGGAAGATGACCAAGTCATAGACAGTTGCCAGATGTTACTGGAGTCAACTATACTCCCTACAAAGAAACAGAAAGGTCCCAGGTTCCATAAGCTTTGCAACACTTATGAAGGTCCCTTCACATTTATTGAATACGTGAATGAAAGTCCTTAAAAAGAGAAAGGCACAAATTAAGTGACAGACTTCATGATTGCAACCCTGGAACATAAAAAATGGACTTTCTTAATGATTGAACCCTGTAAATAATGTTAAGTGAGTATATATTTATAAAAAAAAAATGTTAAGTTTACTTTTGACTATTAAATCTTATAAAAATAATAGGGGGTGGGTGAAGCAGACAGAACGGGTAGTGAATTACATAAATTGGGGTGCAAATGAATCTACTGGATTCGCACCCATCCAACTACATTTTAACCAACCTATTCCTTCATTATTTGTGAAATACCAACCTCCAATTGAATGTCATCACTATGACATAGAAACTAAAATTCAAATGGCTCGACAACAGTTAATTAATAAATCCAATTTTAGAAATAAGAAGGGAAAGGAAAGCAGACATCACTTTAAGATTGGAGACAAGGTTTTTGTGAAAACACATAACCCAAGTAAACCAATGGATAATGTTTATCATAAATTTTGTCAACAATATGCTGGACCATATGCTATTGTGAAACAAGCTGGCCCAAATGCATTTTGGTTAAATATTGATGGAGAGATAAAAGGAACTTATAATGCTCGGATATTAAAGCCATACAGTGGTTGTCAAGAACTGCCATGTACAGAAGCTTAGTTATTTGTAAACAGATGACCATGATTAAAGTAGATGAAAGTGAAGTTTATAAAAAAAAATGTAAATGGGTATATGCAAGTGTATTGTAATGAGAAAGACAGCATTGTTCATGAGTAAATAGCTAGAGTAGGTAGATGTGATGAGGATGCACTCAAATTAATGTTGAAACATTTTATTGAGGTATCTTAGAATTGGCTGAGATGTGGGAATTGACCCATAGAATGTGGGAATCCCATATTTTGTTCAGACCTTATAAAAATCCAATAAGACTCCTAGGGAGCAGGATATAGACTGACAAACCCAAATATGTGCCTTCTGGAACAGAGACACTTAACCAGTCAAATTCAGAGTATTCAACCATCATATAGTTAGTAATTCTAGTAAAGATAATAAGAACAATGTTAATGATGACAGTAATTTAATTCAATGTTAAGATGAAAGACATAAGGATAGGAATCTAACCAAAAATGAGTAATATAAAAAAAAGCAAATGTATATTGATGAGTAAATTAAAATAAGTATGACAGCATTAGAACTCTCCCTATTTAAAAAGAATAAAATTATCCAACACAATAACCATCCAAACCTTTGTTTAGGTGCTAAAATTTTGACAATGGTCTAAATTTTAACCTTCTAAGGGTAGGGGAAATGTAAGGTGATGCCCAATCCTTATAAAAAAATAATAATAAGTAACTGATGTTTTAGGATAAAAATGTATAAAGATTAAATAGGCAGCCAACTTTTAAAACCTAATTTTTTTTAGATATTTGGAGACATATACACATATATATACACACAAACATAACCATACATTCATGAAGGAATGAACACATTTATTTTTTTTATTAAATGTAAAATAAAATATATACATATACACATATATATAGACATGAATGTAGATTTTAAATCATGACGTGACAAAATAGAAAAAAAATATTTGACATTAAATTCTAGTAACCACGTTTCTTTTGTTTAAAAGAGGAAAAAAAGAGTAAACCTTTGTTGATTTTGGGAATGTGGAAAAATATCTAAGCAACAGATTTTTTTTTAGTTGTTGTTGGTTTTTCTTGTTCAAATGAAGTGCATGAAAGTAAAGTTGTAAAGAATATTTTAATTATTATATTAGTTATTATGATTTCCTTTCTTTATTAAAAATAAACTATTTAATATTTGGAATTTTATTATTGATAAGTGTAAAATGTTTTAAAAAGGAAAAAAAAACATTATTTAATTGATGAACTTTCGTTCGTTCAAATAAATGCTAAGAGCATCATAGTTATTTATCATTGTTAAAAAATATAATTGCTATCAAATGTTTCTTGGATAAAATAAAATCAACTAATGATGAAATAGAACTTTATTAACATTACTTTTAAAGTAAAATCTTTATCATGCGTCTCATACATATATAAATAAAACTGCATAGAAATAGCGTTCGCCTTATATTATAATGTAAGCCTTGGAAAAGGATTCATATTTAATAATTTATATATGTGTAAATAATATCTAACAATGCACTTTTGCTAATGAAGTGTCGGGGGATTTTTCTATCCTCTTGGTGTCATTGACATGTGATGGAGGATCATATTTATTGGTATATATTGTTTAAATCAACATGGAAAAATCTTGATATGAAATGGAAATGCATGGCTTTAAAATCAAACGCCGAGGAATTCAATTTTGTCATGGGAATTGTTAATGCTTAGAATGTTCAACATGACTTAATATACATGAAGGAAAGAAAGACATTATCTGCTAAGAATACAGAAGCTGCTCTTGAAAATTTAACTTGCTATTGTTTTAAGGAATTCCAAAATTTCATTATATTTTATGTTTTAAATATTTTTTTTTAAATGTATACTGAGAGTTGGGTTGTGAATTTTTCTCACCCTTTTATTCAAGTGTAGCAAACATTTTTTTTAAAAAAAAAAGAACCCATTTGTTTAGATTTTTATAGGGTGAGAGAGATGCACAACTCAAACTATACATCAATATATTATATATGTTTGTAAATAAAATATTATCGTAATTGAAGGTTTAAATTAAACTGGACAATGACTGAAACAAAAGGTAAGATTTTAAATATTTACATTTATTAGACAATTAATACATTAAAATCAAACTAATTAATAAGTAAATATATATAACATTTTCTTGTTTAAATGAATAACTGTTTATGAATGAACTATACAAAACACAAATTAGCAATTCATGGACATAACCTTGAGGTACATTTAAAGGACATAAACAAAATGATAATCGTACATTAGTAATATAATTTTATCTTTAAAATAATTAATACATTATTGTAAATCATGCACTAAATTTTATAATTCTTATTTCAACCCATATTTTAATATTTAAATTACAGCTAGTCTTATTGTTGTAGAGATAAATTAATATTTTATAATAATCATGTATATATTATGTTGATTTATAAATATTATAACTTTAAGCATGATCTGTTAATAAATATTTGTTGTTTGAAGTTAAAACCTTTGTTTCTTTGGTCTCTAGATTGTCAAGCATCATTCATACTTCACTCACCAGAATAGCTATTATACATGCATACAGATTTTTTAACTTATTATTAGCAATAGCCATTAAGGATCTATATAGAGGTCACATTATTGCCATCCTATTTAATTCCATCCTTGAGCAGAGTTAAAGGCAAATGTCTACACTGAGTTAGAACCCCGAGTAGTAATAGGACCTGTAAGTAGAGAAGGCTCAGGGTGTGCTATCCTAAAAGGGTTTTACAGTCCATTACATATTTTGGCAACCCAAACATTTGGGGCATCAATTAATTAAATATCTCAACCTGTAAACTCCCGGTACATTTTACGGTCCATTACAAATATATATATATAAACACTTAATAAATTTACTCTAGATAATTTATCTGCATTCTTGCATTTATCATTTATTACATAAATCTCTATTATTTTCTATTTTGTGAGACATATAATTCTTTATTTGAATCAAAGTTTAAATTCAAATACATTGTTAATGTTGCCTTGAATATTATTATGACTTGAATCATTAATCAATATCAAACAACTGTCTGTACCATTCTTGAATGGTTATAGTTTGTAGAAGTTATTAATTACACCATTAAATATATATCTTGTTTCAAATCTCTTGCTCACCATGTTCTCATTGCTAGGCCTGGATAAATGAAAAGCTTGTTAGTATCATCAAAAGCGTTGTTCATATAGTCATAGACCTTAGAGCACAGTTACATAGATTGATATTTGGTATTGTTCCTGAATTATATATCTTGCATATACTAGATGGATATACATTTGCTTGGATTGTAGATCTTGTTGAATGAACACATGATTTTGACAGGTACAATATATATATTTAACATTTGATAATAATAAGTAGCATGATGGTGTTGTAATTGTAATGTGTGTAATCTCATTGACAACATATTCCTTTTTTCACCATATTTACACCACTTACAGTAAGTTTTATTAAAGAATAGATGCTAGTTTGAAATGCTTCATAGATCTCTATCTAACTTTGTCCTATTCCATGTGCAGAAACTAAGGTAATGATTTATCAAGCACTACAATTGTGCAACTACTGTGTACTAAAACTTATATTAGTTGGCGTAAATGCAATTAGAAAATAAAAATTGTCTGTGAAATACCTTTGTGTCAGTATATGTCATGTTATAATTTTTTGGAGTCACATTAACAATAACAGAATATTAATAATTAAAATAATAAACTAGACATAGATTTTTTAAAGTTTATTTTACCAAATAAAAACTGTTACAGTAGTCAACTAATAGTTTGTTCAGAAATATCTTACATTTGCTTATAAGTTACAAATATATATTCAGATTGATGTTTCCACTAACAGTTAAATAAATACATATTTTTCTTCTTTTACTTATTTTATCTGGATGTATTGTTAATTGATCAATTTTTTTCAGAAAGATTATTATCAGTTTTACAAAAAATATTTACAAAAAGGGCAATAAATTTTACAAACATATGAAAAGTTTTAACTCAAATTGGCAATAGACAATGAGTTTGTAAACAGTTTGCTGAGGAAAAAGTTTAATTAAAAACACCAATGAATAACTAGCAGTCCATTAATTTACTGATGAAACTCAACCAACATCTAAAAATATATATGAAATAAAATATATATTTAAAAAAATCATTGGATGATGATTCCATTTGGCATAGAAAGAAGTTTAATTTTTTAAATGCTTGTCACAATTCAAGATCAATTCCCAACTAATAGATGGTATTACAGTTGAGAAAATAAGATTTTGTTAGAAATAGGATAGTGGGTCATAAAGTTAAGGGGAAATATGGATTATATATATATATAAATTAATGGTAAATGCAATATTATATTCTAAATTCTTTTGTAGCACTTTCAATTATGTGGTAAACCTCATCAGCTTTAACTGAATTTCAAATTTTTTAAACTTAATGTTACATATATTTCCATAAGCTGTGTATGGCCGTATTTGCAACTTGCCTATTAATAACGTGATTCTTATATTTATAAATTAATATTGTCTCTTTAATTTTCTTCTTTTTATGATTTCTTTCTTCCATTAATATTTTTATTACATTATTATTAAATGTAAATTTATAATTATAAGTTTTTACATGGTCAAAGAATACCGAAGCTGTATTAAATTGACTATATATGTTATTTTTAATTTGATTATATAATAATTGATGCTCCTTCAATCATTTTTCCACAGAACATCTAGATTCACCGATATAGAATTTCTGAGATCCACATGAAATCTGATAAATTATATTACTTCTTTGCAATTTAGGAATTATACTCTTAGAATTATTAATCAATCGATTAATATTTGGAGGAACACAATATGAAATATATTTTTCTTTAAATATATTCTTAATTAATTTAGATTGCATGTTATTTATAAACGGCATAGATATCCATTTTTTTATTATGTAAAGTAACACTGCAAACACTTTTCTTATTACATATTCATTTTAAATCACGTGTTCCAATGGTACATAAAATGGCAAGTGTGAAATCATTTTTGCATTGCAGTGATAAATTATGTAAATATAAAAGTGATAAAATTTTTAATATTGAACTCTTTGCTAATGAACTTTTAAAGGTTGGTTATGATAAAAACCAAATCTTGCATATAGTACATTCATTTAATAAAAAGAAAAGTGTTTGCAGTGTTATTTTTGATAATAAAAAATGGATATCTATGCAGTTTATAAATAACATGAAATCGAAATTAATTATGAAATTATTTAAAGAAAAGTATAATATTTCATTTTGTGTTCCTCCAAATGTTAATCGATTGATTAATAATTCTTAGAGTATAATTCCTAAATTGCAAAGAAGTAATATAATTTATAAGATTTCATATGGATGTCAGAAATTTTATATCTGTGAATCGAGATGTTCTGCGGAAAAAAGATTGAAGGAGCATCAATCATTATATAATCGAATTAAAAATAAATAGTCAATTTAATACAGCTTCAGTATTCTTTGACCATGAAAAAACTTGTAATTATAAGTTTACATTTAATAATAATGTAATAAAAATATTAATGGAAGTAAGAAATCATAAAAAGAGAAAAATTAAAGAGGCAGTATTAATTGATAAATATAAGAATGATGTTATTAATAGAAAAGTTGCAAATGCGGCCATACACAGCTTATGGAATTATACGTAACATTAAGTTAAAAAAATTTGAAATTTAGTTAAAGCTGACGAGGACGAGGATTACCAAGTAATTGAAAGCGCTACAAAAAACTTGGACTATAATATTGCATTTACCGTTAAATTTATATATATAGAATCGCTTAAGAAATTTACTCTAGATCATTTATCTGTATTCTTGCGTTTATCATTTATTACATGGATCTCTATTATTTGCTATTTTGTGAGACATATAATTTTTTATTTGAATCAATGTTAAAATTCAAATCCTGTGTTAATATTGCCTTGAATATTATTATGACTTGAATCATTAATCAATGTCAAATGACTGTCTGTACCATTCTTGAATGGTTATAGTTTGTAGAAGTTATTAATTACACCATTAAATATATGTCTTGTTTCAAATCTCCTGCTCACCATGTTCTCATTGCTAGGCCTGTATAAATGAAAAGCTTATTAGTATCATCAAAAGCGTTGTTCATATAGTCATATACCTTAGAGCACAGTTAAATAGGTTGATATTTGGTATTGTTCCTGACATATATCTTGCATATACTAGATGGATATACATTTGCTTGGATTGTAGATCTTGTTGAATGAACATATGATTTTGACAGGTACAATATATATATTTAACATTTGATAATAATAAATAGCATGATGGTGTCGTAATTGTAATGTGTGTAATCTCATTGACAACATATTCTTTTTTTCACCATATTTATACCACTTACAGTAAGTTTTATTAAGGAATAGATGCTAGTTTGAAATGCTTCATAGATCTCTATCTAACTTTGTCTTATTCCATGTGCAGAAACTAAGGTAATGATTTATCAAGCACTACAATTGTGCATCTACTGTCTACTAAAACTTATATTAGTTGGCGTAAATGCGATTAGAAAATAAAAATTGTCTGTGAAATACCTTTGTGTCAGTATATGTCATGTTATAATTTTTTGGAGTCACATTAACAATAACAGAATATTAATAATTAAAATAATAAACTAGACATAGATTTTTTAAAGTTTATTTTACCAAATAAAAACTGTTACAGTAGTCAACTAATAGTTTGTTTAGAAATATCTTACATTTGCTTATAAGTTACAAATATATATTCAGATTGATGTTTCCACTAACAGTTAAATAAATACATATTTTTCTTCTTTTACTTATTTTATCTGGATGTATTGTTAATTGATCAACTTTTTTTCTGAAAGATTATTATCAGTTTTACAAAAAAATATTTACAAAAAGGGCAATAAATTTTACAAACATACGAAAACTTTTATCTCAAGTTGTGAATAGACAACGAGTTTGTTGCTGATGAAAAAGTTTAACTAAAAATACCAATGAATAATAAGCAGGCCATTAGTTTACTGATGAAAATCAACCAACATCTAAAAATATATATGAAATAAAATATATATTTAAAAAATCATTGGGTGATGATTCCATTTGGCATGGAAAGAAGTTTAATTTTTTTAAGTGCATGGCACAAATCAAAGTCAACTTCGCAACTAACAGTTGGTATTAAACTTGTGAAAATAAGATTTTGTTAGCAATAGGATAGTGGGTCATAAAATTATATGGACTTTATTTTATATACAATAAAGATGAATATATATATATATATTGTAATGGAACCAGAGACACACCGAAATAGAGGGAGGGCATCTTATTACTGTCAGACATAGGGTTTTCAGGTAGGATGCTGGTGATAGCATGATAAAATGCTTAGTCCAAAATCACATCTACCTTCAGCATGCTAACTCTATATTCACGGAAGAACGTTAGGTGCAATTTAGGCTAGTTTATCTTCATCATATTCCCATTTCAGGTTCCATTAGATCACAGAATTTGAACCCAAGGAGAATTTGCAGTTAGCTCTCTTCAGGGATGAACTTAATTTTCAAAAATGTGTCTATGTATAAGCAAAGACTAGTATATTTTTACTACTAAAATGTTATATACATCTTTTTATATATGAAGAATGGTCTGTGGGTATGAATAATTAATATATGGGTATTTAATATAATTATTTAGTGATATGTGGAGATTATTGACTAAACTATTTATTTGGTAGTGTAAATGCATGGTATTGATGATAAATTTGCTTATTGGTATAAATACATGATAATAATGATGATGATAACCAAATAGATTATTTGTATAAATGCATAATACTAATGTTGGTCAAGCAAATTATTAGTGTAATGCATAAGACTGATGACGATCAAGCAAATAATACTGATGATGATCAAGCAAATTATTAGTGTAAATGCATAATACTGATGATGACCAAGCAAATTATTAGTGTAAATGTATAATAGTGATGATGATCAAGCAGATTATTCATGTAAATGCATAATACTGATGATAATCAAGCAGATTATTCATGTAAATGCATAATATTGTTGATGGCCAAACCGATATCAGATTGATTTCAACAATTATTTGACATTTATTAAACAAAAAACATGAAATATTACAATAGAATAATGTTTACATTTATAATGTTGAGGTAGCAAGGACCTATCATTTTAAGAATACAATTAATTTCCCTTTCCAAAATTCATGATAGAAATACATACCTAAGCAGTCTTTAGTTACAAAGTAATAAACAAACAACAAACTAATTCAAAATAATATATATAGTAAATTGAAATTAAAGGTTTCAAATAATAAAAATATAGCAGTAGAAAAGAAAATTTATAATATACTAATTCCAAATCTATCTTTCTAATAGTATCGACTATAATTATATTTTATTTATTGGAGTATGCTATTTTTAGCTAATTACCGAATGAAGAACCTCTCATATATGTAAGTTAAATTGACATTAGTGACAAAGAATAAACTATTTGTTCACCATGATTAATCATATATCCAAAAGAAACAAACAAAAAGAAAAAAAAAACTATTGCTAAGTTTTAGTACTAACTATTAATAAAAATATATATGTATGTCTGTTTGGTCTAAAGTTTGTAGTTAATATAGAATAAGTCAAGATCTTACTTGAGATCACTTTGGTAGAGCAGTACCGACTTTCAGGAAAGATCTGTGAATTTTCAACTTTATTAATAATTACATTGTTTTGCTTATTTTTATATTTCCACCCACCCCACCCCCATATATCTATATATATTTTAGATACATGCTCCCATTTCTGAAGTGTCAGTGATCGAATTTGAAAAATGAAATTCAATACAAAAAAAAATCACAAGTCATAAAATTACAAATAGTAAAATAAATAATAATAATAATAATAAAAATATATGAATCAATAAAAAAAATCGTCTTGAGGAAAAATGGGCATTTTGTATATTTTAACACTTTATATATATCGTATATCAATCTCCAGACATAACGTAGTTGCCCATTGGTTTTGCTGAATTCACCGTAATTAGTCCTGAGTGCTGTCCAGTTGTTTCTTTCTAACACGGATGAATAAACCCACTGCAGATCGATATCCATCAACAATTAAAGAGATAATTTGCATAGACACATTTACAATGGCACAGAGGTTGGCATCAGTTGCCCACAGTATATTCTTTTACTCAGTAACCATTGCAGAATTCCCTTTCGAGATTGTAATTACTTATTTAATGACATTTAAGTATCGGAAAAATAACATGAGAACTTGATTGAACTCCAATAGGTTTAAATTTCCTTTTCTTCACTTTCTTAAATATCTATTCAAGCTCTCTAGCATATGTTTAAACTATTAATCAATTTTTACCATTTATACATTTCGATTTGTTGTTGAAGCAAACAGCGGAAACTATTTTCTTTTTTTATTCTGATAATGAAGGTTTCCTTTATTTATTAGCA